>JAGSMR010000035.1:390000-890000 GCA_029286605.1 Sericinus montela | reverse complement strand
ACATATATATACAAAACTAATATTTATATAAATGAATCAATATGTTATAGATGACACCGAAAGTTTATCAGCTACGATATATTCATACAGTTTTCTTTTAAATACATTTTTCGAAGGCGACTGACGCAGGTCAAGAAGTAACCTGTTCCAGAGAGCGACCGAAGTGACAGTAAACGAATTAGACATAAAACTAGATTGATGTGAGGGTACAGACATCATCATCAGAATTATGTGAAGAACGTAGATTAAGAGAGTGCGAGTCACCGAGGAACTGAAATTTTTGTTTTAGATATAGAGGTGAGGAAGAGTCATATAGTATTGAAAATAGAGTAGACAGAACGCGAAAATCTCTACGCTGACGTATCGTCAACCACTTTAATTGAAGTCGGAAGTTTGATACGTGGTCATATTTGCGCAGACTATAGACAAATTGTATACAGTTATTAAGTAATCTCTCTAACTTGTTCAGTACCTCCTGGGAGATATTAGTGAGACAGACATCAGCATAATCGAATAATGGAAAAATAAGAGACCGAACAAGAAGGAGTTTAGTGGAAGAAGGCAGAAAATCTTTAAGACGATAGATGGAATGAAGTATGCCCGTCACCCTGCGACACATATCTGTTACATGCGCAATCCAGGTAAAAGATTGGTCAATTATCAAACCCAAGTCCTTGACACTAGCACAGAATGGAATTACGCAGTCTTCATACTGAATCGGTGGTAATTCACACATGCTGAGTCGAGATAATAGCCGACGGCCACCGATGATGATGGATGGATTGATTACTCAAGTATTGGAAAATATATTTAGATAAAAAATATTACAAAAGTAAACGACTAAAAACAAACAATAAAATTAACATTTAATCGTAACAATCAAATGAAATAACAACTCGTGCTCTAGATTCACACAACTATTTAGTGTATGTATGTATGAAGCGTTATCTCGAATTTTCTTCATAACTTTCCCTCGCTACTTAATGACAGGGAACGCGTAATACATAGGCAATATGGTGAGATAAAGCTCCAAACGTAACTACCCACCTGCTCAGTTAAGATAAAAGAAATGACAAATTATTGTTATTGTTAATTTCTTATGTCTTCGGTGAGGTGTGGGTCGAAAGGACTTAATTGTCTGAACCTCTGTCCACCCAATTTTTGGGAATAGCGTATATTACATTTGCCACAATCAACAACAGACATAGCCGAGTCGTTCGGTGATCATAACTCGAGTCGACAGACCCGAATTCGAACCCCAGGTAGGCTCGTATCAATTAGTTTTCCATGGTTCCATGGTTCGCGTAAAATTGGCTTCCCTGAAGAAAACTTTTATGTGTCGCCTTATCTTTTCTGTTAGAGAAGAAACCCTCGTAAAGTCCATGAACTCTATTTTGACGTGATACAAATAATTTGATAGTATCATTCACGCTATTTTCCCAAACCGGGGTAGGCACAGGTCTAAAAAATGACGTCTTCTTGACGCACCTTTCACCAATGCTTATTTGTGACAACGAGTCAGACGGTGAGCCTATCACCGTCTTAATGCCTATGCTAACCGTACTATATACTGACATCAATGTGTACTTAAATGGATACACATTAATCTTCATCTATTAATCTCTAATATTAACATTAAAATTTATCTCACGTTTGTCCCTAGCGGGATTTGAACCCGAAACCCTAGCATCGAAAACACGAATAAAAACAAAGTAATGCGAAGTATTATTTAATTCTAGATGAAATAAAATTGTAAAGTTTATAATTTTAAACAATCGTATTTATTTCATAATTTATATATACGGTTTATATTGCTGACGTGCCAGTAGGAACGAATGCAAAGAGCGTGTCATGAAATGTTGCCAAAGCAATCACGCTTTGGCTATTCTCCCGAGCTGTATCGCAATATTTTGCGGCATCGGACCAAATATACGTGCGAGATATGAATCATATTCGTTGTGTAGCTCTGTAGTGTATTCAACTTAAGTCAGTATAAAAAATTGTCGAGCTCACTACGCTACACTAAAATACAGCTTTTATTCAAAATAATAGTCACGACAGCCGAACGGTATACAATTTTTATTAATATACAATTTACGTATATTGAATGGGTGGCACGAAATTATAATGGTCCGATGTGCACATTACACAAGGCACAATATTGGGACCCGGATTTTTATTCATATATCGAACCCAGTAATAACGCGACCCTCTTTACCGTTCAGATTAGATTTTGGTACGGTCACGCGTAAAATACCTCGCGTTATTGCAAAACTCGACTATTACATGCCACGATAGTTACCAAAGTGTACAGCTTCTTAAATATAATATTTTCAAGCCATTAAAATACTGGAGTAGACAGGGATCTATAAACTTGAGTAACTTCGACCCAACATTCACTGAAGACATTTTGGGACAACGTGCAGGTTTTATGCCTGTCGCCGTCTTTAAGCCCAAGCCGACGATATAAATCGTACATAAGTATTATAAACCCAAGTCCTTGACACTAGCACAGAATGGAATTACGCAGTCTTCATACTGAATCGGTGGTAATTCACACATGCTGAGTCGAGATAATAGCCGACGGCCACCGATGATGATGGATGGATTGATTACTCAAGTATTGGAAAATATATTTAGATAAAAAATATTACAAAAGTAAACGACTAAAAACAAACAATAAAATTAACATTTAATCGTAACAATCAAATGAAATAACAACTCGTGCTCTAGATTCACACAACTATTTAGTGTATGTATGTATGAAGCGTTATCTCGAATTTTCTTCATAACTTTCCCTCGCTACTTAATGACAGGGAACGCGTAATACATAGGCAATATGGTGAGATAAAGCTCCAAACGTAACTACCCACCTGCTCAGTTAAGATAAAAGAAATGACAAATTATTGTTATTGTTAATTTCTTATGTCTTCGGTGAGGTGTGGGTCGAAAGGACTTAATTGTCTGAACCTCTGTCCACCCAATTTTTGGGAATAGCGTATATTACATTTGCCACAATCAACAACAGACATAGCCGAGTCGTTCGGTGATCATAACTCGAGTCGACAGACCCGAATTCGAACCCCAGGTAGGCTCGTATCAATTAGTTTTCCATGGTTCCATGGTTCGCGTAAAATTGGCTTCCCTGAAGAAAACTTTTATGTGTCGCCTTATCTTTTCTGTTAGAGAAGAAACCCTCGTAAAGTCCATGAACTCTATTTTGACGTGATACAAATAATTTGATAGTATCATTCACGCTATTTTCCCAAACCGGGGTAGGCACAGGTCTAAACAATGACGTCTTCTTGACGCACTTTTCACCAATGCTTATTTGTGACAACGAGTCAGACGGTGAGCCTATCACCGTCTTAATGCCTATGCTAACCGTACTATATACTGACATCAATGTGTACTTAAATGGATACACATTAATCTTCATCTATTAATCTCTAATATTAACATTAAAATTTATCTCACGTTTGTCCCTAGCGGGATTTGAACCCGAAACCCTAGCATCGAAAACACGAATAAAAACAAAGTAATGCGAAGTATTATTTAATTCTAGATGAAATAAAATTGTAAAGTTTATAATTTTAAACAATCGTATTTATTTCATAATTTATATATACGGTTTATATTGCTGACGTGCCAGTAGGAACGAATGCAAAGAGCGTGTCATGAAATGTTGCCAAAGCAATCACGCTTTGGCTATTCTCCCGAGCTGTATCGCAATATTTTGCGGCATCGGACCAAATATACGTGCGAGATATGAATCATATTCGTTGTGTAGCTCTGTAGTGTATTCAACTTAAGTCAGTATAAAACATTGTCGAGCTCACTACGCTACACTAAAATACAGCTTTTATTCAAAATAATAGTCACGACAGCCGAACGGTATACAATTTTTATTAATATACAATTTACGTATATTGAATGGGTGGCACGAAATTATAATGGTCCGATGCACATTACACAAGGCACAATATTGGGACCCGGATTTTTATTCATATATCGAACCCAGTAATAACGCGACCCTCTTTACCGTTCAGATTAGATTTTGGTACGGTCACGCGTAAAATACCTCGCGTTATTGCAAAACTCGACTATTACATGCCACGATAGTTACCAAAGTGTACAGCTTCTTAAATATAATATTTTCAAGCCATTAAAATACTGGAGTAGACAGGGATCTATAAACTTGAGTAACTTCGACCCAACATTCACTGAAGACATTTTTGGGACAACGTGCAGGTTTTGTGCCTGTCGCCGTCTTTAAGCCCAAGCCGACGATATAAATCGTACATAAGTATTAGAAACTCATTGATAAGAGTGTGCCACCTGAAGATTAAACTCGAATTCCGTTCACCCAACCACTCGGTTGTCGTGACTAATGGCGGGATAAACATCTCAAAAAATTCCAGGGCCAAATAAAGCAGACTGTGACAGCGGCAGCGTATATGGTGCAAGATGTCTGGTACAAGAAGGGATCTTCAACACAAGGAGGGCTCCAGCAGTGGAATATTACAGGCCGTTATGCATTTATTAGAAAAGACCAAAAATATTATAAAAGATCATGACTGCCGAGTGGTTGGGTAATCGTAATTCGAGTCAAGGGACCCGAGTTCAATCCCCAGACTGCAGGCTCGTACCAATTGGTTTTTAAAACATTTACGTACGATTTATATCGTTAGCTTGGACATGAAGACGGCAGCGGAATCACCACCAGTCCAAAAAAAAAACTTCTTAGCAAACTTCTTAGAAGGTGGGTCGAAAGATCTTAAAAGTTTAGATCTTATTAATGTATGTATGTCTTTATATACAAAAAGTTGTGAACATTATATATGTTCACAACTTTTCTATTTAACGCACTGGGTGTATTCATTCGCATCTGACCGAGAAAACGTAATTTTATTTTAACATGAAAAAAAAAACTTTCTGCCCCCGATTCATTTACCTTTTCCTCCTAAGCTTGTTTTTTCAGAATGTAGTCAAAGTAGGATTATCTTGATGGATTAATATAAAATATAAGATATACGTGTGGGTGAGTGCACCAAACGAAATAAAATTAAATTAAATGATTTATTCATCGACATAAGTAATATACATGACAATTATTAATCGAGGTAGATTAGTAGACCGTTTAGTAATAAGGTTTCTCTAACGATGAAGACATAGGCGAAAGAAAATCCGTAAGTATCTCATTTTTAACATTTTTTGTAAAAAAGAATTCATCATAAAATTATTTGAAACAGCATAAGAGCAAACAACTCATTTCCAGGGGTTATCATTATCATTAATATTTTTTTTTATAGTAAAATAATCCATTTTTTATAAAGTTTGTCTTTACTAAATTTCTTGAACGTGTTAATAGGGTAGCCTTTGGAATTAACTGTTAACAAGGCCAACATAATTCTAGCTTGTCAAACTCCATTGTCAAAGGAGACTATCATAATACTAAAATATTTCTGTACTTCTTTAATTCCGTGATATCTTTACGCAATTCCCAATACTGGGGTAGTATCTCACACTCCTACGTGCCAGAAATGTAATAAAAAAGGCCTTTTCTTGATATATTAGTATAAAGATATCTCAGAGACATCCTTGTTAGACTAATAATGCAAATCGAACAAATACGTTATATTTGGAGATCTCTTCTCTCTGGCTACCCCGTCAAGGAATATGTGTGAAGATAAGTAAGTGAGAAAAATATTTAGCAAGGAATAACCGAACTCAAAGAAAACGTTTTCATTATTACGTCCAGTGGTCGCCTTTATCTTTAAGACGTCACTTCCATGGTACGCGTAATATTGGCTTCCCAGAAGAAATCTTTTATGTGTCGCCTTATCTTTTCTGTTAGAGAAGAAACCCTCGTTGAAAAGTCCTTTTACTCCATTTCGGCGTGATACAAATAATTGGATAGTATCCTTCATGCTATATTCTTAAACCTGGGTAGCCACAGACCAAGACAATGACGTCTTTTCGACGCACTTTTCACCAATGCTTATTTGGGACATCGAGTTAGATGGTGAGCCCATCACCGTCTTAATGCCTATGCTAACGGTACTATATACTGACATCAATGTGCATTTAAAAAGATACATATTCATGTAAGCTCTAATAAAAACATTAACATTTATTTCACGTTTGTCACTAGCGGGATTTTAACCCGAAACCCTAGCATCGAAGACACGAATCAAAACAAAGTAATGCGATGTATTTTTTATTTCTAGAAAAAATAAAGTTGTGAAATTAATAATTTGAAACAAACGTATTTATTTCTTGTTTTATATATACGGTTTGTATTTCTGACGTGCCAGTAGGAGCGAATGCAACGAGCGTGTCATGAAATGTTGCCAAAGCAATCACGCTTTGGCTATTCTCCCGAGCTGTATCGCAATATTTTGCGGCGTCAGAGCAGATACGTGCGAGATATGAATCATATCGTTGTGTAGCTCTGTAGTGTATTCAACTTAAGTCAGTATAAAAAATTGTCGAGCACACTACGCTTAAAATACATACGCTTTCATTTATAATAATAGTCACGATAGCCGAATGGTTGGGTGATCGGAATTCAATTCCAGAGACCCTAGTTCGTGATCGAGGTGACAGGCTCGTACCATTGGTTTTTTTTTTTTTTAAACATGTACTTTTTTATCGTTCGCTTTGATATACCTCTGTATTGTCTGTATTTTCTGTACCTCTGTCTACCTCTGTATTGGGAATGGAGTGAAGATATTTTTTAAATATTTATAACTACAATTTTAGCGTATCTCCATCAAATTGCATCATCAGACAACTTTTCCCAACTCTTACGAACTATTCTCAAGGATTCTTAAAAATTCAACCAAGCATAAGCTAAAAATTACTTCATTTTCGATTTACAATTCGCAGATTCATATTTAACGCCCTGTAATATTGCTGGATATAGTCCTCTCCACTGTGTCAGTGTTTCCGCAACTCGGTTCTCGCTTCGATCAATTCAGAATTCTTAACAAGTATGTTAGTAACGTTTTAATAATTGTATTAAGATCTAGCCCATGGTAAAATAAAATTGTGTAGATGTGAGTTGTGTAAGAAGAGCATTTAAGAAAGAAAGGAATTTCATTATTTGAAACATAACTTAAAATGGAGACCAGAATTTCTATCGTTTTTTATCTTCACGAAAATTTCCATACTGGGGTAGGTAGAATTCTAGACAATGACGTTTAACTGACTTTACTTTATCAACGCTTATTTAGAAAAACGTGACAGGTGGTGAACCTATCGCCATCTCAGTCCTCTGCCTGGCTAAAATTACGTGATGATAAAATGAATATCCAGGAAAATAATTGACACGGGCGGAATTTTTTTTATATTAGCATGTGGATTGGTGTCAGGCAATTATCAATAACAACTTAGCCATCGAGTCTCATCCGCATTTGTTCAATCGTAATATTTTACAACTATAAACAGCTGAAAACAGCAATGCTGTCCATTTTTTGTGAATTTTCAAGCATGCAAGCAATGATGAAAACTAAATAAATACATACAGAAATAAAAGACCTCTGGGTATAGACAATTAAGTCCGTTCAATCCAACATTTAGGTGAAGACAGCGTTTTTTAAAACACACCATGACAAGTGTTGAGTCTTGCGCTGTCTTCATGTCAAAGCCAGCGATATAAATCGTGCATGAGTTTAGAAAAAACTCATAGGTTCGAGCTTGCCACCAGGGGATAGAACTACGGTTTTTTGACTCGAATTCCGATCATTCAACGACTCGGCTATCGTGTATAAAAGAAATATAAGACCTTTAAGATCTCAAAAATTTAAGATGTGAATTAAATCCGACGTAGTAATCAGATGATTTCCGTTTCCGAGTAACTGCGAATGTAAGTTTAGGGAAAGTTTCACCAAGCGTTACTTCGCTCAAGACTCGCCGCCGCCACTTTGAAACATTTGCATTGCATTCTAGTATTTGGAAATGCATCTACAAAGGACCAGGAGTTAATGAAGTTCTGCAGACGTAGTGTGTTTAACTGCTTTTTGTTTCGCAGCTATCATTCTCCATTAAATTATACAAATATATTTTATTCAATGAATAAGAATAATAAGTGAATCGACGATCCGATGGACTAGTAGGGAGTTACGTAGCCTTCGAAATCAAAGGTTGCGAGTTCGATTCCCGCTAAAACATGTTGATCAATATGAATGTACACAACATTCATCACATTGACTTGGACACTATAACGAAACTAAATTACGATTTCTAACTAAACTAACAAAGTTACAATAGCCAAGTGGTTGGGTAATCGGAATTCAAATCGAGAGAACCGAGATCAATCCACAGTTGGTAGGCTCGTACCAATGACTTTATTCAAAGCTTATGTAAGATTTACATCGTTGGTTTTGCCATAAAGATCTCAAAAAATGTCTTTGGTGAAAGATGTATCGAAAGGAATTATTTGTCTAGATCTCTGTTTACCCCAGTATTGGGGAAGGAGTGAAGATGTTTATTTTATTAACTGGATTGCATTATGTCCAAGATAAAAATGGCTTGGGTCACTGTCACTTTGTCCCAAAAAGCTGGAGAACTCATGAAGATTAATAAGAAAACTTTTGAACGTAATAATTAAATAATAAATAAAATATAAATATCTTCACGCAATTCCCAGTACAGGGGTAGACAGAGGTCTAGTCTAGACATTTAAGTCCCTTCGACTCTCCTTCCAGCGTTGATATTTTCGGGACAACGTGACAGGTGGTGAGCCCGTCGTCGTCTTTATGTCCAAGCCAACGATAAAATGCGTTCACAATTTTTTGAAAAACCTATTGGTACGACCCTGCCACTTGGGGATCGAACTCAGGTGTCTTGACTCGAAATTGCGACCACCCAGCCACTCGGCTATCGTGAGATAAACTTCAACCTTCAATAATTATATCTTCACACCGTTCCTAATACAGGGGTAGACAGAAGTCTAGACAATTACCACCAATTCCTATCAACCCACCTTTCACCGAAGACATTTTTATTGGGTTTATGTTTGCTGGGTTTATGTCCAAGCCAACGATATATAAACTTAGCTTTAGCTATTATTATTTCGTACAAACAATATATTTTTGATTTAGAATAAAATCAATACCTCTCCTATAAAACTTCACATAGTTTTGTGCTTGACTCACCCAATATCAAATATCAAAAGTACAACGCATATAAAGAGGCAAAATAGCCATAACTGTCGACAGGCAAATGTATCCTATACTTATATTATTGTAGAAGTAAACAAAAAGACAGCATAGCCGTGAAAGGTCTCGTAGTTATCTGATTACAGGGCTGGACTCTCATCACACTATGATGTACCCACTACTTTGGCGACGGTCGGTAATAGAAATAGATTGATTCGTATAGTTTCTGTTGCGAGTGTCTCCTAAGGATCGAGTCAAATGTTTTGTACAATGTTGGTAGCTCGGCTACCATCTCGACTGCTTGGGTGATCGGAATACGAATCCTAAGTTCTCTCGTATCAAAGAGTTTTTCAAAATTTATATTCGATTTACATTATTGGCTAGGACATAAAGAATGTCGTCTTCTTAATTTAACACCTATCACTTTGTCCCAAAAATATATATTTTTTTTTTCATAGAAAAGGGAGGCATACGAGCAGGTGGCTCACGTGATGGTAAGTGACGAAACGCAGAAGTTTGTAAGACTTGTACTTCACGCAGGTATTCTGTGAGGTCGTGGTACTTCCCTGGTCGAGCCGGTCCATTCATGCAACAACAAAAGCTGATGCGTGGCTCTACCACTGAAAAATATCTACGGGGAATGGTGTAAAGGAATTAATTGTCAAGACCTATGACTTCTCAATTATTGGGAATGGCTGGAAAATATTTTATTATTTTGTAGGTTTTTTTTTGTCAATAACGATGCCAGGTACCTAACTTAGAATTTGTTGTAATAGCTTTTTTTTTAAACATTATAAGCTAGCGTTTAACTACAATCCCACCTGATGGTAAGTGGCGATGTAGTTTTTGTTGGTAGGCACACTAGCTTAAAAAAAGCCTATTCACTCTTCTCTTGAAGACACCCACATTGTAATCAGACGGAAAGACTGATGCAGGCAAATTATTCCAGTCCTTTGCTGTTCGCATTATGAACGACGAAGCAAAACGCTTCGTCCGAATGCAGGGTATATCGACAACAAAAGGATGGAAATCCGCCGTGCGTCTTGTTGTCCGATGATGGAAAGGGGAAGGGGGAATTAACTCATGTAATTCCTTCGCACACTCTCCAAAATGTAACCTGTAGAACACCGAGAAACTGGCCACCCGACGTCTGTGTTCAAGACTGGACAAATTGATAGTAACCAAGTCAGGATCACCGATTAGCCGCTTGGCCCGTCCCTCCACAGAGTCCAAGGCTGCCAGTTGATATTTAGGAGCTCCAGCCCATATGTTGCAGCAGTACTCTACAGCCGACCGGACCTGAGCTTTATATAGGGTCAGAAGCTGTCCCGGAGTAAAGTAACGCCGCACTTTTGCAAGAACTCCCAATCTCCTTGCAGCGGCTTTAGCCTTAGACTGAATGAACCGCCCAAAGTTAAGGTTTGACGTGATTTCGACTCCTAGTAACTGGAGGCTTAAGAGTATGTCGTCTATTTCCTTCCCTTGGATATCGTAAGAGGCGAATAATTAATGTAGCTTAAAGTAAAGTATTTCAATCAATTGCCAAGACATTCTTCTAATTTATAAAAACTACTTGAGTTTTTTGTAACTTATTTCCGATATATACTGATGACTTAGATAATTAAACGGTGTCATCGTCATCACTTGTCAAGTTTTCTTCAAATATGCACATGTTATGTGAGTGGAAACAACCCAATTAAGTACACCTCTGATTACCCCAGTATTAGGCAAGTCGTGAAGATAAAATAAATACTTTTTAGAAGTAGTTGCATATTACTTGGAAGTAGTTATTAGTAATATTTACTAGAAGTCATTATCAGAAGAAGTTGTACTTGATCATTTTTCGGTTTCTATTAAGTGAAAAAGCAGCCAAAACCGCGGGGCACAGCCAGTTTACCATAAATTTATCCAAGTGGCAAAGGCAGGTAGTGAGGTGTTTCCGTTTCGACAAAATTTAATAAATGAAAAACTTAAAACTAAAATTAAAACAACTTAATATTTATGCATCTTAAATAGCGTGAACAAAGCAGCGGTGTCTCGTTAGTTTGTGTGCTGCTTATTTTATAATACCGCATAGGGGTTTAACGTGTTTAGTGATGTTACCTTTATCACGGGCTTAATTAGGTTCGTAACTAGTTCTCTCTTAGTTTTAACTTACATATAAATAAAATATATAAACTTTTATATGAATAAATTAAAGAGAAGAAATGTGTTTTTTTATAATTTCAACTGCCACGGGCGGGATTCGAACCAGCGACCTCTGCCGAACCGTGGCAACGCTGTTAACTTCGAGCCACCGTGTCTTAAACGTATCAGTTGAAATTTTAAATCTGTATTCTCTTTGCTTTACTTATGTTTTGGCATCGGTGCCATCTATTATCCTTATTATATAGGTATCCACGGTACACATTAATGTCTAGTGTGGGTATCATAGTAAAACAAACAGGACTCCTACCAGCAAATCAATGAAAAAATTTGCTGGTAAATCAATGAAATCGTGAATTTAAGGCTCTGAACACGTACCTCGGATATTATTTAAATATATTGTTATTAAATTCATTTATTTATTACATCACTATTATTCATAATTCATATTTACATAATCAAGACAATCTTTTTCATTATAATATCTTTTTGTTCAAGAGATGCTTTGTTTTTCAATAAACTACACATCTGTCAAGTAGTATACTATCTGTTTGAAGTCATTGTTTTTGTTGTTAAACTATTTTCTATTTTCTATTTTGCAAGTGACAATTTGACATTCCTGACTTTTCAGTTAGGAATTATCAATAAGATGATGCCAACTTATTTTTTGTTACCCAATTTTATTGATTTTAAAGTATATTTGTGCTGAACTTTTATGTGATTAAAGAGAAAAAATGTGTAAGTTGAAATTAAAAAATAATAAAATGTGTCATTTTAAACTAATCTCGTAAAAGTTCATCATAAATATGCTTTAAAAAATTAATTAAATAATGTAATAAAAAATATAAACTTAAAAATATCTTCACTCTATTCCGTGTACTGGTGTAGACAAAGGTCTGGACAATAAGTCTTTTCACCCACATTTCACCGAAGACATTTTTGAACAACGTGAGGGCTGAACTCGCCGCTGTCTTTATGTCCAAGTCTGATGATTAAAACAAGACAAGACAATGCATTTTTATCTTTAATTTAATAACAAAACGTCTTACGTATTCATTATATACCTACATATATAGATGTTATGCATCAAGTATATTCAAAAAATCTATTTTTAATTTTTGAAGACGTTTATTAGATACTAGAATTTGGTGGAGTTTTGACTCCGAACCAAACAATTAATTGGCTAGAGGGCTCGTTAAGTGGGGAGAAATGTTAACTTTCTATTTTTCTTTTTCAACACTACCGGTCTCAAAAACTCGCTGAATTTTTAAGGACCTAAAAATAATAACTTACACTACAAATGTATATATAAAGCAATAAGTAAATATCTTCATGCATTTTCCTGTAATAGGGTTGACTGAGGAGTGTTTGCGTGATCGAGTACGGTTCCCATTTATGTATGTATATATGTTATGTTAATATTTTGTAACATTGGCTTAGATACTAAGACGAAGGCAGGCTCACCACCTATCACGTAGTCTCTAGCAAGCTTTGGCGTAGATTGGTAATTCGTAAACCATATTGTTTTTTATTTATAATAGTAAAATATTTATGTAGTAAAATATTTTAACAGTGGTAGAGCCACGCATCAGCTTTGGTTGTTGCATGAATGGGCCGGCACGACTGGGGAAGTACCACGTCCTCACAGAATACCGGCGTGAAGTAGAAGTCTAACAAACTTCTGCGTTTCGTCTGGTGAGTGCAGGTAACCGGTGGCCCACACACCCCCTTCCCCAATTCTGGGGAGGGGGAGGGGTACTCTAAGGGAGGCAACGCATCTGCTATGCCATCATGGGCGGCGATAATCACTTACCATCACGTGAGCCACCTTTCTATAAAAAAGAAATGTACTGTCAGAATTGACACAAGTGTATGTTTTTTGGTAATTTTTGACGATCTATGTTTTTCTTGGAATTCCTAGGGTAATCAGAGAGAAAATTGTAAAAAGTCATGATACCTGAGAATATAACTCGAGTCAAGAGACTCGAGTTATATTCTCAGGTGGTAGGCGCGTACCAATGGATGTTTTTCAAAACATATTTACAATTTATACACAAGCACGGCAACAGGCTTACCATCTATCACGTTGCCCAAAAATGTTTTCGGTAAAAGGTGACTCGAAAGGAGTTAATTATCTAGACATCTGTCTATACCAATATTGGGAATGGCGAAAAGATTTTTATACACAAAGATTTAAAAGCTATTACTCATCTGCATTAGCAGTGGTACTTGTACAGACTTGTAAATGTTTTGATTCTGATATTTTATTTAGGGCTTGTATTGATTTAGCAAAATGGACTACTTTATAAGAATATGGTGAAAGCCGAGCTAACAGTCCACCAAATGGTAAGTGGGTTCTAAAGCCCACGGACACTTGCATAGCATTTCCAGAGAAGAAGGTTAAAATGTGCTGTAAAACAAGTAAACGGAGTAATGGTATTAAATAGTAGAAGTAAAAAAAAAACCAATGTGAATGATCCCTTATGTAAGCAGTATAAAGACGTAAAGCAATTGGCATTTAACCTGAAAGCAATTTATTGCTTTTTATTTCTTTGTTTTTTTCTTATTTTCCGTTTCAACACTTTGGTCTTTTGTCTTCGGGAAAACTCCATCCTTTTTATTCGGCCCGTGTTAGAAAGGACGGGGTATACCAAAGCATTTATCGTCGAGAAAGAAATTAAAGTCGCGCGAAATCGAACAGTTTTATCAACGTGTCGATACCGGTCACAAATTATCTGCTCCGTACGGATTTAAGCCGGAGTTTCATTGATCAAAAAACGAAATTTTCAACGTTGCCTGTTTAGTATAGTATACCTTTTTCGTAGACAAACGAGCAGGTGGCTCACGTGATGAAGGGTGTGTGGGCCACGGGTTACCTGCACTCACCAGACGAAACGCAGAAGTTAGACTTCTACTTTACGACGGTATTCTGTGAGGTCGTGGTACTTCCCCGGTCAAGCCGGCCTATTCATGCAACAACAAAAGCTGATGCGTGGCTCTACCACTGTTAAAAGTGGTGAGCCTGTCACCGCCTTTGTGTCCAAGCCAACGATAGAAACTGTTCAAAAGTTTCTGAAAAAAAAAAAAACATTGATGCCAGCTTCCAACTGAGGATCGAACTTGGTTCTCTTGACTCAAATTCCGATTACCCAACCACTCGCTATCGTGACTTATTTCAAATTATAAAACTGAAATATCAAAGCTCTCAGAGCGAACTCGTCTCACTTATATTTCATCGCAGTAACTCCATCTGCGGCAATTCCGGGATCTAATGCCACAGGCTATCTGTTCAGTGTTGTGTGAGTTGTTTTCTTTCATTCTTTTTATTTCTGTCTCCAGTATTCAAATTCAATTTCATATTTTATACACACAGTGCTCTATTTTATAATGATTTATATCTTATTTGCCTCTGCTTGGCTTCGTGGTTGGGTGATTGGAATTTGAATAGCGAGACCCGAGTTCGTTCCCAAGAAGAAAGGCAAAATTATTTTTTGCAAAGTTTTTGTACAATTTGTGTCGTTGGTTTGGACAAAGAAGGTGACAGGCTTACCACGGATTATTGCCTAATATTATTCCTTAAACAGCTCTGGTGAAATGTGGGTCGAAAGGACTGAATTGTCTATATCTCTAACAACCCTAGTATCGAGATTTAAGTGCAGGTAAAAAAAAAAAACCAATGTGAATGATCCCTTAAGTAAGCAGAATAAAGACGTAAAGCAATTGGCATTTAACCTGAAAGCAATTTATTGCTTTTATTTCTTTGTTTTTCTTATTTTCCGTTTCAACACTTTGGTCTTTTGTCTTCGGGAAAACTCCATCCTTTTTATTCGGCCCGTGTTAGAAAGGACGGGGTATACCAAAGCATTTATCGTCGAGAAAGAAATTAAAGTCGCGCGAAATCGAACAGTTTTATCAACGTGTCGATACCGGTCACAAATTATCTGCTCCGTACGGATTTAAGCCGGAGTTTCATTGATCAAAAAACGAAATTTTCAACGTTGCCTGTTTAGTATAGTATACCTTTTTCGTAGACAAACGAGCAGGTGGCTCACGTGATGAAGGGTGTGTGGGCCACGGGTTACCTGCACTCACCAGACGAAACGCAGAAGTTAGACTTCTACTTTACGACGGTATTCTGTGAGGTCGTGGTACTTCCCCGGTCAAGCCGGCCCATTCATGCAACAACAAAAGCTGATGCGTGGCTCTACCACTGTTAAAAGTGGTGAGCCTGTCACCGCCTTTGTGTCCAAGCCAACGATAGAAACTGTTCAAAAGTTTCTGAAAAAAAAAAAAACATTGATGCCAGCTTCCAACTGAGGATCGAACTTGGTTCTCTTGACTCAAATTCCGATTACCCAACCACTCGCTATCGTGACTTATTTCAAATTATAAAACTGAAATATCAAAGCTCTCAGAGCGAACTCGTCTCACTTATATTTCATCGCAGTAACTCCATCTGCGGCAATTCCGGGATCTAATGCCACAGGCTATCTGTTCAGTGTTGTGTGAGTTGTTTTCTTTCATTCTTTTTATTTCTGTCTCTCCAGTATTCTAATTCAATTTCATATTTTATACACACAGTGCTCTATTTTATAATGATTTATATCTTATTTGCCTCTGCTTGGCTTCGTGGTTGGGTGATTGGAATTTGAATAGCGAGACCCGAGTTCGTTCAAAAAGTTACTGCAGTGTTTGTTTTTTTAATAGGGTATAGGTGAAAAACAAGCTAAAATTCCACTTTTCACACTTTTCTTATTACTTAAAATATATGACGACATCAGTGAAAGTCGGCGTACTCACCGGTGTTCATGGTGTTGCCAGCTCTGAGATCCCGGGTTTGATTCCCGTTCGGGTCAATGTAGAGAACACTTTTTCTACATTTTCTCGGGACTGGGAGTTTGAGGTACCTTCGTTGTTTCTGATACCATAATACAAGTGCTTAAGCTGCTTATTTTAGGATCAGAGCAAAATTTATCTATCAAATAAAACACATAGTTTAAATATTTTTGTAATACCACTCTGTAGAATTTTTAAGCAATTAATAATTATTAAACACATAAAAAGTCACTTTTACTAATTCCAGATATATTTATATTTAAATACCTGACCGGTTTCGCCTTTATGGCATTATGAAAGGTTTTTTATTACAGTTATAATCTATTGAGATCGAAAGGTTTTCGAATTTTGACTTTTAATGTGTTTAAAGATGAAGAAGAGACATCAATCGTGAGTATTCAACATAAAATAATTATTATGTTGAATACTCACGATTGATGTTGAATAATAACGACTTTTTTGAACTTTTGTCCGAGTGGTATCGGTAATTTTTTTATTTTATTTATTTATTTATTATTATACACAAAACAGACTAAGACAATTACATGATAAGATTAAAACTCTAAGGTATTGAACAGTCCTCGTCCAAACTATGTGTATACAGATTTAAAACAAGGACACGGTGTTTTCTTTCTTACACTTAAATATAAGTAATGAAAAAAAATTTTGAAAAATTTCCGAAAGTTGTTAGAGGCAACTGGTTTTTCGATTTCTAAAAGTTTTACGATAGATTAGTAAAGTTACTGCAGTGTTCGTTTTTTTAATAGGGTATAGGTGAAAAACAAGCTAAAATTCCACTTTTTACACTTTTCTTATTACTTAAAATATATGACGACATCAGTGAAAGTCGGCGTACTCACCGGTGTTCATGGTATTGCCAGCTCTGAGATCCCAGGATTGATTCCCGTTCGGGTCAATGTAGAAAACACTTTTCTACATTTTCTCGGGACTGGGTGTTTGTGATACCTTCGTTGTTTCTGATACTATAATACATGTGCTGCTTATTTAAGGATCAGAGCAATCTATAACTATCAAATAAAACAGATAGTGTAAATATTTTTGTAATACCACTCTGTAGCATTTTTAAGCAATTAATAATTATTAAACACATTAAAAGTCACCTTTACTAATTCCGCATATATTTATATTTAAATACCTGACCGGTTTCGCCTTTATGGCATTATCAAAGGTTTTTTATTACAGTTATAATCTATTGAGATCGAAAGGTTTTCGAATTTTGACTTTTAATGTGTTTAAAGATGAAGAAGAGACATCAATCGTGAGTATTCAACATAAAATAATTATTATGTTGAATACTCACGATTGATGTTGAATAATAACGACTTTTTTGAACTTTTGTCCGAGTGGTATCGGTAATTTTTATTTTATTTATTTATTTATTATTATACACAAAACAGACTAAGACAATTACATGATAAGATTAAACTCTATAGTATTGAACAGTCCTCGTCCAAACTATGTGTATACAGATTTAAAACAAGGACACGGTGTTTTCTTTCTTACACTTAAATATAAGTAATGAAAAAAAAAAAAAAAAAAAACATTGATGCCAGCTTCCAACTGAGGATCGAACTTGGTTCTCTTGACTCAAATTCCGATTACCCAACCACTCGCTATCGTGACTTATTTCAAATTATAAAACTGAAATATCAAAGCTCTCAGAGCGAACTCGTCTCACTTATATTTCATCGCAGTAACTTCATCTGCGGCAATTCCGGGATCTAATGCCACAGGCTATCTGTTCAGTGTTGTGTGAGTTGTTTTCTTTCATTCTTTTTATTTCTGTCTCTCCAGTATTCTAATTCAATTTCATATTTTATACACACAGTGCTCTATTTTATAATGATTTATATCTTATTTGCCTCTGCTTGGCTTCGTGGTTGGGTGATTGGAATTTGAATAGCGAGACCCGAGTTCGTTCAAAAAGTTACTGCAGTGTTTGTTTTTTTAATAGGGTATAGGTGAAAAACAAGCTAAAATTCCACTTTTCACACTTTTCTTATTACTTAAAATATATGACGACATCAGTGAAAGTCGGCGTACTCACCGGTGTTCATGGTATTGCCAGCTCTGAGATCCCAGGATTGATTCCCGTTCGGGTCAATGTAGAAAACACTTTTCTACATTTTCTCGGGACTGGGTATTTGTGGTACCTTCGTTGTTTCTGATACCATAATACAAGTGCTTAAGCTGCTTATTTTAGGATCAGAGCAAAATTTATCTATCAAATAAAACACATAGTTTAAATATTTTGTAATACCACTCTGTAGAATTTTTAAGCAATTAATAATTATTAAACACATAAAAAGTCACTTTTACTAATTCCAGATATATTTATATTTAAATACCTGACCGGTTTCGCCTTTATGGCATTATGAAAGGTTTTTATTACAGTTATAATCTATTGAGATCGAAAGGTTTTCGAATTTTGACTTTTAATGTGTTTAAAGATGAAGAAGAGATATCATCGTGAGTATTCAACATAAAATAATTATTATGTTGAATACTCACGATTGATGTTGAATAATAACGACTTTTTTGAACTTTTGTCCGAGTGGTATCGGTAATTTTTTTATTTTATTTATTTATTTATTATTATACACAAAACAGACTAAGACAATTACATGATAAGATTAAAACTCTAAGGTATTGAACAGTCCTCGTCCAAACTATGTGTATACAGATTTAAAACAAGGACACGGTGTTTTCTTTCTTACACTTAAATATAAGTAATGAAAAAAAATTTTGAAAATTTACACAAAGATATAATAAAACAAAAATCACAAATACAGAAATCACTAAGCATTTAGAAAGAAAGAAAGTTTATTCATTGCCACAATTGTATACATACAAACAATTAAAAAGAACAATTTAAATAAATGGGTAGATAGTAGCAACGAAAAGGCATCCAACTCAGCAATATGCTGCAGCATTGCTACTGCAGCGCTGATATTCTGTCGGTGCCGCTTGAATAATCCATGCGCGGTCTCCGACATAATACTTATTAACTATTACATAAGAAATTTAAAAAAATACGTATGTAGGTAAACAAATGGTAGTTGAGTTTGACTTAAAATATAATTTTATTTAACAACATAGAAATGACATAATTAAAAAGAAAATAAACATGAATAAAATTAACATAAAATTTAAAAATAATGAATTGAACATGAAAAACTGATGTTGTACAATAGGTAATTAGGGATAATCGATACCGGTACAATGATAATTGTACCGGTACAATTATCATTGTACCGGTATCGATTATAATAACAACAATACGATGATAATTGACTTTGCAATTACTACACGTTGCGGCGTTTGCTGAGCTGAAGAAGCGGCCACAGGTCGCGCACTTTGTCATGTTTATATAAATTGAAAATACTGAATCTTAGTTTTTATTATAAAATTAGAATTTTTTTTTATTTATTATTTGTAGGGTAGATGGAGTAATGTTTGTTAACAGATTGGTACAACTTTGTAAAACTTTAGAAGCAAAACACTCAAATATCAATAAAATGGACAAAATAAATAAAGTTTTTATCTATCACAGTGATTGTACAAGTTTTGACACTGAAAATTAACACAGTTACCAACACTTTATTCACTATTTTAATAAAAACGAAGGAGTAGATGTTATGCCTTAGACCACGCGCGGACCATTTACAAGAGGGCTTTCCAAACATTTGACTTATATGTGTTCAAATTCGAAATAAATACATCTATATTTGTGTTGCTAATAGTAATTTCGTTATATTTCCTACACATTTGAACCAGTGGATTATAATATGAGGTGTTGTTATTATAAACATTTAATAGAAATGTCTTGGAACTTCTACCTTGATGCATGGTACTTATATCTATCTGAGAGAGTAAGAATGGACAATCCACGATTGAATGTAGTAATTTGTATAAATATACCAGCAATGCAAACTCTCGCCTCATTTTTAGTGACGTAACATGAAAGTATGTGCACCTATCAGAGTATTCTGCTAATGTACGTGTTAAATAAAAGCGCCAACATAGAACTTTAAAATACCGCTTTTGAACTCCCTCTATCCTATTAGAATCAACAGCATAATAAGGTGACCAAACAATAGATGCATATTCAAGAATATTTCTTACTAAACTGGAATATAGAATGACTGTACTGTTAGGTTTCTTAAAGTTTTTTGTGTTTCTTAAGATGAATCCTAATTTTTGATTAGATTTTTTATTATATGCTCATAATGACACTTGAAAAATAATTTTCATCGAAAACAGACCTAAATCCTTCACTTTACTAACTCTTAAAAGCGTGTGATCTTTTAATTTGTAATCAAATAGTATTTTTTGTTTTTTCTTTGTGAAGGATATTGTTAAACATTTTTTTTTTATTTATTTTATACAATTATCAGTACACCAGTCGGCCACTGATTGTATCTTTCTGTAACATATAACAATCGCCAATATTATCAATTGTTTTAAATATTTTCAAATCATCTGCATACATCAACGTATTGCTGCCAAATTTTTTGACTAAGTCGTTTATAAATATTATAAACAAAAGCGGGCCTAAATGTGATCCCTGCGGAACTCCCGAAGGAACTTTAATAGCATTTGATCTGTATCCCTTAAGTGCCACAACTTGAGTTTGGTTAGAAAGGTAAGATTTTATCCACCGCAATAGATCCCCGTGAATACCATACCATTTTTCTAATTTCATGCATAACAGTTCGTGGTTAACGCAATCGAATGCTTTCGCAAAATCGGTATAAATGGCATCAACTTGCTTAGATTTCGCAAACGCACTACATATGTGGTTTTTATATGTCAATAAGTTACTGACAGTGGAGCGGTTACACACAAATCCATGTTGGTTCAGACTAATGAACGGCTTAACATGAGCATAGATATTGTCGTACACAATGCTTTCAAATAATTTAGCCATACATGATAATAAACTAATAGGTCTATAGTTCTCGCAATTCGATTTCTCACCGGTCTTGTAAACTGGAGTAATTAAAGCCAATTTCCAAATATCGGGAAACACACCACTGCTTAGACATTTGTTAAATATTATCTGCATTGGGAGTAATAATTCTGCAGCGCAAGATTTGACAATAGAAGGAGGGATCCCATCAGGTCCTGACCCTTTGCTTTTGTCCAATTTACGTATTTTATAAATTATGGTTTCTTTGCTTACTTGAATATTAGACAAAGACTGATTTACGACAATTTGATCACAACTTGGATTTAGGAAGGAAGTTTGATTTTTGTTGTAAACTGACACAAAGAAAGAAGAGAACAATTCACATATTCCCGTACATTCAGAACTAGATTTTCCTTTGTACACCATATTAAGGGGAATTGTATTTTGCGATTTTTTGTTACTAATATAATGCCAAAATACTTTTGGATTATCAAGTAACGAATCTTCTACCTGTGATAAGTATCGGTTGTAACAATTTCTCATGATCGCTTTGTATCTAGCCCTTAACATTGAAAAGGTATCATAATCACGTGGATTGCCAAACTTCTTAAAACGTTTATGATATTTATGTTTTTCTTTTAAGCAATTAATCAAAGAGTAGCTAAACCACGACGGATATCTTAAGTTACGCACTTTCTTAAGTGGTGTATATTTAGCTATAATTTTATTAAGATATTCATAAAATATGGCAACTATTTCATTGGCATTCTTATTAGAAAAATGTTTATCCCATGAAACGTCTTTCAACTCTTCCCTTATCCTTGACAGATCGGATTTGTAGAAGTTAAAATTTTTATTTTGATTTTCTTTCTTTAGCTCCGATGTTTCATAGTGAACACGCACATCAATTAATAATGAAGGGTGATGTAGGTCTGCTTTGCTAAGTGGGTCTGTCTGCGACACAAGAATATTTTTCTCAGTAGACAACACTAAGTCAAGTAATCTGTTGTTGTGATTACGAATTTGGTTAAACTGAAATAAATTTCCAATCGCCATTGTATCTGAGAGAAGTACAGCCCGTCTATCGAATGAGGTGGTAGGGTCTAATATGGGTGAATTAGAACTAATCTGTGACCAAGTAATTTTAGGGGTGTTGAAGTCTCCAACCATTAAAAATAAGTTATTCTCTGATTTGTTTTCAGTAATCACTTTTATACAGTTATCGTAAAAGTTCGACAACTGAGATATGGAAAGATAGTCAGCCAAATAACAAACGCAAATATGAACTTCGAAGATAACATTCCCACAATTAATATGCGCGCTTACCCACAAATCCTCAAATTCCGATTCCCATAAACTACGGCGAGAAGCATTAAATTTTTTCTTTATAGCTAATAGTACACCATCACTACTGGACTTTGCATTACTGTATGAAGATGTGCATCGATCTCTACGAAAAGTCACATATCTATTATCTATAATTTCGGAACTAAATATACCAGCATCGAAGTTAGTCTCAGTTAAACAAATAATATCGTAATTGGTACTCAAAACAGTGATTAATATATCACTTGTTTTTGTTTTTAAACCATTAACATTTTGGTAGTAAACTAACATGACAAAAATATAAAACAATTCCAGAAGCAAATCTCAAATGGAAAAAAATCTCGACTTATTAGTTATTTTAAAGAATAAATTACAGTAATTTTGAAATAGTTGTGCAGTTTTTCATTTGGATTGAATTAGAGGTTTCATCCAATTTAAACATTAAGATGGCGACAGGCTCACTAGCTGACACGAAGCTCTGCTGCGGTGTAGCATCGTAAAGACTAAATTATCTAGACCTTTGATTACTCCAGTAATGGAAAATATATTTAGATAAAAAAATATTACAAAAGTAAACGACTAAAAATAAACAATAAAATTAACATTTAATCGTAACATTCAAATGATATAATAGCGCTCCCTCATACTCTAGATTCACTCAACCATTTAGTGTATGTATGTATATATGAAGCCTCTTCTCGAATTTTCTTCATAACTTTCCCTCGTTACTAGACAATGTGGAGAGATAAAACTCCAAACGTTACTACCCACCTGCTCAGTTAAGATAAAAGAAATGATAAATTATTGGTATTGCTCAATTCTTATGTCTTTGGTGAGCTGTGGGTCGAAAGGACTTAATTGCCTGGACCTCTGTCTATAATTCTCTGTTTCTTTTCCAATATTGCGAATATGACAGGGTTCGTTATAATCGACAACAGATATAGCCGTGTCGTTGAGTGATCGGAGTTCGAGTCGACAGACCCGAATTCGAACCCCTGGTAGGCTCGTATCAATGGGTTTTTTTAAAGTCATGTACGATTTATTCGGTTGGCTTGGACATAAAGATGAAGACGGCGGCACTACCAGTCACTTTTTTCCCTATTATTTTCAGTGGAAAGTAGGTTGAAGGACTTCTTTGTCTAGACCTCTGTCTACTCCAGTATTGAGAATTACGTAAAGATATCACTGTGCCCTAACCGTGGAAGTAAAGAAGTACAGAAATATTTTAGTATTATTTTAGCCTCCTTTGACAATGGAGTTTGACAAAGCTATAATGATTTTGACCTCTTTATCTATTAACAGTTTCAAGACATTAAAGACTTAATAACCCTTATTTTATAAAGACACTATAAAAAAGGGTTATTATACTATAAATGAAAATATTAATGATAATGATAACCCTTGGGAGTGAGTTGTTTGCTCCCATGCTGTTTCTAATTATTTTTTGATGAAAATTGTTAACATTACTTAATAAAAAAACTGTAAAAAAAAGGAGAAGCCTACGGATTTACTTTCGCCTGTGCCTCTCTCTCTCTCTATTAAAGGAACATCATTACAAAACGGTGGTAGATTAAAAATAACTATCAATAGATCTAATTTTATATTAATCATGTCGATGAATAAATGATATGATATGATTTGATGCAGGCACCCACACATATATACTTGTATATTAATCCTTCAATATAATCCTACTTTGACTACATTCTGAAAAAGAAGCTTTGGGGGTAAAAGTTAAATGTATCGGGAGCCGAAAGTTTTTTCATGTTAAAATAAAAGTTACGTTTTCTCGGTCAGTTAGAAAAGTTGTGAACATTATATACTTTTTGTATATTCAGACATACATAACAGAGATTAAGTTCTTTCGACCCACCTTCCACCTGAGAATTTTTTTGGAACACCGTGACTGACGGTGAGCCCGCCGCAGTCCTTATTTCCTAACCAACATCATAAATCATACGTAATTGTTTGAAAAACCCATTGGTACGAGCCTGCAGTCTGGGGAGCGAACTCGGGTTTCTTGACTCGAATTACGATCACCCAACCACTCTGCTATCGTGATCTTTAATAATATTTTTTATTTTTATATATTATGAAAAAATTTTATGTTTATATGTATTTTACATATATTTTTGATCTTTTCCAATGTAAATCGTTATTTATATTGTATCTATTTATATTGCTTATGATATTCCATTTCTGGACGAAGGCCTATTTGTGTACCAGACAACTTGCACCATATAGCTGTTGTATTTCACCGGCCTCTTTTATTTGGCCCAGGATTTTTTTAAAATGATTATGTAGTCATCTGTCACGACAACCGAGTGGTTGGATGATCTGAATTCAAATTTAATCCCCAGGTGGCAAACTTTTACCAATGAGTTTCTAATACTTATGTTCGATTCATATCGTTGGCTTGGGCTTAAAAACTGCAACAGGCTCACCACCTGCAAATGCACCAAAAAACGTCATCAGTGAAAGGTGAGTCGAAATTACTCAATTTTCTAGGCCTCTGTCTGCTCCAGTATTTTAATCGCTTGAATATATTATATTTTTGAGGCTTTACGCTTTGTTACTGAACTATCGTGGCATGTAATAGTCGAGTTTGGCAATAACGCGAGGTATTTTACGCGTGACCGTACCAAAATCTAATGTGAACGGTAAAGAGGGTCGCGTTATTATTGGGTTCGGTATACGAATAAAATTCTGGGTCCCAATATTGTGCCTTGTGTAATGAGCACAGCGGACCATTATAATTTCGTGCCACACATTCAATATACGTAAATTGTATATTAATTCTCGTAAATATGTAGAATAGAATAAAAGGGGTATTTATATATATTATTGTATTTGTGCATGACCAAACTTATATACTCGTACGCACAATGTGACTAATCGTCATCATCATCAAAGAAATATTCTAAAGTATCATTTATAAATATCATCGGTTTACTGTGTGTGTATCTATGTAAAAGTATATTTTGTATGTGTGTGTACTATGTTTACTATTATATAATAATGGCCCTGTTTTTATTAACATTATATTGAATTTCATGTTTGCATCTATCACTAGATTCTCTGCTCAAACCAAAGGCAGACTCGTTGAGAATGTCTTTAGGTATTAAGTCAGTCATTTTGTATATTTTATTAAGTTTGTTATAAAGTTTAAATAAATAAATTCATTTATAACAGCCTAATAGAAGTCTACTGCTGAATATACTCGTAGGCCTCCCACAAAGATTATATGGAGCAGAGCCACATAGAGCAGCCCTGTGCCATCCGCGTCCGTCTTGGTC
This sequence comes from Sericinus montela, assembly GCA_029286605.1. Lineage (NCBI taxonomy): Eukaryota > Metazoa > Arthropoda > Insecta > Lepidoptera > Papilionidae > Sericinus > Sericinus montela. The sequence continues at coordinate 864,300 of JAGSMR010000035.1, read as the reverse complement.
CAGGTCGCCGATCTTTTGAGGTTTGCCACTCGAGACCATTCTTCCCCAACGGTTGTCTGTTATATGAGATATGTGGCAGTCCTATTGCCACTTCAGCGCGCTAATTGTTACAGCTATATCAGTAACCTCAGTTTTGTAATAGTTGTCTTCGACGCGGAATCTATTGCGCAGAGAAACACCGAGAATAGCTCGTTCCATAGCACGCTGAGCAACTTTCAGCTTCCTCTTACAGCATGCGGTCAAAGACCATGCTATATACTTTTTATATTATATAACTAATAAGTAATTGTAAATACAAAAGATTTTTGGGGACTGTAATATACACTTTAATTGTGCGAAATCCTCACACTCCTACGTGCCAGAAATGTAATAAAAAAGACCTTTTTTTGATATATTAGTATAAAGATATCTCAAAGACATCCTTGTAAGACTAATAATGCAAATGAATAAATAAATCGTCACATTTGGAGATCTCTTATCTCTGCCCACCCCGTCAAGGAATATGCATGAAGATAAGTAGGTGAAAGAAATATTTAGCAGGAAATAACTGAACGAACCCAAAGAAAACGTTTTCATAATTACGTCCAGTCGTCGCCTTTATGTTTAAGACGTCACTTCCATGGTTCGCGTAAAATTGGCTTCCCTGAAGAAATCTTTTATGTGTCGCCTTATCTTTTCTGTTAGTGAAGAAACCCTCATTGTAAAGTCCATGAACTCCATTTCAGCGTGATATAAATAATTGGATAGTATCCTTCATGCTATTTTCTCAAACCTGGGTATGCACAGATCTAGACAGTGACGTCTTTTCGACGCACTTTTCACCTATGCTTATTTGTGACATCGAGTTAGATGGTGAGCCCATCACTGTCTTAATGCCTATGCTAACGGTACAATATACTAACATAAATATGTATGTATTTAAATAGATACATATTCATGTAAACATGCATGACTTTAATACAAATATTAACATTTATGCCACGTTTGTCCCTAGAGGGATTTGAACCTGAAACCCTTGCTTCGAAGTTACGAATCAAAACAAAGTAATGCGATGTATTTTTTATTTCTAGAAAAAATAAAATTGTAAAATTAGTAATTTGAAACAAACGTATTTATTTCTTATTTTATAAATACTAGTTATACTGGTTTGTATTTCTGACGTGCCAGTAGGAACGAATGCAACGAGCGTGTCATGAAATGTTGCCAAAGCAATCACGCTTTGGCTATTCTCCCGAGCTGTATCGCAATATTTTGCGGCATCGGAGCAGATATACGTGCGGAATATGAATCATATCGTTGTGTAGCTCTGTAGTGTATTCAACTTAAGTCAGTATAAAAAATGGTCGAGTACACTATGCTACAAATACAGCTTTCATTTATAATAATAGTCATGATAGCCGAATGGTTGGGTGATCGGAATTCAAGTCTAGAGGTCGATGTTCGTGATCGAGGTGGCATGCTCGTATCAATGGGTTTTTTAAAAACTTATGTACGTTTTGTGTCGTTCACTTGGACATTAAGATGGCGATGGGCTCACCGCCTGTCACGTTATCCCAATAATTTTCGGTGGAAGGTGGATTAAGAGGAATTAATTGTTTAAACCTCTGCCTTATAAGTATAACGAAAGCGTAATTCCTACATATTGGAAAATCAACCAACTGCAATCACTCCAAGTAACTATTCTTAAGGATTCATAAAAAAATCAACTAAGCTCAAAATAAAATAACGTCTTAAACGGTCTTTTAATCTTCGATTTAAAGGCCTGTAATATTGCAGGGCATATGCCTCTTCCGTGGGTGGGTTTGCCTTAACAGCCTCGCTCAGCAAGCGGATTGGCAATCACAGTACGATGCCTGTCTGTTCGTTCCGGTATGTATATATTTTTGAAGATGTTTTCCCGACATCTGTCGGTAGCCTTTTATATTGTCAAGGCTTTTAAAAGACAAAATTCTGCTCCCAGATCACTTACAAACTTAGCTGTCCTGATAAAATTAAGTTACTAGGACTGCGTCAGTGTTTCTGCAACTCGGTTCTCGCTTCCATCAATACAGAATTCTTCACACGTATATTTGTAATGTTTTAATCAATGTTAAAATTCTAGCGCATTGAAAAATGAAATTGTCAAGATGTGAATTGTTTCAGAAGAGCATTTAAAGAAGAAAGATATTTCATTAGTTGCAATATAACTTAAATATGCGCCAGAATTTCTATTGTTTTTTTATATTCGCGCAATTTCATGTACTCGGGTCGGTAGGTAAAAAGTCACGATAGCCGAGTGGTTGGGTGGTCGGAGTTTCGAGTCAAAAGACCCGAGTTCGATCTCTAGGTGGCAGGCTCGTACCAATCAAAAACGTATGTACGAATTATATCGTTGGCTTGGAATAAAAGCCGGCGACGGGCTCACCACCTCTCACGATGTCCAGAAAATATCTTCGGTGGAAGGTGGGTCGACGGGACTTAATGACCTCTGTCTACCCCTGTATTGGGAATTGCGTGAAAGTAAGGTAGAGGTCTTGAAAATAACGTACGATACACTCTCTTTAAATAAAATTTATCAACGTTTATTTAGAAACACGTGAAAGATGGTGAGCCTGTCGCCATCAAAAACCTCTGCCTGGCTAAAATTACGTGACGATAAAGTGAAAATCCAGGAAAATAATTGACACGGGCGGAATTAGAATACTCGCGAGCCGGTAGAGAAGATCTTACCTCCAAACCATCAAGTCTCATCCTTATTAGTTTAGTCGTAATGTTTTACAACTTTAAAGCTGAAAACAGCAATCTTTTTTGAACTTTCAACCATGCAAGCCATGGTGATATATAAATAAATACAGACAGAAATAAAAGATCTCTGGGTCTAGACAATTAATCTTTTCAATCCACCTTTCATTAAAGACAGCGGTTTTTGAGACAGTGTGACTGGTGTTGAGTCTGTTTAAGCCAAAGCCAGGGATATAAATCGTACATAATTTTATAAAAAATTCATAGGTTCGTGGCTAACGATACATGACTTACGTAAAAGAAAACTAAGATCTTTAAGATCTCAAAAATTTAAGATGTGAATTAAATTCGGCGTAAAGATCAGATGATTTCCGTTTCCGAGTAACTGCAAACGTAAGTTAAGTGTAAGTTTCACCGCGCGTTACTTCGGCTCAAGACTTGCCGCCGCCACTTTGAAACATTTGCATTGCATTCTAGTATTTGGAAATGCATCTACAAAGAACCAAGAACTAATGAAGTTCTGCAGACGTAGTATGTTTAACTGCTTTTTGTTTCGCAGCTATCATTCTCCATTAAATTATTTAAATATATTTATTCAATAAATAACAATAATAAGTGAATCGACGATCCGAGTTACGTTGTCTTCGAAGTTAGAGGCTGCGAGTTCGATTCCCGCTAAGACATGTGTAATCAATATGAATGTACATAACATCCATCACATTAACTTGGCCACTATAACTAAACTAAATAATAATTTCTAACTTAACTAACAAAGTCATAATAGCCGAGTGGTTGGGTAATCGGAATACGAATCGGGAGACCCGAGTTCAATCCCCAGGTGGTAGGCTCGTACTAATGACTTCATTCAAAGCTTGTGTAAGATTTATATCGTTGGCTTTGACAAAAAGACGGCGACAGCTTCAACACATGTCACGCTGTCTCAAAAAATGTCTTTGGTGAAAGATGGGTCGGAAGGAATTTATTGTCTAGATCTCTGTTTACCCAAGTATTAGGGACGCCCTGAAGATATTTATTTTATTTACTGGATTGCATTATATCTAAGATAAATAAGTCGTGGAAGTCAATAGAATTGCATTATGTCCTAGATAAAGAAGTCAAAGTCGGTGGAAGGTGGGTCGAAAGGACTTAATAGTTTTAATGCTGTATACTATAGCATTGGAGAACTCATAAAGACGAATAAAAACATATCATTACGTAATAATTAAATCAAATGTCAAATTAGGAAAACGAAATAATCAATCAACTGAATACAAACAGGCGGGGGAGCCAGAAACGGTCTTCACGGTCAACAAAGCCTACCCGACTGCCTCATCAAATTTACTCGGCGGCCTTTCCGGATCATTGTAATTAAATATAACCCTTTCAAGATCGGATATTAGGGAAAAATCAAGAATATTCCATCTATATATCGCGACATTCAACATTTGATGCGGGTGAAACAAAATACTTCACCCTTATCTTACTTTACCTTTCGTAGAATTTTTATTTTAAGTTTATTGTAGAGTTCTGTTTTTTTTTAATTAAATTTAACATGTGTAGATGTGGATGCCGAAATAAATAAATCTCTAAAAACAATGGCACCACAAAGAGACCCTAAGACTTTGCAGGAAAAGTGGTTTTCTTAGTAATATCTTGGATAGAATATCAAGAAAATACTTCAAATTTTATAAGCATTTTTATTATTACACCTCTTTTGTGATGTTGCATGTTGTGTGCGTCTAGGAGACATGACCCGATATGATACTTTGCACCATCATCGGGACCTCCGACATCACCTACTGCTAGCTAAAGGCTAAGTTGACAAAGAACGCATTTCGGATAGGCATGGATAGTAAACTATAAAACAAATGTCATATTTTACTGTATTTTTGTAACTTTAAATCAAAGTATCTTCACACCTTTCCTAATACAGGGGTAGACAGAGGTCTAGAAAATTACCACAATTCTTATCAACCCACTTTTCACCGAAGACATTTTAATTTGGTTTGTGTTTGCTGGGTTTATGTCAAAGCAACAACATATTTTAGTATTACAATAAAATCAATACCTCTCCTATAAAGCTTCATACAGTTTCTCTTTTATTCACCCAATATCAAATATAAAAGGTACAACAGACATAAAGGGGCAGAAATACACATAACATTTGACAGGCAAAGTATACAAAAACACAGCACAGCCGTGAAAGGTCTCGTAGTTATCTGATTACAGGTCTGGGCTCCCATCACATTATGATAATGGTTACTTTGGCGACGGTTGGTAATAGAAATAGATTGATTCGTATATTTTCTGTTACGAGCGTCTCTTAAGGATCGAGTCGATTTTAAAGATAGCACTCCTTGATGATTATTGCGGCTGTATTCATTATGTTAAGTCAAAATAGCCGAGTGGTTGGGTGATCGGAGTTCGGGAGACCCGAGTTCGATTCCTTGGTGACATGCTAGTATCAATAGTTTTTTTCAAAAAAAACCTATGTACGATGTAGGTATTGACTTGGGCATAAAGACGGCGACGGACTCATCACTTGACACGTGTCAAATAGCTTAAAAAATTAAGACTCTAAGAAACTTTACATTTAAAAATAAATACTTGAAATATAATAATAACAAAGTTACAATAATTCTACATTCTTACTGCCAATTACGAGCATGTTTTTCTTAACAGAGTAGACAAATCGGTGTCGTGCAATGCCAGCCAGCCAGCTTGTTTTATGACACGGCATATGTACTTAATGCGTCTAGTATTTTACGTCCCCAGCTTTATCTATGAATAGTTTTGTGCTTTTTAAAATTTTACTCGCAACTTACTTAAATAGATGTACGTTTAAATACTACTTCATGTTGCATCGAAATCACTTTTCTGTATGGACTAGCCCAACTGGTAGTGACCCTGCCTTCGAAGCAAGGGGTTGCGGGTGCGAATCCCTCTACGGGCAAATATTTATGAGATGGGTATGACTGTTTGTACTCGATTCGTTGATGTTTATTTAGATATATGAATATTTATCTAAGTAATTATAGTAGTGAAAGTATATTGTAGCGTAGGCTTGGGCACTAAGACGACGATAGGCTCACCACTTGTCACTTTTATAGAGATCTCGACAATTAACTAACTCTCCAACTTTTTTCCAAAGACATATTTTGTGACAACGTGGTAGGTGGGAGATCCTGTCGTCTTTATGTCCAAGCCAACGATATAAATCCTACATAATTTTTGAGAAAACTTATCTTTAGGAGCCTATAACCTGATGATGAAACTTGAGTCCTTTGACTCGAATTCTGAAAACCCAACCAACCAACTCGGCTATCGTGAATATAATTGATGAGTACATATATAGATATACTATATAACATCCTTTTTGTTTCATCATCATCCACACACTTGGCATGTCCACAGTAGGACATATTAAGGGAGAGTTTACACCGCGCTCGGCAAGCGGATTGGCGATCACAGGCGACATCTGGCACCTTAGCACTGCTGCCCGTTACCAGTCTGCTGAATTTTGATCTGTTATTATATAATTTTCCTTTATATTTACCGTTCAAGAGTTTTTAAATCTTCTCATTCCATTTCATCGAAATTATCGAAACGTATTACCGCGGACCCTCGCACGAGGCACCGCAACACACATCCAGCATTATTCGACATTATTCATGACAAGGACACACACGAACCTTATATATGAATTGAAACGGCTCGTGTTCCCGCGTTATGACTCCATGTAAATAACATTTCGGGTTCCGAGTTCGGTCGATCTGTATTTACGAGTTCACCGTTTAGGCAATTTATAATAAAATATTTAGTACAACGTTGGTAGCCGAGTGGTTGGGTGATCAGAATATGAATCCCAAGTTTTGTCGTATCTATGGGTTTTTCAAACTTTACATACGATTTATATTCTTGGCTAGTACATAAAGAGGTTTAACATCTATCACGTTGCCCCAAAAATATATCTACGGGGAATGGTGTAAAGGAATTAATTGTCAAGACCTCTGTCTACTCCGGTATTGGAAATGGTGTGAAGATATTTTAACATTTTGTAGGTTTTTTTTAATAACGATGTCATGTAACTAACTTAAGACTTGTAATAGCTTAAGAATATGTTGCCTCTTTCCTTTGAGTGGATATCGTCAGAGGCGAATTATTAATGAAGCTTAAAGTAATTTCAGTCAATTGTCAAGACATTCCTATAATTTATAGAAACTTCTTGAGTTTTTCGAAACTTATTTACGATATATAATGATGACTTAGACAATTAAACGGTGTCACCGTCATCACTTGTCAAGTTTTCTCAAATATGCACCTGTTATGTGAGTGAAAACAACCCAATTATGTACACCTCTGATTACTCTAGTATTAGGCAAGTCGTGAAGATAAAATAAATATTTATTATAAGTAGTTTTATATTAATTAGAAGTAGTTATTAATAATATTTATTCGAAGTAATAATCAGAAGAATTTGTACTTGATCATTTTTCTGTTTCTATTAAGTGTATCAGCAGGCAAAACCGCGAGCACAGCCAGTTTACCTTAAATTTATCCAGGTGGCGAAGGCAAGTAGTGAGATGTTTCCGTTTCGACAAAATTTAATAAATGTAAAACTTAAAACTAAAATGAAAACAACTTGTTATTTTTACATCTTAAATCGCATGAACAAAGCAGCGGCGTCAAGGGGGGAAGAGGCGAAAAGGGAAGCAAACGAGCAGGTGGCTCACGTGATGGTAAGTGATTACCGCCGCCCATTAACACCCGCAATACCAGAGGCTTAGAAGATGCGTTGCCTCCCTTAGAGTGCCCCCCTCCCCCAGAATTGGGGGAAGGGGGTGTGTGGGCCACCGGTTACCTGCACTCACCAGACGAAAAACAGAAGTTTGTGAGACTTCTACTTCACACCGGTATTCTTTGAGGTCGTGGTACATCCCCCGTCGAGCCGGCCCATTCATGCATCAACAAAAGCTGATGCGTGGCTCTACCACTGTTAAATGTGTGGAAAATTTTGTCTTTTCATCTCAAATTTCACCAGAGCTTATTTTTAACAACGTTAACATTGTAATCACGTCGCAACCTTTGTGTCTATATCAAACATACAAATTAAACTTAAGTTTAGAAGAAATAAACAAAACAAAGACTTCTTCCTGGGGATAGAATTCTAGTCTCCAATTAGAATTCCACCCGTTCAACCAATTGGGTATCACGGCTTTGCGAATCAAAGAAAAAATGTTCTCAATTCATGGGTAGACAGAGTTCCAAACATTAAGGTCCTTTTTGGGAATATGTGACAAGTGGTGTGCCCGTCGCCGTCGTTATGTCCAAGCCAAAGATAGAACATGCTATACATAATATGTAAAGCATACAAAACAAACACAATGCTAAACATACAACATGCAAACATGTTTTTGAAAAAAAAAAAAAACATTATTACTAACTTACCATCGGGGTATCGAACTCGTGTCTCTTGACTCGAATCCCGGTCACCCAACCACTCGGCTATCGTGACTTATTTCAAATTATAAAACTGAAATATCAAAGCTCTCAGCGCGAACTTGTCTCACTTATATTTCATCGCAGTAACTTCATCTGCGGCAATTCCGGGATCTAACGCCACAGGCTATCTGTTCAGTGTTGTGTGAGTTGTTTTCCTTTATTCTTTTTTATTTCAGTCTCTCCCGCAAACAACTTCAATTTCATATTTTATACACACAGCGTTCTCTTTTATTATGATTCATATCTTATTTGCCTCTGCTTGGCTTCGAGGTTGGGTGATTGGAATTTGAATAGCGAGACCTGAGTTCGTTCCCAAGAAGAAAGGCTCGTACTAACGAGTTTTTGCAAAGTTTTTGTACAATTTGTGTAGTTGGCTTGGACAAAGACGGTGACAGGCTCCTCGCCCGTAATTCCGTAAAAAGCTCTGGTTAATTGTGGGTCGACGGGACTGAATTATCTAGATATCTGACTACCTCGGTATCGGAATGTAAGTGAATATAAAAAATTATACTTAGTGACTTACCTTTGCCTGTGACTGTCTGCGCGACCTTCAGTAACTGCATTATTATTTGTATACATAATGGTCGTGATAAATTATTTAGAACGCAATATACTTGTACGTATATAAGTGAGCTGTTATTCACTGCTTCGCGTAAATATCCTTTATTAATTTTTTTGGGATAAAATGTATCCTTTGCCTTTTGATACTTCTGTTCCATCTTTTATGCACACAGTTCAAGCTTCCTCAGCACAAAGTTTCATCGATTTAGAGGTTTAGCTATGAAACTGTTGCAGGCAAACATGCAGACAGGTTTAAATTTACTTATTCATATTTTACATAATATGTAAATGTTATCAAATTCTGTACCTGTGTATCTTAACTTCTCCTAAACTGCTGGACCAATTACTGTAAAATATTCTGAGTATGGTGTTTACATATTATTTGACCAAATTGGTTAAGATGAGTTACGTAGATTTTTTTATTTACTTATTAAACTTATACAAATGACCAGTCAACCTTCGGGTGATGCAGATATGAAATGAGGAAGGTTAAGGTGATAAAATATAAGAGATATTATGCAATACTCATATACAATATACATAGATCCATGACACCATTAATTTATATTCATTATACAAATGTTTGCCTCTTGTATGAATATTCTTAGCAACTTTAGCTTCGAAACCAGAAATTTTAATGCTACCTGAATGAATAAAGTTTGAAAATTTCCGAAACTTGTTAGAGGCAACTGGTTTTTCGATTTTTACAAAGTTTTACGATAGATTACTGCATGTTCGATTTTTCACTATGGTTTCGGTGAAAAACAGGCTAAAATTCCACTTTTCACAATTTTCTTATTACATAAAACATATGACGACATCGGTAAAGGGTGGCGTACTCACCGGTGTTCATGGTGTTGCCAGCTCTGAAATCCCGGGTTTGATTCCGTTCGGGTCAATGTAGAAAACACTTTCCTACATTTTCGCGGGACTGGGTGTTTGTGGTACCTTCGTGGTTTCTGATTCCATAATACAAGTGCTTAACTTAACTCTCGGTCGTTTTACGTCACAAAACTTCGAGCTGACTAATATTTTGTTTCAGATAGGCGACAGGTTTACCACCTGTCACGTTGTACCATATAAGCTCAGATGAAAAGTCGGTCGAAAGAGCCAATACCAGTATTGAGAAATATGCGAAGATAAATCCTAATCATGTTAAATTGGAAAAGAAGTCTCTTTAAATAATAGTACGGTTTGTTATATACCACTTTCTACACGTGTCGAAAGACGCAATTTAGAGAAAAGCCTTGAAAAAGCAATCGGAAACCGACAGGTGGCGGGATAACCATCTCGAAAGTACTACAACAAAATTCAGCAGACCGGTGACGCGCAGAGACGTCTAAGTGGCAAGGAGTCTGATACTATGATCGCCAGTTCGCTTATCGAGTGTGGCGATTATAGCAAATCCTCCTTAGGTAGGGACCTGTTTTTATTTTTTTTAATTTAATAAATAAATATCTTCACGCAATTCCCAATACAGGGATAGACAGAGGTCTAGTCTAGACAATTGTCTAGACTAGACCTTACCTATTGAATTCAGTCTCGTCGACCCGCCTTCCACCGAAGATATTTTCGGGACAACGCGATAGGTGGTGAGCACGTTGCCGACTTTTTGCCAAGCCAACGACATAATTTTATGACATTTATATGAATTTATATACGTTTATTATTCGTAACAATACCATGCAGAACTTTAGCAATAATAAAATAATAAGAAAATGGCCAAGACTTAGCCGAACCTGACGAAGCATGTGCTTTACGACGGACATAAATCCCTTTCTAGTCTCACTTAAACGCATCCACATTTAATGTCTACTTAAGAATAGATATTATTTGAAGACCGCAGAAACCCTAACTTAGTCGAGTACTTAAATCCTATGTTATACATACTATAATAAGATTTGTTAAGACAGATTAGTAGTACAGTGATCTGAATTCGAATTAGAAAATTATTAGCCATGATTAAAATTTATTAACTTTAAAAATTATTGGTTCCGAAAATATCTCCGGCGTAAGGTTGGTCAAATGGACTTAATTGTCTAGATATCTGTCTACCCTTGCATTGGAAATGGCTTAATGATATTTTTCTATGGCGAGGCTATATAGAAAATAGAGAGGATAGGCAGAAGATGGGCGAAGAGGGAATTACATCAGCTATCAGTCAGACAAAGTCGGAACAAACAGACTGAGTTTTTTTTATATAATTACCTTATATAGGTTCATATGCATTTAGCATATGAACCTATATAAGGATGCATAGAAAAAGTCACGATAGCCGAGTGGTTGGGTGGTCGGAATTTCGAGTCAATAGACCCGGGTTCGATCCCCAGTTGGTAGGCTCGTACCAATGAGTTTTTCAAAACTTATGAACGAATATCGTTGGCTTGGACATAAAGGCGGCGATGGGCTCACCACCTGTCACGTTGTCCCGAAAATATCTTCGGTGAAAGGTGGGTCGAAGGGACTTAATTGTCTAGACTCGACCTCTGTCTACCCCTGTATTGGGAATTGCGTGAAGATATTTTTTTTATATGCATTTAGCGTAAAATTATTTAGAATTACAAACATAGGTAGTTAATTGACTCAGGCGTTACTTTGCGGAAATTCATTGTAAAGTTGTTATTAAAGAATTACTTCGCACCATTCCGCATGCAAATATAAAAAAAGGTATATGTTACCTGGTCCGAGGAGAAGAAGTGCACCAACCTCCCTCTCACAGATGCGTGCACTAATTCCACTGTACGCAAACATACACTCAAATTTTTTTTTATAGATGTATGCGTATTTTTTGCCATGTGTCGTGTGATAAATGGCAAAAATTGTATAAAGAAAATATAAGGTTCCTATGGGAGAAACGAAACATATTTGTATAATTACTTTCAAATTCATGTACTGACAGTACAGATTAGGGACTATTTTTACTTAAAATAATAATAATGGTCTTTCTGATGTTGAATTCAATGAAAGTGTTACACTAAAAGCTAAATGTCGTGTAACTTAAAAGCTGCGACTAACATTTTTCACTGAAGGCTCTATTCCTGTTCTTTTGATATGCTTTCAAGCGTGTAATGCGTTCACACTCTGTAAATGTAACAAAAGAGTAAATGACTGACATATTTCTTTGGGACATTGCGAAGTAGTCGGCTCACTATTCATAGAATCACTTATAGATCTGTAAAGATGAACAGTGGGTAATAAATTTTACTTCCGTGTTGTATATTTTATTCACTATTCCTTCTCCAAATCAGTCGAAGTCCACAGTTATCACAAACATTAACCAGAATCAGAATTAAATTATTAAAACTTTCGTTAAAAGTCACGATAGCCGAGTTGTTGGGTGGTCGGAATTTCGAGTCGAGAGACCCGAGTTCGATCCCCAGGTGGCAGTACCAATGAGTTTTTCAAAAACTTATGTACGAATTTCATCGTTGGCTTGGACATAAAGGCGGCGACGGGCTCACCACCTGTCACGTTGTCCCGAAAATATCTTCGGTGAAAGGTGGGTCGAAGGGACTTAATTGTCTAGACTTGACCTCTGTCTACCCCTGTATTGGGAATTGCGTGAAGATATTTTTTTTATATGCATTTAGCGTAAAATTATTTGGAATTACAAACATAGGTAGTTAATTGACTCAGGCGTTACTTTGCGGAAATTCATTGTAAAGTTGTTATTAAAGAATTACTTCGCACCATTCCGCATGCAAATATAAAAAATATGTTACCTGGTCCGAGGAGAAGAAGTGCACCAACCTCCCTCTCACAGATGCGTGCACTAATTCCACTGTACGCAAACATACACTCAATTTTTTTAATAGATGTATGCGTAATTTTTGCCATGTGTCGTGTGATAAATGGCAAAAATTGTATAAAGAAAATATAAGGTTCCTATGGGAGAAACGAAACATATTTGTATAATTACTTTCAAATTCATGTACTGACAGTACAGATTAGGGACTATTTTTACTTAAAATAATAATAATGGTCTTTCTGATGTTGAATTCAATGAAAGTGTTACACTAAAAGCTAAATGTCGTGTAACTTAAAAGCTGCGACTAACATTTTTCACTGAAGGCTCTATTCCTGTTCTTTTGATAGGCTTTCAAGCGTGTAATGCGTTCACACTCTGTAAATGTAACAAAAGAGTAAATGACTGACATATTTCTTTGGGACATTGCGAAGTAGTCGGCTCACTATTCATAGAATCACTTATAGATCTGTAAAGATGAACAGTGGGTAATAAATTTTACTTCCGTGTTGTATATTTTATTCACTATTCCTTTTCCAAATCAGTCGAAGTCCACAGTTATCACAAACATTAACCAGAATCAGAATTAAATTATTAAAACTTTCGTTAAAAGTCACGATAGCCGAGTTGTTGGGTGGTCGGAATTTCGAGTCGAGAGACCCGAGTTCGATCCCCAGGTGGCAGTACCATTGAGTTTTTCAAAAACTTATGTACGAATTTCATCGTTGGCTTGGACATAAAGGCGGCGACGGGCTCACCACCTGTCACGTTGTCCCGAAAATATCTTCGGTGGAAGGTGGGTCAAAGGGACTTAATTGTCTAGACTTGACCTCTGTCTACCCCTGTATTGGGAATTGCGTGAAGATATTATTATTATATATATATTATTATATAAAACTTTCGTGAGACATTATTAATCAATTAATGAAAAGAGTGTAAACTCAAGCAATAATATAAACGCATCGCCCTCGCCATGTACTTCCACCTGCCACCTGGGGATCGAACTCGGGTCTCTATCGATGCATGTAATGTATGTTACTTATATCTTTAAATAAAAGATTTGATTTGGTTAAATCACTGCTTCAGTAACTTAAACCTTAAGTACTGATTTAAGTTAACAAACAGTTTTGTTCACATGTAAACAAACAAATGGTAAAAATATATAGCAACTCGTAAAGGATCGCCGAATTACTTTTTTTTTTTAAATATTCTACATTCGGAAACATTTATAAATACAGCACGGTTAGAGCTGACTTCGGGAAATTGAAAAATATTAAATAGATCTGCTTTTGGTAAATCGAAATTTGTTCGGTGAGATATTAAAGTAAATATGCGAATAAGAGGTTTGTTTATTATTAAATAAATAAATAAATATCTTCACGCCATTCCCAATACAGTGGCAGAGGTCTAGATAATTAAGTCGTTTCGACCTACCTTAACGTGACAGGTGATGAGCCGGTCGCCGTCTAATGTCCAAGTCAACGATGTATGTCTTTGTATGAATGTAAGTTTTGAAAACCCTTTGGTACGAACCTGCCACGTGGGGATCGAACTCGGGTCTCTTGACTCGAAATTTCAACCATCCAACTACTCGGCTATGGTGAGTTTTTGCTTATTATCAAATAAAATATATGGCTGCCATGTGTTATTGAAGTAAGAATAAACCCACCTTTCTCTCGTTTGCGTCATAAGAGGCTACTAAGTGAAAGGCCAAGAAAATATCATTTGCTTTTAATAGATTGCGGGATAAAAATCTCAAAAAATACCAGACCAGAATTATATACCATAACAGCATACCGGTGCCCATCATTGGTCAGCAGAGTCGAAGATGCAATGTACTCCGATCGCCAATCCGCTTGCCAAGCGTGTTGAATTTGTTATACACTCCTGTACAAAAGAGGCCAATGCCCTGAAGTAGAATGTAACACGCTGTTATGATGATGATGAACTTCTCTTCTTACTCCTGTTACATTATATATAGCAACTCGTAAGATACATAGATAGGACATCATCACATTCATTACTCTGATCCTAAAGCTTAAGCTTCCGTGTTACTGAATGAGAAACAACAAACAACCAGACCTGATAAAATGTAGAAATATTGTTTTTCTACACAACCCGACAGAGAATCGAACCCGACATTCCAGAGCTAGTGCATACTACACACGCCACTTACATCTTACTTTAACATTTACATTTACAGAATTTGTTCGGAGTAACAAATATTATAAGTATTATAAAGATGTCATTATACAATTTGTTTATTTGTTTATTCGAAGAAACGTCGTTTAATACTTATTATTGACTTCATTTATCGCGTACTTGCTGGTGGTGGTATATGTTACCTGGTTTCGAGTGTAGTAGTGGTGGCATCCAGTAGAATTAAAGCATCCATCTGTGGGAAGTGGTGCATTTCTTCTCTCCGGACCAGGTAACATAATACGCCTTTTTTGCATGCGTAATGATGCAATGTAATTGTATAATAACATCTTTATAATTATAAACTTCGGTAAAGTAACGCCTGAGTCTATTAAGTAAAAGTAAATAATACAATATTATACAATGATTAATTTCCAACTTGATATATTGTTGTTAAGTTTATATTGATAAATGTTTCACCTAATACTGGAGACAAAGAAAAAGGGGCGTTACGAGGTGAGTGAGATATACCAGCAATTACCAGAAGTCCAGTGAGCCAGTCACTGAGTTATGTGTAGCAGTTTCTAACGTTTTTGTTGTAGGTGCTCTGCTAATGACTCGATAAGAACTAACTTTCATACGTTAGGATTAATACTCTAATATTTCAGTCTGAGAACTCACTGGATGTAATCGACAATTTTATACAATTATACATAATTAACGGCCTATTAGTCCACTGTTGGGCATAGGCCTCTTACTTGGGAAGAGACTTCTTCTCCGTTAGAGGAACATCATTACGAAACAGTGGTAGATTAAAACATTACTATCTATAAACATGAAGTCACGATAGCCGAGTTGTTGGGTGGTCGGAATTTCGAGTCGAGAGACCCGAGTTCGATCCCCAGGTGGCAGTACCAATGAGTTTTTCAAAATTTATGTACGAATTTCATCGTTGGCTTGGACACAAAGACGGCGACGGGCTCACCACCTCTAACGTTGTCCCGAAAATATCTTCGGTGGAAGGTGGGTCAAAGGGACTTAATTGTCTACCCCTTTATTTACCCCTAGACTTGACCTCTGTCTACCCCTTTATTGGGAATTGCGTGAAGATGTTTATTTATTTTATAAACATCAATGAACATTCTTATTTGATTTGATTTGATTTTGAGAGCTTGCTATTATCGCCACGCTCAACAAGAGGATTGGTGATCGCAGTAAAAGATACTTAGCATCTTAGACGTCACCAGTTTGTATTTTTAATAGTCCAATGCTGGGGGAGATAGACTTTTCGATCCAAATTTTACCGTAGCTTACTTTTGGGTGAACGTGTCACGTGATGAGCCTGTCGCCGTCTTTATATCCAGGCCACGATACGAATCCTATATATCCGGGGATCAAACTCGGATCTCTTACTCGAATTCCGATCACCCAACCACTGGGCCATTGTGACTTCTAAATTAGATTGCTGTTATTCTTGGACTAGAATCACTCCACGGTCATGTTGCTGTTGATTTATTACTTGACCCAATTAAATAAAAAAGTGACAAAAATATGAAACTGACGCATTAATTAAAAAAAAAAACAAATTCCAATTCTTCTCATCTTTCCCAACAAGCGAACAGCCTCATCTCTCATCTGCAGCTGCGCCTGTCGAAGATTACTTTTCAATTGAAAACAAATAATAATAAATTAGAGACGCTTGAAGCGGGTCCCTGCAAATTGCAAGCGGTGGCAATATTCTTTAATATTTCCACATCGGTACATAATCATTCTATACCTCTTGGTATCAGTCTAGCATTACGTGTATAAGTCTAGCATTGTTGTATTAGTGTAAGGATAATATTAACCCCCTCCCTTCCCGTGTGTGTCGTAGGAGGTGAATGTAGGAACAATCATGGGCAGTTATGTATGTATGTATGATGATTTTAAACTAAAAAAATATGACAAACATCTTCACGCAATTCCCAATACAGGGGTAGACTAGTCTAGAAAATTCTATAGGTCTAGTCTAGAAAATTCTATAGTTTTATAGTTTTAGAATTAATTTAATTCTATAGTTTTAGAAAAGTCCGTTCGACCCACCTTCCACCGAAGATATTTTCGGGACAACGTGACAGATACTCGTAGTGAGCCCGTCGCCGTTTCTTTGTCCATGCCAACAATATGAATCGTACATAGGTTTTGAAAAAAAACCTATTGATACGACCTTGCCACCTGGGGATCGAACTCGGATCTCTTGACTCGAAATTCCAACCACCCAACCACTCGGCTATCGTGACTTTCACTTTTTAATGACTTTCACTTATTAATAATTTTCTATATTGTCTCGGGTTTGCGTGTTTGTGATATCTTCTTTGTTTTTGATGCCATAATACACGTGCTTTAGCTTACTTTGAGATCCGTTCAATATACGTAATGTTTATTTCTTCTCATTTTTCTCTTCTTTTTAGCCTATCAAAAGTTCAGCAGTAGGAACATAGGCTCCAAAATAATTCTTTAAGGAGCTATTCAGAGGCACCTTTTTTATAGAACAGGCCGGCAATCGAGCAGGCGGCTCTCGTGATGGTAAGTGATTACCGCCACCCATGAACACCCGCAATACCAAAGGCATAGCAGATGCGTTGCCGGCCTTAGAGACCCCCCCCCCCCAAATTGGGGGTGGGGGGGTGTGGGCCTCCGGTTACCTGCACTCACCAGACGAAACCCAGAAGTTTGTTAGACTTCTACTTTACGCCGGTATTCTGTGAGATCGTGGTACTTCCCCGGTCGAGCCAGCCCATTCATGCAACAACAAAAGCTGATGCGTGGCTCTACCACCTGCATCTATCGATTCCTTACAATGTTGTGCAGCTCGTCACACCACCGTGTTGGAGGTCGTCCTACACGACGTTTGCTAAAACTTGAGGCTGCCACTCGAGAACATTTCTATCTTAACGGTCGTCAGTTTTGCGAGCTATGTGGCTGGCTCATTGCTACATCAGCGTGATCCTTATGGCTATGTCGGCTACCATAGTTTTTTGTTGTTTTTTTTTTTTTAACTTAAAATAGTTAGTACCTAAACATAAATTACTTCCTCCTTATGTCAACTATATATTGATATTATAACGCAATAGAAGTTGCTTCTAACCGAAATTACGAAACACAATGGAACTGAGTTATCGTCAGAGGCAGAATTGAGTTATAGTCAGTGACAATTCTCTCTTTGAACAAAACCAATAAGTGTGTTTCAAGTTTATTTAGCAGGTTGATATGAGGATGCCATTAAATTTGTCATATTTTTCGTCTGTAGTATCCGCGTTGTGTTATAGTAAAAATGTCTTTATTTACGTAAACACAGAGAATACAGGTTTTCTTTTATCTGGTGTCTCATTTGGTGTTAACTCTGTCTTAACCTGTATTGGGGATGACGTATAGATATATATCCTATAGTAAAAATGTGGAGGCAGGAGACACCTTCGTGTCATATCTTAGTGAATTATTAGATTAGTTAATAGGATACCAAAAAAAATGCTCACGGAAAATCTTTAGCTATCCACATGGGGATCTAAATTGAGTACCCATTGATTCGAATTCCGATCAACCGACATCTCAACTATCGTGGCTTAAAATTGCTTTTACAATGCAATATTGCAGACCTGTTGGTACACTGATTGTTGTATGCCCTTTTTTCCCGTGGATGTCGTAAGAGGCGACTAAGAGAAAAGCTTTAAAAATATAATTGGGCACCGACAGATGGCGGGATATCCATCTCGAAAAATACCACACCAAAATTCAGCTGACCGTGAACAGCAGCGTCTCGTACTGGTGCTTGTCTGATACTGCGATCGCCAATCAGCTTGCCAAGCATGGCGGTTATTGCATTACATACCATTATATCTAAGTGAGGTAAGCAAAGACCTAGACAATGAAGAAATTTCGAAACACTTTTCACTGAAGTTTATTTGGGACATCGCGACAGGTGATTATCCTATCGAAGTAATATGAAAAAAAAATTTATATAGCGATATTCCCAATACAGGGGTAGATAGATTTCTAGACAATTAAGTCGTTTTAAAAACAAGTTTTGTAAAAACTTATTGGTACAAGTCTACCACCTGGGGATCGAACTTAGAATCATGAATTCGAATTCCGATTACCCATTCACTCGGCTATCGTGACTACTAACAATATAAACGAAAATTACAAAAATAATTTTGATTTGAAAACTCAGCCATAGTTTTATTTATGGTTAAAAGTAGGTCTAATAATACTCCACTTCGTTATAACCAAAACTTAAAAGGCATGAATTTTGGTACAAATAACTTGGCAGAGGCTACGAGAGTAACAAGAGTTGGTAGCACTACCTCCTAGTTTTACAAACTCTTATAATTTTATGAGGAACCTTGGTGAATTGCCAATATTTCTCATGAACACGTTTGTAGGAATCGCATCAGAATTCATTCTCGGGTTTCTTTCGTGCGATGAAATTCGATGCTACAAGTAACGATTAGCGAGGACATTTCAATTCTTCCCAAGAAATGCACTAAAGGAGTACTCTTTTAACTCCTTCTTTTTTGTCATTACGCTCTGGGTAGAGAGGTAGTGAGAGTCACAAGTGTGTTGTTGCATTAGGGATTTTCTGGTAACATAAGACATAAATATTAAATGAATGACATAAGTGGAATCCGAAGCAATGAATGTACCACAAGCACCCAGACCCGAGAAAATGTAAAAAAAGTGTTTTCTAATTTGTCCCGGCCGGGAATCGAACTGGGGTTACAATATTGTTAGGTTTTCATGGCAACTACTATGAAATTGATAACATATCTTGTTGTTAGATTGCTGTGTAGCTGCAGAAGTAATTAAGAGTGTGTTGCAAACCAGATCACTTAATTAAGACTTAATTAATAAGTTTACCACCTTATAAAATATTATGTAAATATTCAATCCATCGAGATTCTAATTTCTGATAGAATAGAATAAACATTTTTACGCTATTCCCGATACAGGGTTAGACAGAGGTCGTGACAATTAATCTCTTTCGAGCCACCTTCCACCAAAGACATTTTTAGGACAACGTGACAGATGGTGAGCCCGTCGCCGTCTTTTATGTCCAATCCAACGATATAAATATTATGTAAGCTTTTTTAAACCAATTGCAAAATACTCGAATTCCGATCACCTAACCACTTGGCTTCTGATTGAAGAATTTCAATAAATTGTGAATATTATTCTAAAAGGTTCCAAGATTCAATTACTGTACTAATTAATTATTCATAACATATAATGGAAAGTTTTCTCCTTTAATAAAATTGTTTCGTAAAATCGTTGTTTTATAATATTTTATGAAGGAACGATTCCCAAGTGGTTGGCTGATTCAAGTCATGAGACCCGAGTTCGATCCCCACATGGTAGATGGATGGTAAGTAGAACCCTATTCCTCCTGGTATGCACGTTCGTTCCTTACTCCTCGTGGCAACCAGCATTCTTGGTACAAGAACGCTGGCTGCCTTTCCACGTTGAATTACCTGACCGCTGAGTGAGAAATACATAATTAGAATATTATATTATAATAAACATAATTTTGTTTGTGTATATAGAATTTTGTAACAAAGTAATAAGTTGTTAAATTATTTTCAAGTGTCATAAAAACTCCTGTTAACAAAATAAAAACGATGTAAAAGAATTGTCCTCAAATTGAAGTGGCCATAAACGTTATGATCGCCGGATTATGTATCCGTTACGCAATATTAAGTTTTATGTCTTACGTGTTAGAGAAGAAGTCGTAAAGTTGATGTGTGGTGTGATTTTGAGAAACAATGATAAAGTAAAATGGGCATTAATTTTAACAGCGGTAAAAAAATCATTATGCATAATTGAAATTAAATTTCCTACAGAATATGAATATGCCACATCCGTCTTAAATTTACCTTTCTTTTCTTTTCTTAAATTCAGTAGACAGTGATGAGCAGCAGCCTCTAAGCTTGTAATGCAATCCGTCAAAGTGTCCTGCATGAGAGACGTGCAGCTGCAGTGCAATTTAACAGGGCATTGTACAGACATACAGTATATAAACAGATATAATAAAACATCTTCATGCCATTCCCAATACAGGGGTAGGTGGAGGTCTAGACAGTTAAGTGTCAACCAACTATTCACCAAAGACATTTTTTGGGATAAATTGACAGGCGGTGAGCCTGTCGCCGTTCAAGCCAAGCCAATGATATAAGTGGTACATAAGTTTTAAAAAAATACAATTGGTACGAATCGAACTCGGGTCTCTTGAGTCGTATTCGGACCACCCAACCTCGGCTACTGTGACTACAGGCAGATATTACGACCTCCGTGGTCGAGGTGCGTAATCACCGGTTTTCAAGGTGTCGCCATCGCGAGGGTCCCGCGTGCGATTCGCAGTCAAGACCATGTAAAAAAAAGTAATTTTTCAGTAATTTATCGGGTCTCGGTGTTTCTGGTGCCTTCGTTGTTTCCGATTCCCATACCACAAGTACCTATAGCATCTTACATTTGGATCGGAGCAATGTATGTGATGTTGCCTATATGACGTGATCTGTGTATGAGGTGTATGAGGTTGTTTCTTATACTGCATATAAACTTTAACAATAAAAAAATCACAAAGATATCTCTTCTCCTATTGATATTGTAGATTATTTAGAGGTAGTTCTTCAAAAGTACCAGAAGTTGTACCATGTAGAATAATGCGGCCGTAATCATAGCTACAATTTCCCACACTTGCCAAGCCGAGTAAATAAACCATTGCGTAAACATTGCAGTGGTGATCGTCCTGGCATTGTACACAGGACTTTGGAATATTGCCAATAAGTATTTTAGTTCTGCACCTACCAGCGTTGTAATTTACTATTTGTTAGATAATATTATCCATATTAAATGTATAAGTCACGATAGCCGAGTGGTTGGGTGGTCGGAATTTCGAGTCAAGAGACCCGAGTTCGATCCCCACATGGTAGATGGATGGTAAGTAGAACCCTATTCCTCCTGGTATGCACGTTCGGTCCTTACTCCTCGTGGTAACCAGCATTCTTGGTACAAGAACGCTGGCTGCCTTTCCACGTTGAATTACGTGACCGCTGAGTGAGAAATACATAATTAGAATATTATATTATAATAAATATAATTTTGTTTGTGTATATAGAATTTTGTAACAAAGTAATAAGTTGTTAAATTATTTTCAAGTGTCATAAAAACTCCTGTTAACAAAATAAAAACGATGTAAAAGAATTGTCCTCAAATTGAAGTGGCCATAAACGTTATGATCGCCGGATTATGTATCCGTTACGCAATATTAAGTTTTATGTCTTACGTGTTAGAGAAGAAGTCGTAAAGTTGATGTGGATAGATGGTGTGATTTTGAGAAACAATGATAAAGTAAAATGGGCATTAATTTTAACAGCGGTAAAAAAATCATTATGCATAATTGAAATTAAATTTCCTACAGAATATGAATATGCCACATCCGTCTTAAATTTACCTTTCTTTTCTTTTCTTAAATTCAGTAGACAGTGATGAGCAGCAGCCTCTAAGCTTGTAATGCAATCCGTCAAAGTGTCCCGTACGAGAGATGTGCAGCTGCAGTGCAATTTAACAGGGCATTGTACAGACATACAGTATATAAACAGATATAATAAAAACATCTTCATGCCATTCCCAATACAGGGGTAGGTGGAGGTCTAGACAGTTAAGTGTCAACCAACTATTCACCAAAGACATTTTTTGGGATAAATTGACAGGCGGTGAGCCTGTCGCCGTTCAAGCCAAGCCAATGATATAAGTGGTACATAAGTTTTAAAAAAATACAATTGGTACGAATCGAACTCGGGTCTCTTGAGTCGTATTCGGACCACCCAACCTCGGCTACTGTGACTACAGGCAGATATTACGACCTCCGTGGTCGAGGTGCGTAATCACCGGTTTTCAAGGTGTCGCCATCGCGAGGGTCCCGCGTGCGATTCGCAGTCAAGACCATGTAAAAAAAAGTAATTTTTCAGTAATTTATCGGGTCTCGGTGTTTCTGGTGCCTTCGTTGTTTCCGATTCCCATACCACAAGTACCTATAGCATCTTACATTTGGATCGGAGCAATGTATGTGATGTTGCCTATATGAATTGATCTGTGTATGAGGTGTATGAGGTTGTTTCTTATACTGCATATAAACTTTAACAATAAAAAAATCACAAAGATATCTCTTCTCCTATTGATATTGTAGATTATTTAGAGGTAGTTCTTCAAAAGTACCAGAAGTTGTACCATGTAGAATAATGCGGCCGTAATCATAGCTACAATTTCCCACACTTGCCAAGCCGAGTAAATAAACCATTGCGTAAACATTGCAGTGGTGATCGTCCTGGCATTGTACACAGGACTTTGGAATATTGCCAATAAGTATTTTAGTTCTGCACCTACCAGCGTCGTAATTTACTATTTGTTAGATAATATTATCCATATTAAATGTATAAGTCACGATAGCCGAGTGGTTGGGTGGTCGGAATTTCGAGTCAAGAGACCCGAGTTCGATCCCCAGGTGGCAGGCTCGTACCAATGGGATTTTCAAAAAGTTATGTACGAATTATATAGTTGGCTTGGACATAAAGACGGCACGGGCTCACCACCTGTCACGTTGTCCCGAAAATATCTTCGGTGGAAGGTCGGTCAAAGGGACTTTATTGTCTAGACTAGACCTCTGTCTACCCCTGTATTGGGAATTGAGTGACTATATTTGTTTATTTATTTATTTTGATTAAAACTTTCATGAAACATTATTAATCAAATAATTTAAAACGGTTAAACTCAATTAAAATAATCGGTTAATGGTTACCTACAACGCAGCGTACCTAGGCACGCAGTGCGAGGCGTTTTGGTGTTTGTGGTAACTTCCTTGTTTCCGATTTCATAACATAAGTGCCTTAGCTACTTTCCTAGGGACCAGAGCAATGTGTGTGATTTCGACAACATTTATTTATTATACTGATAACTTAATAACCCGTGATCATAGTTTTATCTACTCTACAATATCTACAATATGGTTTTGCTGTCGAAGAAAATTATGTCTTCTTAATATAGGATGGATCAATTCTTAATATGGGTGGAAGGATCTTAATTGTCTAGACTAGACCTCTGTCTACCCCTGTAATGGGAATGGCGTGAATGTATTTCTTTAATATAGGAGGAGGAGTTATTAAACATATTAAGTGTAGTTACGAACATAGGATACCCGAGCAGAAAACAGGATACCCACGCAGTTTTTTCGCCGGTTTCTTATCCGTCAGAGAAACTTCATTACGAAACGGTGGCAGATTTAAAGCTGTTATTTTCACATGTGAAATTTATGTTCTTATCTCGAAATATAATGTTTTCGTATATGATTATTTTTGATTTTCGAAATATTCCGTAGAGTTACAAAAAATACTTTTTGTGTAGAAATGGTGAAACCAAAATAATGCTCTATGTGATCCACGAGTAGCTTTGTGCGTAAAGCCTTACTAAACCTCACAGGCTCTATTTTAGCTCGAGGAAAGACGGTGACTTAGATACCTAGCTTGCTAATGTGTTATTAAAATGTTGATAACCTTAAGTTTAAAAGTTTGTTTCTTGAATACTCACGATTGTGGTTTCTTTATGGAACTTCATCGTTAATTCTAATTCACTTACCAATTCCACTATTTATTTTTCAAACAAAAAGTAGGTTTTTTAAATAAGAAAACCGTCAATGGCCGAGTGGCTGGGTGATCGGAATTAAAATCAATCCCGTGAGAAAAAAGAGACCCGAGTTCGGTCTTCAAATGGTAGGCTTGAAAACTTATGTACGATTTATATCGATGGCTTGGACATAAAAACTGCGACAGGCTAATCAATGTCTTCGGTGGATGGTGCGTCGAATTATTCATCTAAACCTCTACCCCTGTGTTGGAAATGGCGTGAAGATATATATTTATGTAACGGAATAAATGTATTTCTCATTTTAATTTTCAATTGGATATCAAGATTATTTATTGGATATGAAGTTAGTCGTAAAATGTTTGCAACACTGGGTTCTTTACGCAGACTACGTAACTTCCTACCGTTGACTACTAAAGTTGTGCTTGCTCAGTCCTTACTTTTGCCCATCCTTGACTATGCTGATATTTGCTATCTCGACATACTGAAGAGCAGCTTAACAAACTTGAGCGAATTCAAAACCTTAGTATTCGTTACATATTTGGGCTTCGCAAATATGACCACATTTCTGAATTTCGCAAGAAGCTCAAGTGGCTGCCAATCCGCCTTCGCAGGAATACGCACATCCTTTCTGCTTTGTACTCCGTGCTGTTTAATCCATACTCTCCCCAATACCTAAAAGATCGGTTTGAGTATATGTCCCTTTTCTATGATCGGTTTCTTCGCTCCGCTGTCAATCTTTCCCTCCGAACTCCTCTACACTCCTCTTCCTTTTATAATAAATCTTTTACTTTTACCGCTGTCCGCCTGTGGAACACTTTGCTCTTACATATTCGACGTGCTCCATCTCTTCCTTCATTCAAAAAACTTCTTAATTCCTATTATCTAGAAGCCTAACGCCATTTCCCCCGTTTTTAGTTTCATTCCCTTTTTTTTTCACCATCTCCTTATTTCTTTATTCATAAAAAAATCGTTTATATTACGGCTGCCATCATTTAGTAATCTATTTTGAATAATAGCGGTACACCACCCTCCTTTTCTTCGTTATTTCTTCATCCGTTTCTATAGCAAGGTTGTCTGGAACAAATTGCTTTATTAATAAGACCGCCTCTTGTACTACCTATATGTTACTTGTACTTATTTTCATCTTCTTTTGTGTTATACAATAAAGAATATATAAATAAATAAATAAATAAGATTTATGTAGTTTCGTACCTACTAAAAAATAATTTTTCCTTGGACAGAAATCGGCTTCACTTTAGAGACGAACCACTGAATTGTATTTTGGACTCACTGAGTCGATACACATCGAGTTCATTCACCACGTATTCACTTTGTTGCTTACCTTAGTTTTAAAATAACATTTTTGAAATTTAATATAAACCTGGTATAAAATCGAAGGTTAAAAATAAGAAAAGGAATAATCTCGGCGGAATAATTATATATGTATGATAATGAATCATATTTTAACAGCTGTAACTTGATTATAATGTTAAAAGCGGTAACTAGTTCTGTTTTATAATGTTTGATTTGACTATGGCGACATATTCGTTAGTGTCAGAACCATATGGACATCCTACATCGCGCTATCGAAGTTCTTTTGATTTCAAGCATATATATAAGTATTGATAGCACACTGACGAAGGATTCACCAACGGGCCTTCGCCCTCGCAGTTCTCTTCATATAGTGCAGTAAATGCCTTAGGGCCAACAGAGGTATATGTATATATTAGCGGCATATATTAGTCGGTATGCTTCTTCTTCTGTGATTCGAGCCGTCACTACCTACTTTGGTGGTCTTCCGGCCTGGAAACATTTTCCTCAACATAAAGAAAACTTAACTCAGAACGAAAACTTAAATCATAAAAAATTGCGATAGGCCGAGTGGTTTTGTGATCGGAATTCGATCAAGAGACCCGAAATTGATCCCCACGTGGCAGGCTAGCTATACCCCGGAGACTATGCTCTTAGATGTATGATTGAACTCTGATATGGACACTATTAAAGTTAAGCAGTAAATAATAATATACCTTTTAGTACAAAACAATCCATACATACTCTTATAAAAGTAAAAGTGAATATATGTAAGTACAGGTTGTCACAGCATTGAATAGGCGCTGTTGGGCAGGACCTAAAAAATTTTTTTTCACGCCATTCCCAATACAGGGCTAGATAGAGGTCTATACAATAGTCCTTTCAACCCATCTTTCATCGACTATTTTTGTGGCAACGTGAAAGGTGATGAGTCTCTTGCCGTCTCTATGTTTTCTCCGCATTTTCCAATACTAGAGTGCACAAGAATTTAGACAATCTAGTCCTTTTAGGAACCAATCTCCGCTAATGCTTTCTAGGGACTACGTGACAGGTGATGAGCCTGTCGTGGTCTTAGTATCCAAGCCAATGTCACAATATATTAATAGAGATAAACCAGAACCGGACTAAAAATCAATAACACGCATATAATTTAAAAAAAGTCACGATAGCCGAGTGGTAGGGTGGTCGAAATTTCGAGTCAAGAAACCCGAGTTCGATCCCCAGGTGGCAGGCTCGTACGAATGGGTTTCTCAAAAACTTACGTACGATTTATATCGTTAGCTTGGACATAAAGACGGCGACGGACTCACCACCTGTCACATTCTCACGAAAATATCTTCGGTGGAAAGAGACAAGAGACTTAATTGTCTAGACTAGACCTCTGTCTATCTATTGGGAATTGCGTGAAGATAATAACGGGATCGGAACAATTTAAGTTTCTGTATCACAATTTGATTCCAGTCCATTTCCTGGTTTTATGTAGCTACACATACTCACTTTTTGTTACTGTTACACTTCTTCTGTCAATTTTGCCCAATATTATTTTATGCTCTGTGTAGCTCCTTTTGTTTTCTTTGAGCATCTTTATTTATTTTTTTATTTAAACACTTTATTGCACACACCATAAAAATATTATTAACAAGGTATACATTTAAAAAGGTTATATACAGTGGTTGTACAAAGGGCTGCCTTATCGCTTAAATAGCGATTTCTACCAGGCCGACCTTTCATAGAGAATATTAAGAAAAAAAAATTAATAATTGTGATAAGACCGCGAATAATGATTTCTTACTTTTTTCTATTACTCATACATACTTATCCATACAAAAATAGAGTACAAACATTCATATTTATCAGACTTAGATTTGTCGCAAGCCGGATTCGAATCCGCAATCTTTAGCTTCAAAGGCAAAATCAATATTATACAAGCGTAAATGTCGCGACACGATTATTCCCGGGATAATATTAGATACTATCAGATGACCCTTGTCGGCAGCGGTATCAGTATAGTTGTTACATTGAATATGGTGCGTGCTTTACTACCGTATTGCGGGATCAAACAAAGTTGAACGCACACAGGGATTTTAAATACTAGGAACTATAACTTTATTATTATTTACCATTAAAAAGCAATTAAAGTAACTTTGACGACCTCAGTAGACAAGTGGCGTATAAACAGGTTTCCATGGTGTCCGCTTGAGGTCTCGGGTACAATTTCAGGTTGGGTCATTGTAGAAAACACTTTTTCTACGTTTTCCCGTTTTTGTCGGGGTATTTGTGGTGCATTTGCTATATCTTATACCATAATACAAGTGCTTAAGCTGCTGGATTAGATCAATGTATGTATATATTTTCAAAAGCAATTTTAAAAACATCCTTCGAGCGAAATTCTAGTTTGTACTATTTATAGATTTCAATTTTCTTGTCGAGCCAATGTCCCGTGAACCGGGCATCATCCCTAACCGTACCCTGTTTTGTACTAACTCAGCGGAAATTCAATTTACCGTTACGCTGGAGTAGACGTTTTCTTATTTTTTTTTTTTAGATAAGAACGACACCCGTAAAGGATTAAAGACTAACAAGAATCGAGTAATAAAAAAAATATTTTCATACCATTACGGATACTTGGGGTAAAAGTAAATCTCTTCGACCCACCTTTCACTGAAGACACTTTTTGAGACAACGTGACAGCGTAAGTTCTGAATAAAACCCATTGGTACAAACCTACAACCTTAGGATCGAACTCGGCTCCGTCTCTTGACTCAGATTCGATCATCCAAGCACTCGGCCATCGGGGCTACTAATGGAATAGTAATATTAAGTTTTCAACTTTATGTGTCATATTTTTTTAACAATTTGACAACCTCCATGGACGTAGTTTTTCATGGTGTCGACTTTGTGATACCTTCGTGGTTTCTAATTCCATTACCATAGGTGCTTAAGCTACTTTGGGATCAAAGCAATGTATATGATATGTCTGTACACATGTATGTATCGGTTATATATTAATATACAGGGTGGGCCATGAATTAGTTAACATTTGAAAAAATCGTATAAAAAAAACCATTAACATATTTTAGAAATCGTTTATTTACGAGAAAGCCAATTAATTGTAATTTATTTTTAAAAAACTATTTCGTCTAAATGACCACCGTTTCGGTTTTTGCACTCATCTAAGCGAGTCCTGAAGTTTTCGAATAATCTTCTGTAAAGAGACCGCGAGATCGCCGACTTCTCTTCGATGATTTTTTCTTTAAGTTGACGCAGTGTATTCGGTTTATCAATGTAGACACGACTCTTTAAATAACCCCATAAAAGAAGTCTGCTGATAATAGATCTGGACTTCTGGGTGGCCATGGGATGTCACCCCGACTGTATATCAGCTTTTCCGGAAAAATGTCTTTGACCACCGACAAGGACTCGTTCGATGTGTGACACGTGGCGCCATCTTGTTGAAACCATGTGTTATGATTATAGCCAGCAAATTCCAGTAGCATCGGTGCTAAGAACTCCCGTAACATTTTCACATACCAGAATTAACAGTAACTGAACGGCCTCGAGAATCTTCAAAAGAGTAAGGTCCGATGATTCGTTTTGCTGAAATTGCAGCCCTTAGAGCTACCTTAGGAGGGTGAAGTAGCCTCTCATGTTTAGCTTTAGGATTTTCGCTGCTCCAATACCTGCAATTCTGTTTGTTTACATATCCGTTTTGGTGGAAATGGGCTTCGTCAGAAAATAAGATGTTGTGAAAATTACTGAAACGAGTTAACATTGTTTCGGCATATGACTTACGCAAATTTAAATCATTAGGGTTTAGTTCTTGCACTAGCTGGATCTTATATGGATGTTATTTCAAATATAATTTCAAAATACGGCGTATTGATGTGCGGGATAATCCTAATTCAGCCGAAGTTTGCGTGTCGATAAATCTGGATCACGTCGAACAGAAGCGGAAACTTGCTGCACGTTCTCTTCGCTCCGAGAAGTCCGTGGGCCGCCGGTTTGCTTCACATTTAGTGAAGATCCCGTCGCTTCGAACTTCTTCACCCATTTCTTTATTAAAGGAGCACTTGGACACTGACTTAAGTCGTGTAAACCATATTCAACGCGAAATAAGTTTCTCACAGGAATGAGCGAAAATTCGTTTAAATAAAACTGTTTCTACTGTTTAACCTAAATTTTTTCTACTGTTTAAACTGTTTAAAATAAATTTCCAAGAAGCGAGCTAGTTTTCCTGCCCGCGCCCGCGCCCCGCGCGGCAATAGTTTGCGCGGTAAGTAACATTTAAATGTTAACGAATTCTTGGCCCACCCTGTAGTATTTAATATGATACAAAGTTATAAGTCACGATACTCGAGTGGGTGGTGGGAATTTCGAATCAAAAGACTCGAGTTCGATCCCAAGGTGGCAGGCACGGCACCAATGGGTTTATCTAAAAATTATGTACGATTTATATCGATGTAGGCCGCTAAGGCTCTATCACTGCTAAATCTAAGCGAACACTGTATCCCATAACGATTGCACACGTGTTCCTAAAGTTGCATAACTCTTTACAAGGATGTGCTATCTACACTAAAAGCGACAAGTAAATTTACGTAACATCAAGGAAGAAGTTACGACAACCGAGCAGATGGGTGATCTGAATTCCAGTCGAAGCACCGAGTTCGATCCCCAACTGGTAGGATTATACAATTGTATTTTTTTCAAAACAGTTTCAATATTTATGTACGATTTATATAAAGAATAAAGAAGGAGGCAGGCACTCCATCTGTCACGTTGTCCCCGAATGTTTTCGGTGAGAGGACTTGATTGTCTAGAACTCTGTCTAACCCAGTATTGGGAATGACTTGAAGATTAAATTTTTTTCTCTAAAATTTTATATTTTCTGATGTGTCATTGTCAAATAAATAAGTTTCTTTCCTCTTTCCCTCTACAAAATAATATTTACATTTGAATCTTTAGATTTCACCACTTCGGTGTAGCTCTTCCATAACAAAAATACATCTTAAACAGAGTTTGGGTATTCCAGTCACGCTCCGGCTCGGTCTCGCTGATGGATCGACCAGCCGCCATACAAACGCTGTGGATAGTTCCGGAAAGATCAACTTGGATTATAAGAAATGTAGGCGCAATGTTCCGGTAAATGACGGCTATTAATTTTGCTTCCGGATTTTGTAGCATCATCTTATGTTTGTAAATATAAAAAGAATATATGACTAGATAAAGAATATAAAAATATATGAAGAATATATGAATATAGACTAGCGTGAAGTTCGCAATATTGTACAAAAGGTAGGTAACCTTTCACCGAAGACATTTTTGGGACAAAGTGACGAGTGCTGAGCTTGTTGCTATTTTTATGTCCAAGCCTACGCTATAAATTGTAGATGAGTTATGAAGAAAAAGAACTAATTGGGACGATCCTATCACCTGAGATCGAAGTCGGATCTCTTGGCTATCTTGACTATATTAAACACCAGCTATTTCTGAAGTCGCAGACTAACCGAAGATACCATATTTTCGAGTCAAGAGACCCGAGTTCGATCCCCGGGTGGTGGTACATACCAATGGTTTTTTTTTTATCTTTAAAACTTATGTACGAATTATATAGTTGGCTTGGATTTAAAGACGTCGACAGGCTCCACGTGCCACATAATCCCAAAGATGTCTTCGGTAAAAGGTTGGTGGAAATAACTTAAATATCTAGACTACTTTCTACCTCAGTATTAGAAATGGCGAGAAGATAATCGAAAAAACTACACAACTTTATAAGAGGGTAACGGCGAAGTGAAAACACAAAAACGCAATGTGATTTGAAAGGTTCGAGCCAGTATTGTTTCCCACTGATAACTTTGTTTGTCATAGTTAACGACGAAGTGTTGCTGGAGGGGCGATTTACCAGTATTAACTGGGAACGGATCGTTAGTGACTGGTTTAAAACAGAAGCGATAGCGGTATTACCAAAAGAAAGCGCTTAAGCTATTCTAGGCTGGTCGTAGCTTTAGGTACAGACATTGTGACTGTTTTACAATGCTTATTGCACGTATTATAATGCGTAGCGGTTGAGGTGGAGTTTTACTCCCCATATGTCGAGATCATGCAAATTTGTGTCTTAAAATGGGTCTATTGTGGCGAAAGGCTCATCACCTCTCACTTGTCCCGAAAATACTTCGGTAGAGAACTCTGTCTACCCTGTATTGGGAATGGCGTGAAGAAATTTGTTTTTGATTTTGTTTCTCCTACTACAGTAATGCCTAGTTTTTATTTAAATGGTTTTACTGAAATTCACACAGTGGTAGAGCCACGCATCAGCTATTGTTGTTGTATGAATGGGCCGGCTCGACCGCGGAAGTACCACGACCTCACAGAATACCGGCGTGAAGTAGACGTCTAACAAACTTCTGGGTCTAACAAACGTCTGGTGAGCGCAGGTAACCGGAGGCCCTCACTCCCACCTCCCAAAATTATGAGGGGGGGCCTCTAAGGCGCGCAACGCATCTGCTATACCTTTGGTATTGCGGGTGTTCATGGGCGGTGGTAATCACTTACCATCACGTGAGCCACCTGCTCGTTTGCCATCCTTTGCTATAAAAAAATGATATAATTATACTCATGTTATATATGGTGCGTGCGTGCAATTTGGGATGTTCCAAATATGATACTCGATAGGTTTAGAGCTTGATAAAGAAGAATATATTCAATGTTGATTTTTCACCAAATCAACATTGAATATTCATCAATAATAAAATCGGGATGGTAAGTACGGGCTTAACTAGAATCTCGATGAGGATAAGTCCTTGTCGATATCAGATTATCAGAGACGCGATTGATTAGAAAACTTATGAAATAAAGATAAATAAAATATATAACAATATAATATGAAAAACTATTATGTTATTACTATACTAGACTAGACTTCTGTCTTACCCTGTATTGGGAATTGTGTGAAGATATTTATTTATTTATAATTATGTTATTATAAGAACATAGTTATATAGTCTGTATTCTATTTTCGAATTATTAAAATAATTAAAAAAAAGTCCTGATAGCAGTGCGGTTGGGTGGTCGGAACTTCGAGTCAAAGAAACCCGAGTTCGATCCCCAGGTGGCATGCTCGTACCAATAGATTTTTAAAAAACTTATGTACGAATTATATTGCTGGCTTGGACATAAAGACGGGCAGTGAGCCCGTCCGATTTGCCACGTTGTCCCAAAAATATTTTTCGTGGAAGGTGGGTCTAAGGGACTTAATTATCTAGACTTGACGTCAGTCTACCCCTGTATTTGGGAATTCCGTGAAGATATTTTTTTATCATTTGATTAAATAAAAAAATATCGTAAGAGCAGCAGCAGTTATTTTGGTAAATGATTTTACCAAGTAAGAAAGGGTTCATCCCAGTATTCTGACGCTGGGATTCCAAAATAAACATTTAGAAATATAATATTATCACAGACCTTGAAAATTTACCTTGAAAACTTTTATAAAAAGTCGAGCTTTACCTTTACTTTGAAAATAAATATTGTAAAGAAACTAAATTGATAAAAATTTTTCGTCGTAATTTTTAAAAGGTATGGCATCAACTGCATCAACTTCTTTCTTTTAAACCTAAAAATTTGCAGTATACTTAAGGTATATCTGTGCCATCTGGGGTCAGCGCAGGAATATACCACGTCTACTCTCAACGCGGGTGTCTTAGGAGGCGACTAAGGAAAAAGCCTTAGAATTCTCATTGGCTATTAAGCAGGAAGAACATATTTAAAAATTTCCAAATTCCGCTGTCAAGCAAAACAGTGTTGCGAAGGTTCTGTTACTGCGGTCCATTTATGGGGATTATGGCGATTACTCCTAACGAAGGCCTATATTCTGTAGTGTCTTTGGAGAGGGAAATATCTATGAAAATGTATTTACATCACTTAGTTGCAATCGACGTGGAAGAGTGGCGTAAACATCAATTTTCATGGTGTTGCCAGCTCTGAGATTATTTGTAATTTATTATCTGGATCTCTGCCAACCCCAGTGTAGAAATTTACGCTAAGATAAAATAAATAATTCATGACAGATTTGCGTAAGAAGATGCATTCCCACAAAATAATAAAAAAAGCTGCATGGCAAACTACAAAAAAAATATCTTCACGTATTCCCAATACGTGGGTAGACAGGGGTCCAGAAAATTCAGTCCATTCAACTCACCTTCCGCCGATAAAACTATGAAAAATAATTCGAATTGCGACATATAAAACGTATCATATTTTTACTTCAGCTATATAAAGACAGAATGCTTTATTTCAGAGTTACATAAATCACAATTTTAGAACTGCCATGACAGCTTTTTGCCAAGAAATAGCAGAGAGCGCATATGTTATTTGCTAGTTGGGTCGCATACGGGAGCTAATTTGTAACAAATACGTTTCCGAAATTAAAATACTGCATGGTTTAAAAAAATATATCTTCTTTCCATTCTCAATACTGGGGTAGACTGGACAGAGGTCTAGACAATTAAAGTCCTTTCTCCAAAGACAGTTTTTGGCATTCGCCCTCTTCGTGTCCAAGCCAAAAATAAACCCCATTGGTACGAGCCTGCTACCTGGTGATCGAACTCGGGTCTCTTCTTTCGAATTCCGATTATCCAATCACACCTCTAAATATTATTTAGATATTACACTATTATATTATTTATTTATTTTTTTTTTATAGAAAAGGGAGGCAAACGTGCAGGTGGCTCACGTGATGGTAAGTGATTACCGCCGCCCATGAACATCCACAATACCAGAGGCTTAGCGTTGCCTCCCTTAGAGTGCCCCCCTCCCCCAGAGTTGGGGGAAGGGGGTGTGTGGGCCACCGGTTGCCTGCACTCACCAGACAAAACGCAGAAGTTTGTTAGACTTCTACATCACGCCGGTATTCTGTGAGGTCTTGGTACTTCCCCGGTCGAGCCGGCCCATTCATGCATCAACAAAAGCTGATGCGTGGCTCTACCACTGCTAAATTATTGCGCCATTCATACATTATTCTATTTAGGATGACCTTTTTCGGAGCCGATTTCGGACGGATCTACGCAACCACTTTGCCCGTATTGTCTCGGGTCTGCGTATTATTCTGTATAAATTCCGTAACACAAGTACTTTAGCAATTTACTTTTTGGGATCCGAGCAATGCGTGTGATACGTCCAGATTTATTTATAGATCGACTGGTCGTAGATCTTTACACTGAAGTGCTGTCAAAATCTGATAAAAAACAAAGACAAAACATGTAGGAATGACCTGGTTATGATTTAAGGCAGGTTGAAAAACACAGTTAAACGTTAGAATGACATTTCCAATCTAATTACTCCAATAAAAACGGCGACATGCTCACCACCTGTCACGTTGTCCCAAAAATGTCTTCGTTGAATCGGGGGTCGAAAAAACTGTGCAGAACTCTGTCTAGCAGTCTTAGTAATGTCGTGAACATAAAAACAATGAATCCACGTTGGGATTTAGTTATGACGTGAAGATAAAAACAATACGCTCGAACGCGACGTTTATAGTCGTCGTGTACATCTGTATGTTCGCTACCAACCTGAATGCTTTCATATCACTGATGCAGATATGAACTCTGTATACGCCAGATTTACATAACCTACATAATATTATATTTGTGAACTCTGTTGGTTGTGCTACTTGCTTTCTAGTGCAGCGTATAAAAGAAGTTTAGAACTTTGACGATTTTATTTTACTTGTATAATGTTATGGGGAGACGATAGATGCAATTGCAGGACTGATCCATCTGGAAATCTTCAGCAGTGGACTTCTGATAGGCTGATATGAGATCTCTAAAATTTTTAGTATAAATAAACATCACTACGATACCACCTGAAATACAAAATATTTTATTAAAGTAATACAATATCTATGTATTATTTTAATTTTTATTATTAAAAATTTGAATTATTAGGTACTTTATTGTCTAGACTAGAGCTCTGTCTACCCCTGTATTTGAAAGGGCGTGTAGATATATTTTTATATATTATTTTATAATTAAAAGTCTCGATAGCCGAGAGGTAGGGTCGCATCAGAGTTTCTAATTTAAATCCTCATGAGTAAAGCTCAAAGATGAGAGTATTTGTCAGAACTTATGTACAATTGATATCGTTGGCTTGGACACTAAAACGGCGAAATGGATCCGTATCATTGTTCCAAAAAACCTCCGTTTAAATGTGATTCAAATGGATTAAACTCTGCTTACCTCAGTATGAAATGCGTAAAGGTAATAATTTGCTTGTTTGCTCCCAAGTTCATAAATTTTAATATTAATGACGTGTTACAATTAGTAATATATCTTGGGAGAACCTATTGTTAATTTGTTGCTTTATAACTTTCACGAACATTTTCCTGTAAGCAAAAAAACAACAATCTTACGTAAAGCATTTGGATTTGCATTACAAAGGCAAAGCCTGCGTGAGAACAATTAACTGCGAATGACACTTGCTTTGAATATGTGAAGTGTCATGACACGTCATTGGCCATGGCTAATGACACAAACATAGCTTGCTTCAGAGTTCCTTAGCACTTTTATTCACGAACGTTAGATAAAGTTTTTGATTATTTGGCCTACACACGGTTTTCAACGTGTCGCCAGTTCGTAATGTTTCTTGTTTATTTATTCTACAGCTCACTTCTTATAACCACCTTTCTTTCAATTCCAATACCGGGGTAGACAGAGATCTAGACAATTAAGTCCTTCCAACTTTCGACCTTCCAAACGGTCCGATGTAGAAAACCGCTTTTACTATATATATCTCGGATTTAGTTTCTTTGTGGTACCGGTATTTCCGTTAGAGGAAACGAAAGAATTGTTGTATGTGGTGATTTGAATGGATGGGTTGTTACCGCTCGGCCAGGGTACGAGTCGGTGCTTGGAATGTTTGGTGATAAAAGGGTTAACGATGCTGGCAAGCTTATACTGACTGTATGCAAGGAAAAGGGTCTTCTTGTGACAAACACTATGTTTAGTCACAAGAAAATCCATATGTATAATAGAACAAGAGAGAATGAGATAAGTATGATCGATTTATTCCTGGTGGATGACCGACTGCGAAAACGGGTGATGGATACGCGAGTGTTCCGGGGTGCTGACCTGGGAACGGATCACTATCTAGTGATTACTAGATTTAGGGTTCTGTTCGCGGGTTGGCGCCACCGGACGGCGATACCAGAACCACAGTCGGTCGGAAGCATCCGAAGCTGGAAGCTTCAGGATGCGGATACTAGGGATAAATATCAAGCAAGGGTAGCCGACAAGCTGGACAACATCGATGGAAGGAAAGAATGTGGAAGAAATATAGCAGAGCCTTAGAGATGAATGAAGAATGTGTGGAACGGTTAGTGCCGCGGAAGACGTGTGTGGAACTGTGAAAAGAGGTAGTAGTAAAAAGGGTGATGCATGGTGGAATGACAAAGTGAAAAAAGCAGTAAATAAGAAGAAGAAAGCATGGTTAGACTACTTGGCCTCTAGTTATGATAAGGGTATGAGAGAGAAGAGGAAAGAAAGATATAAGCTCCAGAAAGTTCACACGAAAGCATTGATTTAGGAAGTGCGTAATAGGAGTAGAATGGAAGCGGACGAAAGGTTGTCGCACAACTTCAAGGAGAACTCCAAACTCTTCTGGAAAGAGATTGCAAGTACCCGGAGTGTTGAGACAGCCTTAAGATTGAACAAAGTGCTTACAAGAACCAATGACGTCCTCTCAGAAAAATCGGACGTCATGCAGCGATGGAGCGAATTTTATAGAGAGATGTATGCGTGTGATGATCTTAGTGAGGGATCCGGGGATGAAGCCGTGACTGGTACGTCAGACTCGGACCTCGATGACACTGGGGTCATCAGTATGAAAGAGATTGAATGTGCGATTAGAAGTTTGAAATGTGGTAAGGCTGCGGGACTAGACAGAGTTATTGCTGAAAAGGTCAAGTATGGCGGGCCTCGCGTCTGGGACAGCTTTCATCTGCTGTGCAATTTGTGCTGGCGATCGGGGGCTGTTCCGGACAATTGGCGATCCGCGGTTATTGTGCCTTTATGTAAAGGTAAGGGTTCACATTGTGACTGCGGGTGCTATCGGGCGATCAGCTTGACCTGTTTAGCAAGTAAAATTTATTCGAAGGTTTTCACACGTAGGATGCAAGAGAAATCGGAAAGATTTCTGTGGGAGGCACAATGCGGATTTAGACCTGGAAGAGGATGCACGGATCAAATGTCTTTTCTCCGCATGATCGCGGAGAAGCTTCTGGCTGCTAACCAAAAGATTTTCTGTGCTTTTGTGGATCTTGAGAAAGCATTTGATAAGGGTGTAAGGAAGAAAATGTGGGAACTGTTGCCGGGGTATGGTGTAGATGGTCGATTGCTAAGGGCTGTGCAGTCACTTTACTGTGACTGTAAAGCCTGTGTGCGGGTAGGGCATGACCTGTTACCCATGTTTAGCGTCCAAACGGGCGTAAAACAGGGTTGTGTCATGTCTTCCTGGCCGTTCATACTGTATCTCGACAGCTGTTTACAGAAGCCGAAAGATAGCTGTTGGGGTGTGAAATTGGGTGACATAAAAGTAAATTGTCTGCTGTATGCTGATGATGCAGTGCTTATTGCACCATCAGAGGCAGAACTGCAGGCATAAGTAACGTGTATGAAAGAAGAATGTAAAATTAATGGTCTCCGTTTGAATGCTAATAAAACTAAGTTTCTGGTATTTGAAAGGGACGAAGAAAGAACGAAGTGCGAAATTTGGGTAAATCAGAAATGTCTAGAACAGGTGAATGATATTGTGTACTTGGGGAGTGCATTTAGCCGGGATGGAAGATGTGATTTAGATGTGGACAGGCGTGTCGCTGCCGGGAACAAAGTCAATGGTGCCCTGACTGCGTTAATCAAAAGGCAAGGCGTTGTGAAAAGTGCACGCCTTGCAATACATAACGCAGTGTTGGTACCGACTTTGTTATATGGCAGCGAAACCTGGGTATGCCAAAAGAAGCATAAAAACAGGTTGAATGCAGTGGAGATGCGATCTCTTCGTAAAATGTGCGGCCTTACCATGGCCGACCAAAAGCGAAACGAAGAGATTCGCAATATGGCAGGTTTGAAAGATGACCTTGTCTCAAAAATGGATAAGGGCGTGCTTCGATGGTTTGGGCTCGTTGAGTGAATGAGTGAAGACCGAATGGTGAAGAAAATATATAGCGCGAAAGTTAATATTAAAAGGTGTCGAGGTAGACCGAGACTAACTTTCGAAGACCATGTGAGCAAATTGCTCGAAGGGGGGAGGGTCAAGAGTACTCGGATACCTAGACGTGCATGTATGAAGAAGATGATGAATCTGAAAGAAGCGAAAGAAGTATGTAGGGATCGTGACACTTGGCGATTTGTTCACTCTGGCTACCCCGTCAGGGATTGTGCGTGAAGATAAGTAAGTAAGTATAATACAAGTGCTTTAGCTACTTTCTGTCAAAGCAATGTTTCTGATGTTGTTCCTGTCTATGTATGTATTTATATGTTTGTAGCTATGTCTTAAATCAACCTCTTTAGAATCTCAATAGCAGAAAGGGGCGTTGTACATTCTTATGGCGATGATAAAGACCAACCTTAAAATATAAAAAGAAAAAAAAATGGTAGAAAGGAGGACTTTCGATCTAATTATCCTATTAAGACGTCCCGTCATAATTCAGAATGAAATTCGATTAACGTAAGGCACTAAAGTTCGTGTAAAAATCGCAGGGAACAAGAAAATTAAACTTGTAAATTATTCAAAGTTATGATTGAAAGATGGTTAAAGTCTTTTCAATCAATCCCTTTATTCGCGTAATATAATTATCATTGTATTTAAGCGGAATATTTTTGTGAATTCGAAAATACCTAATTAAGTATTTTTAACAGTGTAAAGGGTCACGTTAGCCGAGTGGTTGGGTGATGGGAATTCGAGTCGAGAGGCCCGACTGCTATCTCCACGATCATAACAATGGGTTTCTTCAAAATGTCTGTACAACTTATGTCGTTGGCTTGAGCATAAAGACGGCGACGGACTGACCACCAGTCACGTAGTACCAAAAATGTCTTCGTTGGAAGATGGGTCGAAAAGACTTAATTTTCTAGACCTTCGTCGACCCTGGTACCTCGTGACTTATTTATTATTTAATGTTTATTTAACTGTTTTACATAATTATGTTTTATGTTCTACATAATTTTTTAAATAAATAAATGCATTTCCTTTTATTCCTTTCAATTAATAATAAAACCCCACTGACAATACATTGCAAGCAGTTTGTTGCAAGTTATTCATTTGCATTCAATTTATTTCGGATTGTGAGAAGTGATATCACTTTATATCTATGAGAGCTTTGGACACTCCCGGACGCGCATGGATGCTCGATTTTGTCGAGGTCGAAACAATATTGCGGCCTATTTCCCAATTTTCCGATTGAATGTGTGCTGGCTTCAAAATTGCTTTAGTTCGTTTTTTTTATTAAGTCTAATAGGCTTTATCGACATACATTTATTATAAATACGTACATAGTTCGAGACAACATCACATACATTGCTCTGATTGTAAAGTATTTTAAGCACTTGTGTTATGGTATCAGAAATTAAAAAGGTATCAAAAATACCAACACCCGAGAAAATGTAGAAAAAGTGTTTTCTACATTGACCTGACTGGGGATCGAACCCGGGATCTCAGAGTTTACTCTACTCAATTACAAACATAAAATAGTAATTCTAACGATTTAAATGAGTCTGTATAGTAATTCAACACCCCTTTTCCTCCATGGCTTTTGTTAATGGTGTTTATTGGAAACAGATAGAAATTAGCCAATATAACTGATAAGATGTGACCAAGACAAAATAAAAAAAGGAATACAAACTCACATTTATATTGTTGGTTAATTGACTCAGCCATTACTTTGCGGAAATTCATTGTAAAGTCCGAAGAGAAGAAGTGCAGGACCAGGTAACATATACCTTTTTAGAAAAAATCCATTGGTACGTACTTGCCACCTGGGGATTGAACTCGGGTCTCTCGACTCGAATTCCGATCACCCAACTGCTCGGCTATCGTAATTTACTAAATACATTTATAATTGTAATGTAATGAAAAAAGGACTTTCCTATAATAATGTTATTATCATTCTATCAAAGTTTGATGTTTGAAGGGGTGCGGAGTATGATAGCCGTTGGATCATAGCAATTTGAGTCAAGAGAACCAAGTTCGATCCCCAGGTGGCAGGCTCATACCAACGGGTTTTTTCAAAAATTTATGAACGATTTACGTCATTGACTTTGACATAAAGATGCCACGTTGTCCCAAAAAAATGACTTCGGTGACACCTTTCACGTCGAAATTGTATAAGATAGATGAAGATGTCAACAACTCTGTCCCTTGTATTGGGAATGGAGTAAAAATATTTCTTTTTAGAGTATCCAAAATATATGAATTGTACTTTGTTTGTGGATGTAAACAATGCTCACGATTTTGTTTCTGACCCATTTCCGTTTATAGATAACATAGACGCAGCTCTGCAATCCCAAAAGCGTTATACGTCAGCTGCAAACATTTGTAGACTGCAAATAAGTTTTAGCAATGTCTATACTGCAGCGTAAATCAAGCATACGAGTTACGGTAGGGAACATTACGCTCTAATGTAATGAAACTCAGATAAATGCTGCAAAAAAGATAAGGAAGTGTTCGGCAAATTAAATTGAAAACTTCATTTCGTTCCTTCTTGAAACTGCCGTAAGTTCTTATCATATCTATTGTAAGTTAAATCGTATTCATATTCCGAAAAGGCTCATTTTTAATCGGATATTGTCCGTGTAGATGTTTTTTCAAGGCCCAATAAGGAAAGAAAATTTGTGTCGTATCGGATTTTAATTTCTCTTCGGGAGAATTAATGACTTTTCTTTCGGTTCTCTTTTGTCGATTCATATGTTAAGAAGTCTTTTGGGTTCGAATTGAAAAGGAGGAGACTCACAATTCGCGTAAGTCCGTCCGTGAAAAACCGATTTAGAAAACTGTTTTTTTAGTCACCTCGTCCGAATTTGATAATGAAATGCTAAGAACATCAAGAAACTTGCAAAGTTTAGTTAAAATTTTTTATATTTCACTTCAACACAATTGAATAAGGTTGTTTGTGTCATTATGACTGACATCAGCTCAGTACCCATATATGTACAATGGCATTGCATCCTTAACGGTTAGGAGTTAGGCAATAACATACAATTTGTATATTATTAGTTAGCTATTAAATGACAAGAGACATTGCGTTTTCTAGCTTCTACCGACTTTTGGGACGTGAGCCCGTCGCCGTCTTTACGCCAAATCCAACGATATAAATAGTACGTAAGTTTTTTTCTTAAAACCCATTGGTACATGCCTTGTGGTTCGGACTCGTGTCTCTCCACTTAAATTCCGATCACCTAATTACTCGGCTATCGTGATTCTTGAGCATATCGTATCGTACTCATTATCATAATCATTAAGACTACCGGTGTCATGAGCTGCTAGATATAGGCCTCACTAAGTTAGTAAATGATAAAACGAAATTCAATCGAATGTCTTCAAAAAGAAAGCAGGATAACTTTCTTAGCTACTTCTTATTTATTAATTTAAATCAAATAAAGTCACGATAGCCGAGTGGTTGGGTGGACAGAGTTTTGAGTCAAGAGATACAAGTTCGATTCCCAGGTGGCAGGCTCGTACCAATGGCTCGTACCAAATCGTAACAACTTTATTAACACTTACAGCTGATATTAGCACCGCTTTCAAACAAATCTATAGTTCTTATTCGAATATTTCGTTTACATAAATAAGTAACAAGTTTAGCTATTTTGTGTTTAGTTATTATATGTTCCATCTTTTAAAATAAAAGTAAATGTCAATTCAATATGATTGGCCTCTGTCTCTCGAGATTGCATTTAAATTAATATTTTTTACGTTTTAATGCAATGGAATAAATAAATAAATAAATATCTTCACGCAATTCCCAATACAGGGGTAGACAGAGGTCAAGTCTAGACAATTAAGTCCCTTTGACCCACCTTCCACCGAAGATATTTTCGGGACAACGTGACAGGTGGTGAGCCCGTCGCCGCCTTTATGTCCAAGCCAACGATGAAATTCGTACATAAGTTTTTGAAAAACTCATTGGTACTGCCACCTGGGGATCGAACTCGGGTATCTCGACTCGAAATTCCGACCACCCAACAACTCGGCTATCGTGACTTTTAATGCAATGGAATTATGCAAATGTATTCAATATCCCCAAAACTGTCTAACGAACTTTCTTTTTTTTATAGAAGAGGGAGGCAAACCAGCAGGTGGCTCACCTGGTAAGTGATTACCGCCGCCCATGAACTCCCGCAATATAATAGGTTGTGGTACTTCCCCATTCATGCAACAACAAAACCTGATGCGTGGCTCTACCACTGTTAAATAAAATTAAAGTAAATGTTAAATTTTATTGAATAAGTGAAGGAAATGACTTCGTAATACTTAATTTATAACGTTTTATATAAAAGTTTTAATGTTATACGGAATTGGGCTATAAAACCATTGGTACTGACATTTTTTCTTCTCTTATTATTTATGGTGTTTCAGAAATCTGTTAATATCTAGTCGTGGAAGTGACCAGTACATTGAAATCTCATTGATTTAAGTAATGAGCGTCAATCAAATCATCAAAACTGTTAACGCGTATTAATCCATAGATCCGCTGTCGTGATTCGGACCATTTCCGTTCTGTAATCAACTTCCGGCTATTCGCTCAAAGTAAATTGTCAATGATGGAGTGTTAGTTTGAGTTTATGTTGCATCAAATATGTCTCGTATAGCTTAATCTATATATCTTCGCGCCATTACCAATGCAGGGGTAGACAGAGGTCTAGATAATTGTCCTTCCTTACGACCCACCTTACAATTAATTTGGGATAACGTGATAAGTGTTGAGTATATTTTCTGTGATAGAAAATCTCCAATAGCTGGTTATTTTCAAAGTTTTTTCCTTTCATTTCCTTTTCCGAATCGAATCAATTTTACAATTACGCGTAAATTTGAAAGTAGCATTTCAGGAGATAACAATAACAATA
Organism: Sericinus montela; assembly: GCA_029286605.1. Lineage (NCBI taxonomy): Eukaryota > Metazoa > Arthropoda > Insecta > Lepidoptera > Papilionidae > Sericinus > Sericinus montela. The sequence goes on along the minus strand of JAGSMR010000035.1, from coordinate 820,545 downwards.
ATTGTGTGAGAGTGTGCGTGGGTGTGTGTGTGCCTGCGTACGTTACTACGTCACTAATATCTATATCTAAATTATAATATGCACATGAATAACAATTTTACGACAACAATTTTTCTATTTGCTCATAGTCCAATGAAAGAAGTCACGGTATAATGAGAGATGTTGTTATTACAGTTTTAATTAAATTTATTTTCTTTATCAAGTAAACATTTATTGCGTATTTATCGATGGCGGTGTCCATTGCGAGGCCCGTGTAGCGGGAGTGGTGCATTCTTCAGAATTAGTGCAAGCAGTTGTGTGTGAGAGGCTAGTGGCATCTCTTCGGACCAATTAAGATATGCCGCTTATAGTTTTTGCATGCGGAATCCTGCAGAGTTGTTTTATAATAAAATCTCTTCATTTATTAATTTCCTCAAAGTAATACCAGAGTGTATTAACTAAGTAGCTATTTGATTTAAAACTTTACTAAAAATACTATGTAAGATTATTAATATTAAGGTCACAATAGCCAATAAGATAGATAGATAGATTACTAATATTGTTGTCACCAGATAGGTTAGGTGATTGGAATTTTTTTCTGGTAGGGTAGGATCGTATAAAGGCTTTTGTTTTTTTTTTTTAAATTATGTACGATTTATGTCGTTACTCGAATTTAAAGACGACCTACTTTTTTTGTTTTATTGACTTCAAGTGTCCCAAAAATGTCTCCAGTGGAAGGTGGGTCAAAAAGACTTGATCTATCACTACCTTTTTATTAGGAATATACATTAAGATTATATATTACATACAAAATTAACTGAATAATACTACAAATATAAATAACACCAGAACAGCTATATGACACACAACATGTCTAGTTAATTGCTGTTAAAACTATTACATTACTATAGTGGAATACTAACTCCGATGTCAGTTCGTTTGTCCGGCACATACGCGAGCCAGATTAGCATTTCTAATGTGGACCCCCGCTGCGAATATTCGTCGGTGAACTTAATTTTGCGTCCGTATAACGATGCTTTTGTCGCAGAGTATGAGTGCTATTGTTGTTTTAACCGAACCGAAGTTATGAAGTAATAAGTGAATGAATATATTCACGCTATTTCCAATACCGGGGTAGACAGAGGTCCAGATAATTGGAAGTTCTGAAACAAATTTCGACGTGACAGGAGGTAAGACAGTCTCTATCTCAATCCCCAAGCCAAATATATAATATATTTTACATACATCCATATTAACATTTTTGTTTGTAGAAAAGGCCGGAAAACGACAAGCGGCAGGCGGCTCACGTAATGGTAAGCGATTACCACCGCCCATGAACACCCGCAATACCAAAGGCATAGAAGATGCGTTGCCGGCCTTAGAGTGCCCCCCCTCCCATCGGGGGATGGGGGAGTGTAGGCCTCCGGTTACCTGCACTCACCAGACGAAACGCAGAAGTTTGTTAGACTTCTACTTCACGCCGGTATTCTGTGAGGTTGTGGTACTTCCCATAGATATATTTTTATAAATACATGTAAAATTTCATGCCTAAGGTAGATACATTTACATTCCACTCACATATGTTTGCCTCTAGCGGGATTAGAACCCTCAGCTCATAGCTTAGAAGACAAAGTCACTACTAACTCGGCTATCGGATCCAATCGAACCACATCGGAGCAAAAACCTCCAATAGTAAAAAGAAAATAGTAATTATGTCCAAGCCAACGATATAGATTGTACATAAGGTTTTGAAAAAACTCATTGGTACGAGCCTACCACATGGAGGCCAAACTCGGGTCTCTCGACTCAAATTCCGACTACCCAAACTCTTGGCTGGCGTAACATTACAAATTTAAGATTTGACTTTATCTTTAATCATCTTACACTTTATAAATATAAGATAATTACAGAAAAACATACCAAAAGTTTTTTTTTTTTTAATTATGTACGATTTATGTCGTTACTCGAATTTAAAGACGACCTACTTTTTTTTGTTTTATTGACTTCAAGTGTCCCAAAATGTCTCCAGTGGAAGGTGGGTCAAAAAGACTTGATCTATCACTACCTTTTTATTAGGAATATACATTAAGATTATATATTACATACAAAATTAACTGAATAATACTACAAATATAAATAACACCAGAACAGCTATATGACACACAACATGTCTAGTTAATTGCTGTTAAAACTATTACATTACTATAGTGGAATACTAACTCCGATGTCAGTTCGTTTGTCCGGCACATACGCGAGCCAGATTAGCATTTCTAATGTGGACCCCCGCTGCGAATATTCGTCGGTGAACTTAATTTTGCGTCCGTATAACGATGCTTTTGTCGCAGAGTATGAGTGCTATTGTTGTTTTAACCGAACCGAAGTTATGAAGTAATAAGTGAATGAATATATTCACGCTATTTCCAATACCGGGGTAGACAGAGGTCCAGATAATTGGAAGTTCTGAAACAAATTTCGACGTGACAGGAGGTAAGACAGTCTCTATCTCAATCCCCAAGCCAAATATATAATATATTTTACATAGTAATTATCGTCTAACTGTCCGGAAGATTTTTTTATAGAAATCTTCGTAAAGAGATACAATAATTACAGAATCCTCTAATACATACAGAATTAAGTATCTAAATTACACATTATGCCACTAGTAATTATGTATGTTTATATGTTTTTGTCTTCACACCGTTTCCAATACTGGGGTAGACAGAGGTCCAGATAATTGGAAGTTCTGAAACAAATTTCGACGTGACAGGAGGTAAGACAGTCTCTATCTCAATCCCCAAGCCAAATATATAATATATTTTACATACATCCATATTAACATTTTTGTTTGTAGAAAAGGCCGGAAAACGACAAGCGGCAGGCGGCTCACGTAATGGTAAGCGATTACCACCGCCCATGAACACCCGCAATACCAAAGGCATAGAAGATGCGTTGCCGGCCTTAGAGTGCCCCCCCTCCCATCGGGGGATGGGGGAGTGTAGGCCTCCGGTTACCTGCACTCACCAGACGAAACGCAGAAGTTTGTTAGACTTCTACTCACGCCGGTATTCTGTGAGGTTGTGGTACTTCCCATAGATATATTTTTATATACATCCATATTAACATTTTTGTTTGTAGAAAAGGCCGGAAAACGACAAGCGGCAGGCGGCTCACGTAATGGTAAGCGATTACCACCGCCCATGAACACCCGCAATACCAAAGGCATAGAAGATGCGTTGCCGGTTTTAGAGTGCCCCTCCCATCGGGGATGGGGAGTGTAGGCCTCCGGTTACCTGCACTCACCAGACGAAACGCAGAAGTTTGTTAGACTTCTACTCACGCCGGTATTCTGTGAGGTTGTGGTACTTCCCATAGATATATTTTATAAATACATGTAAAATTTCATGCCTAAGGTAGATACATTTACATTCCACTCACATATGTTTGCCTCTAGCGGGATTAGAACCTCAGCTCATAGCTTAGAAGACAAAGTCACTACTAACTCGGCTATCGGATCCAATCGAACCACATCGGAGCAAAAACCTCCAATAGTAAAAAGAAAATAGTAATTATGTCCAAGCCAACGATATAGATTGTACATAAGGTTTTGAAAACTCATTGGTACGAGCCTGCCACCTTGGGATCGAACTCGGGTTTCTTGACTCAAATTCCGACTACCCAAACTCTTGGCTGGCGTAACATTACAAATTTAAGATTTGACTTTATCTTTAATCATCTTACACTTTATAAATATAAGATAATTACAGAAAAACATACCAAAAGTTTTTTTTTATATTACTACATAGTAATTATCGTCTAACTGTCCGGAAGATTTTTTTTATAGAAATCTTCGTAAAGAGATACAATAATTACAGAATCCTCTAATACATACAGAATTAAGTATCTAAATTACACATTATGCCACTAGTAATTATGTATGTTTATATGTTTTTTTGTCTTCACACCGTTTCCAATACTGGGGTAGACAGAGGTCTAGTTTAGAAATTTAAGTCCCTTTGACTCACCTTCCACCAAAATTACTTTCGGGACAACGTGACAGGTGGTGAGCCCATCGCCGCCTTTATGTCCAAGCCAACGATGTAATTCGTACATAAGTTTTGAAAAACTCATTGGTACGAGCCTACCAACTGGGGATCGAACCCGGGTCTATTGACTCGAAATTCCGACCACCCAACCACTCGGCTATCGTGACTTATTGTGATTTTTATCTTCAACTTCTTTATAAGCGACCTACATGGACGAGTGGCGTAAACACTGGTTTTCAAGGTGTCGCAATCTCGATGTCCCGGGTTCGATTCCCAGTCGGGTCAATGTAGAAAAACTTTTTTTCTTCATTTTCTCGGGTCTGGTTGTCTGTGGTGCCTTCATTGTTTCCGATTCCCATACCTCAAGTTCTTTAGCATCTTACATTAGGATCGGTGATGATATCTATATCTATAGATGTATGTATTTATTTATATACTATGCAATGATATTGGTTGTTGGCTTGGAAAATAAGAAGGCAAAGGTTGGTGAGGTTCACCACCGGTTACATTGTCTCAAAAAATCTTCGGTGAAGGGTGGAGCAAAGGATTTCTGCCTTTTCATCTTTTACGTAATTTTTGCTGGTAGAAGAGCCAAATAATGGACGATCCGCGGTCATTGCACCTTTACATAAAGGTTAATTCACAATTCACAGATTGACTGTGCGTGCTATCGGGCGATCATCTTGACCAGTTTAGCAAGTAAAGTATTCGTGATGGTTTGGACGCTTAATATGCAAGAGAATAAATAAAATAAATAAATATCTTCACACAATTCCCTATACAGGGGTAGACAGAGGTCTAGTTTAGAAATTTAAGTCCCTTTGACTCACCTTCCACCAAAATTACTTTCGGGACAACGTCACAGATGGTGAGCCCGTCGCCATCTTCATGTTCAAGCCAACGATGTAATTCGTACATAAGTTTTTGAAAAACTCATTGGTACGAGCCTGCCACCTTGGGATCGAACTCGGGTTTCTTGACTCAAAATTCCAATCCCTCGCGATAGACGATTGGTTGGGTACCACTCGGCTATCGTGACTCTTACAGAGATGCAAGAGAAATAGAAAAGATTTTTATAGGAGGTACAATGCTTATTTAATATCAATAGCCAGATGGTTTAAAGTACGGATTGCAAAGCAGATTCGGGATCGCCATTCACGTTGTCGTAAAGTACTCCTGACACAACAGCATTGAAGCTGGGGATTTCCTATCACCCACGTAGAAAACTTCCCTTTCAGATATGTGGAAAAGTAGGTTGTGTCATGTGTGCCTGAATATTCAAAACGAAAGCGAATAACATATTGTGAATAAGTAATAGCGAAAATTAAAAATATAAGAGGACGAGGAAGGCCGACACTAACTTTTGAAGATCATGAGTAAATTGCTCGAAGAAGGGCAAGAATACTAGGATACCTAGACGTGCGTGTATGAAAAATTATTACGAATTTAAAAAAAGCGAAAGAGGTATACAAGGATCGTGATATCAGGCCATCTATTTTCTATTTAACAAATCAGGTATGTTACGAGAATATACTAATTTATTTTATTTGTATTTAATATTTGTAGGCAAAGCTCTTGTGTGGGACGCAACTTGCGTCGATACATAAGCGGCCTCTCATATCAAGGGTACTTCGATAAGGGCCGGGCCGGCATCAGAAGCAGCTGAATCGGGTAAATGGCGTAAATATGAGTCTTTGAAATGAGACTATATATTTGTACCATTTGCCGTAGAGACAATCGGTCCGTGGGGTCCCCGCGCGATACAGTTTCTAAAGGAATTGTATCCACGACTTATCGCTGGTAACAAGAGGGCTGGTTCTTTTCTCGCTCAACGGTTAAATCTAGCCATTCAACGTGGAAATGCAGCCAGCGTTCTTGGTACCATGCCACGAGGAGTAGGGCTCTACGATTATAATAGTTTTTAGTTAATAAGTATTGTAAATATTAACTTAATTTTTTCTGTAAATAAATAATTACACAAAAAAAAATTAATATTAAAAAAAAAAAAATATCTTCACGCAATTCCCAATACAGGGGTAGACAGAGGTCGAGTCTAGACAATTAAGTCCCTTCGACCCACCTTTCACCGAAGATATTTTCGGGACAACGTGACAGGTGGTGAGCCCATCGCCGCCTTTATGTCCAAGCCAACGATATTCGTACATAAGTTTTTGAAAAACTCATTGGTACGAGCCTACCAACTGGGGATCGAACCCGGGTCTATTGACTCGAAATTCCGACCACCCAACCACTCGGCTATCGTGACTTTTTTAAAATTTAAAATTCAAATTGTTGTATATTCAGTTCTGAATTTCTGAAAGCATCACAACTCTGAATCCTCTATATAATTTCGTTCTCGGCCGCTTGAAATACGTTGGCACTACAGAAGTACACGTGCATTGTTACTACTACGGCATCGTCAGTTTTGAGACAATTAGGTACTAATTCGTTGCATTCACTTGTCATGCAAATTACTAGACAATGGCAGATGGAAGCTGTATACGTATACGCTCTTAGTTGAAACAATTATTGTCATTGTGTATGTATTTGACTGCCCTGAGTTCTGCCGCACTCTATAGTTTGTGTCAAATTTCCATTAGGAATATAGAGATGTTATTTCGAAGTTCGCTGCTGAACATAGGCCTCCCCCAAAGGTTGCCAGATAAAACGGTATTGTGCCATTTGCATCTATCGTCGACCCTCTATCTTGTGGGGATTGTTCTACATTGCGTTTGACTGTATGAGGTTGCCACTCGAGAACCTTTCTTCCCCAAAGGTTATCAGTTCTATTAGCTATGTGGCCGACCCATTGTCACTTCAACATTCCGCATTTAAAAATAAATAAATGGCCTATATTACCTGGTGCGAAGAAAAGAAAAGCACCACTAATACACTCGTATATGCTACCACTGACAACTACGCGACAAGGGTTTTCCTCAAAATAAGGCATTATCAAGAGATTATACAAACTTTTAAATAGGAAAGGATTTTACAAATTAAATTTTAAGACAAAATTTAAAATTTTTAAAATGAGACACATTTAAAATTGCAAATATATTGATATTAAAATGAATAATATTTTGTACATACAAAAATAATATTAGAAGAATTAATTGCCATATTATTTACAATTTTGTGAAAGTTGAAAGCTCAAAGTTCCGCTAAATTTAAACATTTTTGTGATAAAGCACACATCTGTGGAATTGGTGCACACATCTGTGGAATTGGTGCACACATCTGTGGAATTGGTGCACACATCTGTGGAATTGGTGCACACATCTGTGGAATTGGTGCACACATCTGTGGAATTGGTGCACACATCTGTGGAATTGGTGCACACATCTGTGGAATTGGTGCACACATCTGTGGAATTGGTGCACACATCTGTGGAATTGGTGCACACATCTGTGGAATTGGTGCACACATCTGTGGAATTGGTGCACACATCTGTGGAATTGGTGCACACATCTGTGGAATTGGTGCACACATCTGTGGAATTGGTGCACACATCTGTGGAATTGGTGCACACATCTGTGGAATTGGTGCACACATCTGTGGAATTGGTGCACACATCTGTGGAATTGGTGCACACATCTGTGGAATTGGTGCACACATCTGTGGAATTGGTGCACACATCTGTGGAATTGGTGCACACATCTGTGGAATTGGTGCACACATCTGTGGAATTGGTGCACACATCTGTGGAATTGGTGCACACATCTGTGGAATTGGTGCACGCATCTGTGGGAGGGAGGGTGGTGCTCTTCGGACCAGGTAGCATATACCTTTTTATATTTTCATGCGGAGGGTTGCGAAGTAATTTTTTAAATAACAACTTTACAATGAATTTCCGCAAAGTAACGCCTGAGTCAATTAACTATCATAAATATGAATGTTTTTTAGTCGAGTCATGGATGTTTATGTGTATTTATGAGTATTTATCTATGTAGTGTATGTGAATGTATTAAATGTTATTAATATTTGAATATATAACATTGTAACCTTGGCCAGGACATTAAGATGGCGATTGGATCACCACCATTTACGTTGTCCTTAATAAGCTTCAGTGAACGACGGGTCAAGTACGCTTAAATTTCCAGAGCTCTCTGTCTCCCATAGGTCGTTTTTCAGTGAGTTTTGTCGTTTTACAGTATTAAGCTAAGTATGTTTTGGAAGAAAATCACAAGCAACCTAATTAATAAAAAAAGGAATCAATAAAAAGACATTCAAATTCAACTCCTAATTAAATGTAGATAAAAATATCTTCTCGCCATTTTCAGTACAGGGGTAGACAGAGGTCTGGACAAATTAACTACTTTAACCTACCTTACCTAATAAGAGATTTAGAACAGTAAATATACCCATTGATTTATAATGTCTAGTTTCGTGCTTTATTTGAAAAAAAAAAAAAAACTACAAAAGCTACCGGCGGAAGTTAGGTAATAATATAACTTATAATGATTTACAAACAAAATACCGCTTGGGAACGGAAGTGTGGCGCTTTCCGCATGCAATTTCGTCATAATTTGCATGACGAGGATGAGAGAAAATTTTTATTTTCCGTATTTTTTTATTAGGAAAATTATTTATAGGAGCAATTTTTAATGAAGCTATTCTTTTATCATTTTATTGTAATTAAATAATTAAGTTTTGCACAAAACAGTATCAGGAAATTGTCAATTCGTAATAATTTACTTGGCAAGAGTTAGTGCATAGGTTCCAAAAAAAACTTCCTCTTATTTTTATATTTTCTGTTTCTAATTTTCAAATTTCTTATATTCTTTTTAATATTATTAAGAAGTTATTCGTGTAATCGTATAACTAATTCAATTAGTTCTATCATTTTATAGTATTAAACTAATTACATTTTGAAAAAAAAAAGACATGATAATTCATAAACGCAGGCGTTACTTTACGTCTTTATGTACCCCAGAATTAGGAAAATGACAGAAGATAAAACTAGAAAGAAAAATAAATATCTACCCGAAATTCCCAATATAGTGGTAGAAAAGATCTAGTCTTGATAATTAAGTTCCTTCGACCCACCTTCCACCGAAGATATTTTTGGGACAACGTGACCGGTGGTGAGCCCGCCGCCGTCTCAATGTCCAAGCCAACAATATAATTCGTACATAAGTTTTTGAAAAACCCATCGGTACGACCCTGCCACCTAGCGTTCGAACTCGTGTCTCATGACTCGAAATTCTGACAACCCACCCACTCGGTTATCGTGATAAGAAAAAAGATGTAATTTAACATCGCCAAAGCACATTACTTACACGTGAAAATGACTTTAAAAAAATAAAAAAGACACTAATACGACTTTTATTCGTTACTGTATACAATAAAACGTGTAACGTCCTGCTAACTGCCTCACATAAAGTCCTACCCCATTGCAATAATGGATACGATGTTAATGGCTTGTTCATGAGCTCTGTACATAAATTTAGATGCAAAAAAACATACTGCTGATTTAACTCGCACCTAATAAACGCTCAATTCAAAAAATAAACTGGCAGAGGCCGGGTTTCGAATGCGTGGACGGCGGAGAACTGTGGTGATTTTAAATTTCTCATTTATTTAATAGTAATCAAAATTCACGTACGCCGAATAGTTAGGTGATCGGAATTCGTTTCAAAAGACCCAAGTTCGATACCCAAGGCACATACTCAATGGGTTTTTTCAAAAAATTAAGTACGATTTATATCGTTGACTTGCACATTGAGACGGCGACGGGCCACGTTGGCTGCCACGTAGTCCCAAAAGTCTCTTCGGTGGAAGGTGGGTCGAAAAGACTTAACTGTCGAGACCTCTATCTACCCCTGTATTGGGAATGGCGTGAAGTATTTTTTTTATTTATTTAATGACATACAAACTTTACAAAGATGCATCATAAAGGTGTAATTTACGTTAATGTATTAGAATTTAATTTTTTTATAGAATACAACAACGAGCACGTAGCACACGTGATGGTAAGTGAAAATTATTTTTTATTTTTATTATTATATGATTTAAAAGCTAGCATCATTTCTGACAAATTTGCCATCGCCCCCACCGTTTAAGATTTAAAATTTCTACAGACGTGTGTCAGACACGCTTGCTAGGAGCATCGACACGGTATTACAGAGGTCACGGCGTCGAAACCCAAATCCATCCATGTCAAGGAATTTTTTAAATGTCTACTTTATTTAATAACAAAGACATACATATAATCATGCCTCTCCCACGCGCAATCCCGCGGGGGTAAGGCAGAGACCAGTTTTTTAACTTTGCTACGATCTTTATACACTTGTTTCGCCTCGTCCACCTTTATTATTCCCTTCATTCACGATCTGCTTAACAAATTAACAAAAGTGCATCATACAATATTTTTTAAATTGTTTTAATTATTTTACTTCATTTTAGATAGAACACGCAATTTACTGCTTATAGTTGTTAGTTATCTGAGTGATAAGTTCATAAGGGTATGTCACCCTTTTCTTACCATGCGTATCGTAAGAAGCGTCTAGAGAAAAGCCTTAAAGATGTCAATAGGTAACGACACGGTGGCGGTACAAGCATCAAAAAATAATAAAGACCAAAAAGAAAGCAGATGGGTAAATAACAGAAGCGCCTGAAGAACAGAAGACAGTGGTAGAACCAGATTTATAGTGGTAGAGCCACGCATCAGCTTTTGTCACCGATACGACTTAGGGACCTTCAAGAAAAGAGCCTATACGAGCGTGAAGTAGAAGTCTCACAAACTTCTGCGTTTCGTCTGGTGAGTGCAGGAACTGGATATTCACTCCCCCCAATCAAAGGCACTTAAGTGTTCTCTACTCTCTCCTCCCTTTTCTATAAAAAAAACCTCGCGGTATCGGGAACAGTGTTCGCCAATCTGCTTGCCAAGCGTAGCAATTGTGGCTAACTGTCCTTAGGTGGAGGATTTTATCTTACGGTGAAAGTTTACAGGTCGTTAAGTAAGTGTATAAGAAATGATCGGTGGGCATAGATAAATACTAAAATTACGTGCTCCAAATATTGTATGTGAGGCTAGATAATTAAGTTTTTCAGACCCTCTTTCCGAAGCTTAGTTTTAGGCAACGCCAGCGGCACTATATCTGAGTATTTCCATCGAAACAAACTTATATCGATAAATATTTCGTACATAAATAGACATACACATACTCGTAATCGCTTATTCAATATAATTTAAAGTAATTCCAGCTTAATGAATTAACTGGAAATGGTTTAATTTTCGTGTTACACAACTTTAAAAACAAATAATACTTCTAATACACAACATTGTACATAATCGAACACAAATTTCAAAAATAAAACAAAACACGAGCCCGTCTAGAATCGACAGCACGCAATCACCGACGATTGTTATGGAAATGGCCGGTAATTTGCGGTCCGAGACCAGGGGAGCATTTCCGCAGGTTACTGAAAGAATTGCACTGCAATTTATTCTATCTATATTTTAATTTATAAATAGTATTTTCAAGCTTAATCCCTAAAAGAAGGGTAAAAGAGACAACAGATCGCCAAGTTTTACAGTATCAGTGATAATCTCCACGCCATATCCAATCCTGTTCTAGACAGAGGTCCAGATTTTTAAGTTCTTTCGACTCACCTCTCACCAAAGATATTTTTTGAGACAACATGATAGATGATGAGCCTGTCACTGTCTTTATTTCCGAGGTAACGATGTGAATTGAGCATAAATTTAAAAGAAATCAGTTGTACGAGCCAACCACTCGGAGATCGAACTAAGATCTCCAAAATCAAACTCCGACCAAACAACCAATCGATTACCGTGACTTTACAATGTCGTTGACTTGTATTTTTTTGTTTTTCTATTTCTTAAATTTTCTATTCAAATAATAAAATTGTTTTTATTTGTAAAAGCTTGTAATAAATTTGGTTGTGTTGAAAAGCGGCCAGTAATTACGTTACCACAAAGTTATTTGACTTGAAACGAAAATGAAAATTAATTTTAGATGACTGCAAAGAAACAATTGAAGTCGAGGTGAAGTTGAATTGTTTCTATTTGTGTAATTAACATTTTAACGACTAATTGAAATTATTTAAATGAAAATTGGCTTAATTAACTTTATTTTTTACAGCCATGTTTTTACTGTAAAAGAATTTGAAATCATTATACATAAGTACGGAAATTCTTCTATGCTTGCATAACACGAAAGCAGATAGGTTAGGTCAATATTCGCGAACAAATAAAAAGGTTTATAAAAATCGATAAAAACTCCTGTGAATGAGTAACATACACAGTTTTTCATGGTGTCATCACCTCTTAGGTTTCAGGTTCGATTCCTGGGCGGGGTCAATAAAAAAAACACTTCCTTAATTGTCTCGGATCTGGGTTTTTGTGATACCTTCGTTGCTAAAGACCAAGTTACCAAAGTTGCCAAAGTAACCGAATCCTTAGTTACTTTGGCATCCTAACTATCTATATCAATGTATGTGGTGTTGTCCCTATGTACGTACTTTAACACATAGCATATTTTTTGTTGATTGATTTTTTTACTTCCTTCGAAAATAAAACAAAGCAAAGAATACCACCCACCCACCCGTCTTTATGTCCTGGCAAAGCATTGCAATATGTATAATTAATTATTTAGAATAATACTTGCTTCGATATGACCTGAGCCCGCAAACGTTGTTATGCCATATAAAAAATAGGGGTTGATTATAGCTGGTTGTATGTATGTTTGTATACTGTACCATAAAGAAATAAAACAAACAATTTTGTCTACAAAATAATTTTACAGGTGGAACTTATCCTTAATCCCCAATATTTAGGAGGATGAAAAAATTTGTTTTCCGATTCGCAGACCTAACCGATATGCACACAAAATTTTACGAAAACCGGTCGAGCCGTTTCGGAGGAGTTTAATTACAATAAAAATACAAACAGCATGCCACGAGAATTTTATATTTTAGTTTTTTACCAATTATCTCATACAATTAATGTTATATATCTTACAAATGAATAAATCATTCATTCATTCATTCAAGATACATTTTTAAAATTGATAAAGTACTCTTTTTAATGTTAATTCTTACCAAGTTTTATAAAGTGATAAATTTATTTAAAGAGTATTAAAGTTGAAAGAACTGAGCAGCGCACAGATAAAACATGAGAAAACAAAACCGCATAAAGCCTTTATAAGTTATCTTTAAGTCGTAAATAATTTAATACAACAGCGCGTTGATTTATTCGCGTAAATTTGTTTTCTTACTCTGAACTAGACAGATCTAGTTCAGAGTAAGAAAACAAATTTACGCAAATGAGAATTTTAAAAAAGTACTTTTTTCTTTCTTTTATTTTCTACTTTACTGAAACAGTAGTTATTTCAGCCAGTGTGTAATATGCGCTTAATATGAATCAGTTATATATCTATACATATAAATAAAATTGGAGTGTCTGTAACATTGCACTAACTGGTTTTTACTACATGTATATGAATATACTAGCTGCATTCGCGGATTTTCCCGCGGAGTTTAACACTTAACGCGGAACCCTAACTATGTTTCTAAAATGTCACTCCTCATAACTATTAGTCAGTGAGAGTCCTGTAAAAATCGGTCCAGCAGTTTCAGAGATTAGCCGGAATAAATAGACATACAGACAGAAATTGTAAAAAAAATATTTTGGTGTATGTACCGTATAAATATATGTATATGTATATTTTTGTCTGTTTGGCGGTGGAAGGTGGGTCGAAACGACTAACTTGTCTATATAAATTTGTACACGGAATGGCATGAAGACATTTATTTTATTTCATCAAAAATATCAGACAAATATATAACCGACCGATAATGGACAGCAGTGTTAGAGCTATGAGGTGTCTTGCACTGCGATCGCCAATCCGCTTGCCGGGCGTGGCGATTATAGCTAAACTTCCCTCATTTGCCGATTGGTTGGTTGGTCGGGGTTCAAATCTAGAAACCCCAGTTTGATCCGGAGATGGTAGACTCGTACCAATAGCTTTTTTCAAAAACTTATGAACGACTTGTGGCATTAGCTTGGAAATAAAGACAACGACTGGCTGTCACGTTGTTCCAAAAAAATGTATTCGATGTGTCATTCATACAGGGGATATACCTCTGTTATCCCAGTATTGGGGTTATTTCTGTATATGATATTGGCACTGATCAATTATGTTAATGTGTAACATTGAGAAGATTTTGAAAATAAGTTTAACAGTCTTTATATTTGCTTGCTTGAGTCCCACTTGAGGCACTTTAAAGAATTCGAATGAAATTGGAAATTCTGTAGAAGGCCAATTATTAACAGGCTAGTCCTAAAAATTTTGAACTGAACAGTTATGATTTTTTAAAACAAATAAATTTTTTGTCATTTGTTTTGTGGATGTCATTTTCGGCGACAGGCCCACCAAAGGACTTTATTGTTGGGATCTCTATCCACACTCTATCGGATTTCTGAAGATATTGCGGTCAGCAATTAGACCGCCCATTGCTCACTTCTATAAAATGCGTGTTTTCCTGTTCTATGGTGTGCAATAAAGAATATAAAAATTAATCAAATAAACACACTCGTATTGATAATGATTTTCATTTCTCAATCTGATTTATAGTTTAATAAGCCATGATAGCCGAGTGGTTGGGTGGTCGCAATTTCGATTCAAGAGACCCGAGTTCGATACCCAGATGGCAGGCTCGTACCAATGGCTTTTTCAAAAACTTATGTACGAAGTATATCGTTGGCTTGGACATAAAAAAGACGACGGGCTCGCCACCTGTCACAATGTGTTGAAAATATCTGTGGTGGAAGGTGGGCCGAAGGGACTTAATTGTCTGGACTAGACCATTGTGTACCCCTGTATTGATAATTTCGTGAAGATATATGAGTTACATAACTTGCTCAAATACATTTAAAATTCTTCTAATGGATTTCCTGTAATCACAACGCCACGTTATGCGGATTGGCAAACGTAGTAGAATGTAGAGCGAAGTGTCTCGCTAATAAAACTCTGCTGTACATCACCGGAGTGCTTAGATTTGATGTCGTATTTTCGGAAATGATGATCCGTCCATCTTAAGAGAGGCATTTTAATATATTGTAAAATTTTATAGATTTTAAAGCATATAAGTAATGCTATTTTTTTATTAAATTAAAGAGGTTTTTTCTTTATTTTAACTGATATGGGCGGCTATCGAACTCGCGATCTTTGTCGTACAATGGCCTCCGATGTCAAAAATAGACATAAATAAAGAAACAAATTTAAAATTTTATCTGATGTGTGTAGAATAATATAGTAAAGTCACGATACGACAAGTGGTAGGGTGATCAGAATTTGAGTCACGAGAACCGAGTTCGATCCCCAAGGCTCCAATGGACTTTTCAAAAAACTTATGTACGATTAAATTTTCATTTATGTTAGATTTAAATCGTTGGTTTGAGCTAAAGGCGACGGGATCATCACCTGTCATATTGTCCCAAAAAATGTCTTCGGTAGAAGGTGAGTCGAAAAGACTTCATTGTCGAGACATTTGTCTACACCTATATTGAGAATGGCATGAAGATAACGTGAAGAACGTTTTAGAATATGTATGCGCAGACTACACACATCACATAATCATGGGCGACTTCAATACTGATCTCCTCTTGAAAATTCAATACAATCAGCCAAGCTCACATATATACTGTCCTCCGTTAATTTATCCATCCTTCCCTGCAATCCTACTCACCATAACCTGACTTCCCGGATACCTGACTTGATCTTATAATTACATCCTCTCCTCATCTAGTCAATAAATATGGTCAGTTGTCAGCTTCGGATTTTTCGCGCCATGATTTACTTTACCTTGCATGTAAGTGAAGACTGCAAAATTGAAACCCGACATAATGTGGGTTCGATGTTTTAGTAAGATTAATCCAACGAATCTTCTAAATGATGTAAAGGCCATCGACTTCTCACCGGTTTATAGTGCATCATCTGTTGATGATAAAGTTTCTTTTTTCACACAATACACTCTGAAACTGTTCGATGCGCATGCACCGGTGCGACCTATTAGGTCCAAGCGGCCTCCAGCCCGTGGATCACGAGGGAGTACGCATGGCGACCACTCGACATAATCGAGCCTTCAGACGGTTTAAGCATGACAGGTGCAATGAGAATTGGGAACGATATAAAATTGCTCGCAATCGTTGCAACCATATGGTAAGGGCGGCGAAGCGGCGTTACTTCTTCGACAATGTCTCCAGTAATTCTTCGGCTGAGACATGGAAATTTCTCAACTCTCTTGGCCTGGGTAAATCCTCCGACATGAATCAAAAGTTTCGTTTCCTCTTACTGACTTAAACTCCTATTTCTACAGGTTCTTCACTTTCTCCAGTTATCAAATCTCAGTCAATCAGAGAACTTAATTCTATGGCCAAACATCTACATCAACCCTTTTATTCTCGCCTGTCTCTGTTAACGATGTACATAAAATCTTTGTCTCTATTAAATCAAAAGCGGTGGGCTGTGACAATGTGAGTCGTGCTATGATATCTTTAGTTCTCGAACACTTTCTCCCAGTCATTACTCACATCATTAATTTTTCTCTGTCTTCAGGGTATTTCCTTCTTTTTGGTGTAAAGCTTATATAATTCCGCTTCCTAAAATTGTAAATCCCCTGCAACTCCACAACTATAGACCTATTTCAATTCTTCCTTTCCTTTCAAAGGTTTTTGAGTCCATAGTTCACCAACAATTGTCAGATTTTATATTTAAAAATAGCTTGCTCTCTCAATTTCATTCGGGTTTCCGTCCCGCACAACCACTGCTCTTCTTAAAGTTACAGAGGACATTCGGAAAGGCTTGGAGAAAAGAATGGTTACTGTGCTTGTTCTCGTGGACTTTTCCAATGCTTTCAATATGGTTGACCATGATATTCTCCTTGCTATGCTTTGTTATCTTAACTTTTCTCCCACTTTAAAATGGTTTTCTTCCTACCTTTGTGGCCGTCAACAAGCGGTTCGAGTTGGTAGTGAAGTATTTGACTGGTGTCAACTTGTATCTGGCATGCCACAAGGTGGAATATTATCTCCTCTATTGTTCTCCATTTTAATCAATTTTCTTTCCGCACATCTTAGCTGCTCTTATTATTTGTACGCCGACGATTTGCAAATTTATGTTCAAACTTCTGTTGATTGCATCGATAGTGCAGTTAATAAGATTAATTTAGATTTAATTAAATTAAATAATTGGTCTAACAAATTTGGCATTAAAGTAAATCCCAATAAATGCCAAGCAATTTTAATCGGAAGTGTCCGCCAGTTAAGTAATTTGGACATTTGCTCTATTGCTCCTGTCACGTTTCATGGATAATGCATCCCATATTCTAACAGCGTAAAACCTTGACCTTTGTATCGAATCAACACTAAATTGGTCCAACCACATACGCACAATAAGTGGTTCAGTCATTGCCAAGTTGACTGCTTTGAATCGACTTAGAAACTTCCTTCCAATCAAGGTAAAGATAATTCTGGTGCAGTCTCTTATTTTGACTATCATTGATTATGCAAATGTGTGTTGTACTGATCTTAATGAAAACCGTCTAGACAAGCTGGATCGTCTCGTAAACAACTGTGTCCGATTCGTCTACTGCCTTCGTAAGTTTGATCATGTTTCTTCTTTCCGATCTCAGCTAAATTGGCTTCCCATTCGTCAACGAAGACACACCAGGACACTCCTTACACTTTTTTCTATATTATTCGACGACCGTCTACCAGATTATTTGAAACGAAAGTTTCACTTTACGTGATACACACGATAGACCTCTTCGTTCTTCGGAGACTCTTACTCTCTCCATTCCACTTCACCATTCTGGTTTCACTTCTTCTTTGTTTGCTGTACAAGCCGCACGACTTTGGAATGCACAGCCTGAATCTTTGAGACAACCCTGCAGTAAACTTACATTTAAAAATAATGTTAAAGCTCATTTTTAAACCTTGTTAAGTAATTATGGAGTTGTCATCATCATTATAGTTATCTTGTCCTAATATTCTATCTTCACTATTCACATTTATTTAATCCAAGTATGTATTTATGTATGTATATTTATATGTATATGTGTATATTTATGTGAGTATGTATGTGCGTGTATTTATATATTACTATTATTATCGTATTAAGTATATATAATATTTATGCTTTGCTGTTTTTATTGTCTTTTTATGGTAACCGCCTTCGATGTTTTTCCACTCCTAAAGGTTGACAGGCAGAGAATGCTTTTAGCATTATGTCCGCCTTTGTTCCTATATATTTTATAAGGTGCAATAAAGTGAATAAAAAAAGATATGCTTTTTTACGCGTATAGTATACGGCGGCTCAGATGTAAGAGCGTTACCGCCTCTGTGAGTTGAAATGTTTCTCATTTCCATTTATGTTCTAGGCTTTTGTCCAAGTCGCTTTATTAGAACTTAACAATTACCAAGCGTGGCAATAACATCAAATCTTCCAACGGAAGGCGCCCACATCCAGAGGATTGTTATAAGAATGTGTACTACCCACTCGGCTATCCTGGCACAAAACTGCTGTATCAAAAAAAAAACCAAATATATAAAATATGTCTGTATATCGACCTCCGTGGATGATATATAGACATATTCATATCATCATACATTGGGATCGGAGCAATGTATGTAATGTTGTTCCTATCTGTATATATATTCATTTACTTTTTTATTTATACATAATGAAAGCGTTATGCAGTTCTGAGAAGAATTTAGATGATCCAGTATAATGAGATTCCAGTTGCATATTGTGTAAATTAGATTCTGGAATCTGTTTGGGGGATTTCTGCTATTATATTCCAAGCTTTAACGGGGATTATATTGTGTAATAGGGGTAGAGTTTGCAACGGTATTGTGTGTGTGTGTGTGTGTGTGTGTGTGTGTGTGTGTGTGTGTGTGTGTGTGTGTGTGTGTGTGTGTGTGTGTGTGTGTGTGTGTGTGTGTGTGTGTGTATGTGAGTGTACTGTGCATTTATTGTAAATATTTTTTTTTAATTTGGGAAGAACGAACTTTATTTTTCTTACGTATCTCATATGAATATTTGTACTCGAGTCATAAATAATAAATAATAATCTTCACGCAGTTCCCAATACAGGGGTAGACAGAGGTCTAGGCAATTAAGTCCCTTTGATCTACCTTCCACCGAAGATATTTTCGAGGCAACGTGACAGGTGGTGAGCCCGTCGCCGTCTTTATGTCCAAGCCAACGATATAATTCGTACATACGTTTTTGAAAAACCCATTGGTACGAGCCTGCCATCTATGGATCGAACTCGGGTCATTTTATTAGAAATTCCGACTACCCAAACTCTCGGCTATCGTGACTTTTAATACGTTAAAAAGTCGGTTTCCGTTTAGGAGCTTCGAGATCACAGACTTCATATGCACTGATACTCAGATAAACTTTAATGTTACCATCAATAATAGTTGGCATCATTACGTCCTGTCAAGTTTATTGTTGAAATCAGGCGTTTCTCAAATATTGCCAAAGAGATGGATCTGAGCTGACTGCATATATTTATTTACCGTAAAATTATACAAATTGTCACACACCATTTCATGAGGGTCATTTGCCTGTATGCGTTTGACATTCGAGAACTTCCTTCTCTTCTCTTTTTCAGTTGTATGTACTATGCCATTAAATTTGAAATATCCCTTTTTTACTGTATTGAATCCTAATTTTTAACCTCGGGAGGTTAGAAGAATTCAATACAAAAGCATCGTGACCTTACAGGAGTAAATAAATAAATAAATATGATCACGCAATTCCCAATAAAGGGGTAGAGATGTCTAGTCTAGTTAATTAAGTCCCTTCGACCCACCTTCCACCGAAGATATTTTCGGGACAACGTGACAGGTGGTGAGCCTGTCGCCGTTATGCCCAATCCAACGATATAATTCGATTATAAATTTTTGAAAACCCATTGGTATGAGCCAGTCACCTGGGGATCGAACTCGGGTCTCTTGACCCGAAATTCCGACCACCCAACCACTCGGCTATTGTGACTATATTACAGGAGTATAAAAAATATATTCACGTTAATCCCAACACTGTGTGTAAAGAGGTTCAGATAAGTCCTTTTAACGCATCAATTCACAAGAGAAATTTTTTGAGCTAGCTTTGAAAAAAATATTTGGTACGAGCCCAACCTATTACCCGGGTTTCAAACTCAGATCCCACGACTCGAATTCCGACCTTGCAAACACTATCGTGAATCTTTTATGGGAGTAAAATTATTTAATATTTTTGGTACAGAGTCACAGGTATTTGATTCTTGCAAACATTTTGAGCCAAAATTTTCGCAATTTCACCAGTTCGGGTTCGGTTCCCAGACGGATCAATGCAAAGAAACACTTTTCTTATATGTTCTCGGATGTGAGTGACTGTGCTACCTTAGTGGTTTCTGATTTCATAAGACAAGTGCTTTAGCTACTTACTTTGTGATCAGAGCACTGTGTGTGATACTGTCCCTATGTTCGTAATTATTATTTATTAAAAGCGAAAGAACGAAAATTTTTCTTTTCTATATTTTATTATACAGGGAGATCGTTTAACATTTTAACCGAACTAATTAACTTTGAACAGACCTGTGTGTAATTATCTTAGCCACTCGCCCTAATTAGGTCAGAGAATCGTACCCCCACTTGACCCGAAGTGACCGAACACTTTGGAATGATTTAGTTTGGAGAATGTTATATTTTTACTTTAGAATAGAATTTGAAATACATTTTTTATTTATATTTCACGCATCTTCAATACTGAGATGCTCAGCTGAATCAGACAATTTTAAGTCCTTTCGACACACATTCTACCTGATCTCATATGGGACAATGTGACACATGGTAAGCCTGCTGTTTGGTGGCGAAACCATCGATATAAAGTGTACATATAAGTTTCGAAAAAATCATTGGGCCCCATCTTAAGATCTAACTAGGGTCATTTGACTCGAATTCCGACCATGCAAACACTATCGTGAATCTTTTATGGGAGTAAAATTATTTAATATTTTTGGTACAGAGTCACAGGTATTTGATTCTTGCGAACATTTTGAGCCAAAATTTTCGCAATTTCACCAGTTCGGGTTCGGTTCCCAGACGGATCAATGCAAAGAAACACTTTTCTTATATGTTCTCGGATGTGAGTGACTGTGCTACCTTAGTGGTTTCTGATTTCATAAGACAAGTGCTTTAGCTACTTACTTTGTGATCAGAGCACTGTGTGTGATACTGTCCCTATGTTCGTAATTATTATTTATTAAAAGCGAAAGAACGAAAATTTTTCTTTTCTATATTTTATTATACAGGGAGATCGTTTAACATTTTAACCGAACTAATTAACTTTGAACAGACCTGTGTGTAATTATCTTAGCCACTCGCCCTAATTAGGTCAGAGAATCGTACCCCCACTTGACCCGAAGTGACCGAACACTTTGGAATGATTTAGTTTGGAGAATGTTATATTTTTACTTTAGAATAGAATTTGAAATACATTTTTTATTTATATTTCACGCATCTTCAATACTGAGATGCTCAGCTGAATCAGACAATTTTAAGTCCTTTCGACACACATTCTACCTGATCTCATATGGGACAATGTGACACATGGTAAGCCTGCTGTTTGGTGGCGAAACCATCGATTTAAATTGTGCATATGAGTTTCGAAAAAAAAAATCATTGGGCCCCATCTTAAGATCAAACTAGGGTCATTTGACTCGAATTCCGATCATTCAACCACTCAGCTCGGATTACTCGGATTACTTTAATAAAAAAAAATTAAAATACATTTTTTTAGTTAAATCTAGACAATTTTAAAACATTACAAAATTTTAAAAGGTATATATTTACTTACTACATATATTTACTTTTAATATATTTGAATGAAATAAATAAAATTGGTTACTATGACATGTCTGAGTCTAAAATAATGATTTTTAGAATTCTTGTCTGTTTGTGTGATCGTTCAATATTATTATATTATTTATCTTCACGCAATTCCCAATACAGTGGTAGACAGACGTCAAGTCTAGACCATTAAGTCCCTTCGACCTACCTTCCACCGAAGATATTTTCGGGAGAACGTGACAGGTGGTGAGCCCGTCGCCGTCTTTATGTCTAAGCCAACGATGAAATTCGTACATAAGTTTTTGAAAATACCCATTTAATGAAAAACACATAATGAGTATTTAAATTGAATTTTTAACATATTTTTGCGCGCAAGGCTTTGCGATGCGTGGCCGCGTGTACAGATTAAAAATTTTAACAGGGTTTCAGTTAGATTAACAGATGGCGTTAATATCCCATTGTTTCTGATGGGGCGAAATAAAATTACTCTTCTACTAGTTTCCGCTTTTAGTTATTTATTAAACTATAACAATATTTTAACGCCATTCCAAATACTCGGGTTAATAGAGGTCCAGAAAATTGAGTCCTTTCCACACAGCTTCCGCCGAAAGTTTTTTTTGGGACAACGTGATGGGTGTTGACCCTGTCGTCGACTTTATGTCCAATCCTACGATGCAAATCGTACACAAGTTTTTAAAACTATAAGTTTGTAAAATTGAACCTGGGGATCAAACTTGGGTCTCTTATTTGGAATTCCGATAGCCGAACCACACAGTATTGTGAATCTTTTGAGTAGAATTAGTAGAATAGAGTTTGTAGTAGACGAAGGAAATAATTTTGTCGTAATGTGAAACTCTTCACAGATGGGCACAAATAATTCAGCAAACTAAATCACCTCTTTTTATACGTGGTAGAGCCACGCATCAGCTTTTGTTGTTGCATGAATGGGGCGGCTCGACCGGGGAAGTACCACGACCTCACAGAATACCGGCGTGAAGTAGAAGTTTAACAAACATCTGCGTTTCGTCTGGTGAGTGCAGGTAACCGGAGGCCCATACACCCCTCTCCCCCAATTCTGGGGGGGCATTCTAAGGCTGGCAACGCATCTGATATACCTTTGGTATTGCGGGTGTTCATGGGCGGCGGTAATCACTTACCATAGCAATACTCCATTAGGATATCCTTCGACTGGAGCAAGACAGTACCTGGTCCTACCATTTTACCGTATATAACGACGGTTGGCTCGAATAGTAAGCGATTAGGTTCTCCCTGATCGATTTGATTCGTTAGCGAAGAGATCTTACGAATCCATTTTCTATCGTATTCGTGATAGGAAAGTACAATAATTATTTTAAGTAATATTCTTGCAAGGATCTTTTTTTTCTGTTCAATATTATTTATCACAATGTGTTCCTATAAAAATTGTACATAAAAACATGCAACTGTGTCACCATATCGTAAACCACAGCTTAAATTAAATAGTATAGATCTAATTATCGTCTAATCAGCAGAGCACACATTAGTGTTTCTCAAAAAAATTATAAATTTGATCTTGTAAAACCAGTAGTCACTAGCGCTATTTCAGCACAGTTCCGACTTAGGGACTTTCAATAGAAGAGGTTATTCTGTCTTCAAAGGCTAGCAACCCATTTGCAGTTTCTCAGGTTTTTTTTATAGAAAAGGGAGGCAAACGAGCAGGTGGCTCACGTGATGGTAAGTGATTATCCGCCGCCCATGAACACCCGCAATACCAGAGGCATAGCAAATGCGTTGGCGGCCTTAGAGTGAAGTTTTTTAGCTTTTACCATATAATCTTTTTGAATTTTTATGACTTCCGTGGACTAGTGTCGTACATTTTTTATGATGTCACCTGCTTTGAGGTTCCGGATTCGATTTCCGATCGGGTCAATGTAATAAAAAAAACACTTTTTCTACATTTGCTCCTGTCTGGATGTTTGTTGTGCCTTCGTTGTTTCTGATTCCAAAACACAAGTGGTAACTTTTAAACTGCTTTTGTCCCTATGTATGTATGAATTTATTTGCATAATTCTTACGTTTGTTTCTTAACAACAAAATCGTTTTAATTGCTTTTATTTTTACTTTTTATTTTAATTTATTTTAAGCCGTAAATAAGTATTAACTCCCCATTTTATTTATATGAATTGTTTGATGCATGCCGATTTTATAGCTAAGAAACTTTGATATTTCTGTAAAAACCTTCTTTTTACAAGGCTTTCTTTGTTTTTTCTTTATGTTCTTGCTTAGCTTTCTTCAAGTGTTGTAAAAATTTTACTGGTAGTAAAATTGAATATCTTTAAGTGAATTTATTTGTTTGTTTGTTAATACTTGACGTTAGGTTCCGTCATACTTATTTACATTTATTATTTAAAGAGGATATTTTTATTCCAATACTGGACATAAAAAAGCCTTTCCAATAAAGAAGATTTGCTATTGTAAATAAATAAACAAATAAATATCTTCACGCAATTCCCAATACAGGGGTAGACAGAAGTCTAGTCTAGTCACATAAGTCCATTTGACCCACCTTCCACCGAAGATATGTTCGGGACAACGTGACAGGTGGTGAGCCCGTCGCCGTCTTATGTCCAAGCCAACGATATAATTCGTACATAAGTTTTTTTTAAAACTCATTGGTACGAGCCTGCCACCTGGGGATCGAACTCGGGTCTCTCGACTCGAAATTCCGACCATCCAACTACTCGGCTATCGTGACTCTTTTATTTGTTATAGTCTTCATAGAAATAGCATTGCGTATTGGCTATAGCGCCACGACCAATAGAGTATCATATGTTATACCGTAATATAGATATGCGGAAGTATTTTGTAATGTGGAGTGCTCAGATATGGAACCAGAAGGAGGGAAATGTAAGAAGAAGTGCCATCAACTAGAGCTCATGTCTTGTCCATACAAGACGTGAGCTCCGGTTGATGGCATTTCTTCTTACATTTACGTTCTATTCACTATATTTTCTCCTGCTTTTCTCTTTTGCAGGCCATTGCTTCCTCAGATTCTTTTAACAGATTTATTTGAAGAGGGTTTCGGATGATATTTCTTCTATTTGTGGTAGTTGGCAACGAATCTTCTTCTTTGATCCAAACATAAGTTTGTACTGTTTTTACATATACGTCCAGGAGCATGTAATTTTATTTTCTAAAATTTTCAATATAAAATTGGCTTATTTGACAATTCTTTATAAGAACAATGTAAAAAATAGTAATAAAATTATAATTTGCAATGAAGTCCTTTCGACTCACCTTCCACCGCAGATAGTTTTGGTACAATATGGCAGATAGTGAGGCTGTCGCCGTCTTTGTCCAGCCCAATGCAATAAATAGTACTTATTTGAAAAAAAAATCATTGATACGATCCTATCGACCTCGTGTCTCTCGATTTGATCTCCTAATAACTGAAGAAACCGAATCCTTTATCAGATAACGCTATTATACACGCCTATTTACCTAAAACCCATAAAAGTTAAAACTTAAATATATTTAAATTTATTCACGTGAAAGTGGAAGCGATAGAGACATGAATACGACAGAAAAAAATACAATGGAAAAAAATCTTAAAGGGGAATGCACATGAAAATTTCGGCGCAAAGCTTTTTATATCTGTGTTTAAAATTTCCTCTAGCATTTACTTGTTGTAAGCCAGTTGATAAAATGAACAACGTACGAAATTAGCAGGTTTTTCTTTGTTCGCTGGTAGGTTGCAAGCCGCGATGCATAACAAAGCGAATCTTGTTTCCTGTAGTGGTGTAGTAATTGTTGTATTATCTACACTGCTTGTAGAAGGTATTTGAATGAATTGAAAAATATCGCTTCCTTTAGTGTTTACTTATATTTTTACAGAATATTTTAAATCTTCACGACAATTGACTATAGCCTTCATCGTATACGAATATGTCTAACTCAGTGTGGGCAGTCGCGTGGAGATATACAAAAATATATTATAGTTATTATATTCAGTAGAGAAGTCACGATAGCCGAGTGGATGGGTGGTCGGAATTTCGTGTCAAGAGACCCGAGTTCGATCGGTGGTCGACAAACCAATTGTTTTTTTTTTTAACTTATGTACGAATTATATCGTTGGCTTGGACATAAAGTCGGCGACGCGCTCACCACCTGTCACGTTGTCCCGAAGATATCTTCGGTGGAAGGTGGGTTAAAGAGACTTAATTGTCTAGACTCGACCTCTGTCTACCCCTGTAGTGTACTGAATTGCGTGAAGATATTCATTTATTATTCTATATTCAGTAGAGGTGAATGTCTCACTTATTGACTGTTGATAGTGTGTTAGTTTTGAATTCCGACTGAACGCTTTAAATACATGTATCATATAAACGTTTATTCCTACCTATATTATATTCCTATATATAAAAGAAGTTAAGACAGCTGAGTTGTTGGGTGATCGGAATGGGTTTACGACGGATCTTCCCACGAAGATATCATCAATCGTAAAGACTTAAATGTCTAGATCTCTGTCTACCCCAATATTGAGAATGGCGTGAATATTCACGCCATTTTTTATTTTACAATCACCCATACTGGAATAGACAGAGTCTAGACAATTAAGGCTTTGCGACTTTTCAATAAAGCGCATTTGGAACAACGTGAGAGTTATAGGACATCCTCGTCTTTGTGTCTAAGCTAACGTTACAACAAACGTTACAAGCAAGTGTATTTAAAAATATTCATATATACATGTAACATCCATGACTAAAAATTTTTGAAAGTACATGATGAATATAAATGTTTTTACACAGTAAAAACATTTATATTCATCACTCAAAGGCCTCTAGCGGGATTTGAACCAACCAACGCTAACAAGACGTCTCGTTTCTCTACCAGTTTATCGGGTCATTCACAATTCGTACAAAACTTTTTACAGATTATATACGATAAATTAAAAATAAACTACTATCAAGAAGCACTGATCAAATTTTTTTATTCGTAATAAAGCTCCGTCTACTTATGTAAGATACAAATATTACGTCGGAGCTTTCCTCCCGAAAGCAATACGATCGCTTCCACAAACAGCAAAACGTCTATTTATCTTCATTTAGCAGAGCTTTCGTTATTGGGCTCAGTTGGGTATTGATTTTTGCCCAAGTTCGGGAAATCTGTTTCTTATCTCACCATTAGTCTTTATTTGTTATCAAATATATAAAAATATGACAGTTACTGATGAATGAAGCAAGCGATTCAAAATTGCGTTTTTTTAACGCGCCATCATTAGTTAGGACTATTTTTTGTTACCATTTTTTACTATTGTTTTTTAACATATTTGTTTTATGTATGTATATATGGCAATATTTCAACGAGATTTCCACCCACTTTTGATTGTATTGATAAATTTGTTCTTAATAATAATGTATATATGTTAGTATATACATTATTAATAATAATGACATATTAGTTTAAATTAACACGCTTTTGTAACTAGTCGAACTCAAATATAGAAAAATAATTTTCTATATTTAAGAATATTGTAAATAAATATTATGAATTTATCATCAAAAGCGTGCTAGATATAAATTGGTGTAATTTTTTTATTGGCAGATATTAGTAAAAGAAAACACCTATAAAGAATCTTCAAAACCACTCCATATTACCATAAGATAAAAATTGTTTATTTTTATACTTTGCAATTTCCCTCACTGGGTTAGGCAGAGATCTAGACGATCTAGACTCACATGAAAAGTTAGCTTACTTGGGACATCTTGACGTGGTGATCCTATCATTATCTAAATGACAAAGGTAATGGTACAATATATTTTACAAAGATATTTTTAGTAGTCACGATAGCCGAGTTGTTGGGTGGTCGGAATTTCGAGTCGAGAGACCCGAGTTCGATCCCCAGGTGGCAGTCCCAATGAGTTTTTCAAAAAAAACTTATGTATGAATTTCATCGTTGGCTTGGACATAAACCACCTGTCACGTTTTCCCGAAAATATCTTCGGTGGAAGGTGGGTCAAAGGGACTTAATTGTCTAGACTTGACCTCTGTCTACCCCTGTATTGGGAATTGCGTGAAGATATTTATTTTATTTTATTTTTAAGATATTTTTAATACATTTACAACGTCACATACATTGCTCCGATCCCAATGTAAAAAGCTAAAGTCCTGGTAGTATGGGAATTGAAAACCACGAAGGCACTACAAACACCCAGATCTGAGAAAATATAGAAAAGTGGTTTTTGTACATTGACCCGTCCGGGAATCGAACACGGGACCTCGATATGACGACACCTTGAAAACCAGTGTTTACGCCACTCCTTTTTTTCCATGATAAATATTTATAAATACATGTAAACTGGGTTGGGTTTTTTTAAACTACGGAAGTTTAAGTTAGTTTATTTATATCGATGGCTTGAACGTAGAGACAGCGACGGGCTCTTCGCCTGTCACACCCGAAAAATATTTTCGGTGGTAGGTGGGTCGACGGGACTTAATTGTATAGACTAGACTTCTGTCTACCCATGTATTGGGAATCATGTGAAGCTTTTTACGGCTATGATATTCGGTTTGGACTGAATATTCATTTAAGCACAACAAATCTATGAATCTATCGACCAACGGGCATCTATTGTATATAAATACCAGCTGCCCCCCGAACCCTCATTATTATAAAATAAAAGTAGCCGAAGTTACTTCTTATAACATCAGTTATCAGCCGGCTAAAGACCCATTAAAATCGATCTAACTATGTTAGAAATTAGGCGGAACTGACAGACAGATAATATTTATAAAAAGTCACGATATCCAAATTGTTGGGTGATCGGAATTCGAGTCGAGAGACCCGAGTTCGATCCCCAGCTGACAGGCTCGTACGAATGGGTTTTTTCAAAAATCTGTTACGATTCATATCGTTCGCTCAGACATAAAGACGACGACGGAGAAGAAACTGACCGAAGAAGCTCTTTTGGTTTAGATTATTTTTAAATAACAAAGAATTTTGTACGTACCAAATTATAGAATGGCAGTTCATTTGGGCGATCATTGTATATCAGTCCTATTTGTAATCCTGAATTGAAGATTCCAAGCATCAAGTTAAGATGAATACATGTACCTTAATCGCCAATCCGCTTGCCCAGGCTGGCGATTAGAGCAAATTCTTCTTCGGGAAAGGGTTTAGCCCGCAATGGACTTAATAGACATGATAGTGACTTAAGAGTCTTGATAGTCATATGTATCATAAAATTATTATCACACATAAGTAAACAGCTTTTTGTTAGACACAGCTTTCTAAAAGGGATGTATTTTCCCAAAACATACACAGTGTAATTTTATTAATATTATGTTAAAATATAAATAACTGATAAGAACACAAAGTAGTTCCCTGGCAAAATTTCAGCTTTATTTCCGTAGCAACTTCCAACATCAAACGTAGACAAAGTCTATTCATCTCATGAATAAAACTTATGAATTTTTACGATATTTTTGAAAAGAATAAGTTTTAAAGGATGACGAATTGTGACTTTATGATTTCACAAATAAATTTTTTCATAAAAATAAACGTAACCTGGTAGTCCTTTTAAAAATATAGAAAAAATATCGTTCTAATATACAAAGGTAATTTTTTATAATTTTTTCAAACACATGAGCTATGTTGTGTTTTTTTTTTTTAACTTATGTACGAATTTCATCGTTGGCTTGACATAAAGGCGGCGACGGCTCACCACCTGTCACGTTTTCCTGAAAATATCTTCGGTGGAAGGTGGGTCAAAGGGACTTAATTGTATAGACTAGACTTCTGTCTACCCATGTATTGGGAACGGCGTGAAGCTAACACGGCTATGATATTCGGTTTGGACTGAATATTCATTTAAGCACAACAAATCTATGAATCTATCGACCAACGGGCATCTATTGTATATAAATACCAGCTGCCCCGAACCCTCATTATTATAAAATAAAAGTAGCCGAAGTTACTTCTTATAACATCAGTTATCAGCCGTCTAAAGACCCATTAAAATCGATCTAACTATGTTAGAAATTAGGCGGAACTGACAGACAGATAATATTTATAAAAAGTCACGATAGCTGAGTTGTTGGGTGATCGGAATGGGTTTAAGACGACCTCCCACGAAGATATCATCAATCGTAAAGACTTAAATGTCTAGATCTCTGCCTACCTAATAATATTGAGAATGGCGTGAATATCTTTTATTTTACAATCACCCATACTGGAATAGACAGAGTCTAGACAATTAAGGCTTTGCGACTTTTCAATAAAGCGCATTTGGAACAACGTGAGAGTTATAGGACATCCCCGTCTTTGTGTCTAAGCTAACGTTACCAGCAAGTGTATTTAAAAATATTCATATATACATGTAAAATCCATGACCGTACCCTGAGTACATGATGAATATAAATGTTTTTACACAGTAAAAACATTTATATTCATCACCAAAGGCTCTAGCGGGATTTGAACCAACCAACGCTAACAAGACGTCTCGTTTCTCTACCAGTTTATCGGGTCATTCACAATTCGTACAAAACTTTTACAGATTATATACGATAAATTAAAAATAAACTACTATCAAGAAGCACTGATCAAACCTCAATTTTTATTCGTAATAAAGCTCCGTCTACTTATGTAAGATACAAATATTACGTCGGAGTTTTCTCCCGAAAGCAATACGATCGCTTCCACAAACAGCAAAACGTCTATTTATCTTCATTTAGCAGAGCTGTTATTAGCCCAGTTGGCATTGATTTTGCCCAAGTTCGAAATCTGTTTCTTATCTCATCATTAGTCTTTATTTGTTATCAAATATATAAAAATTTGACAGTTATTGATGAATGAAGCAAACGATTCAAAATTGCGTTTTTTTAACGCGCCATCATTAGTTAGGACTATTTTTTGTTACCATTTTTTACTATTGTTTTTTAACATATTTGTTTTATGTATGTATATATGGCAATATTTCAACGAGATTTCCACCCACTTTTGATTGTATTGATAAATTTGTTTTTAATAATAATGTATATATGTTAGTATATACATTATTAATAATAATGACATATTAGTTTAAATTAACACGCTTTTGTAACTAGTCGAACTCCAATATAGAAAATACTTTTCTATATTTAAGATATTGTAAATAAATATTATGAATTTATCATCAAAAGCGTGCTAGATATAAATTGGTGTAATTTTTTTATTGGCAGATATTAGTAAAAGAAAACACCTATAAAGAATCTTCAAAACCACTCCATATTACCATAAGATAAAAATTGTTTATTTTTATACTTTGCAATTTCCCTCACTAGGTAAGGCAGAGATCTAGACGATCTAGACTCACATGAAAAGTTAGCTTACTTGGGACATCTTGACGTGGTGATCATTATCTAAATGACAAAGGTAATGGTACAATATATTTTACAAAGATATTTTTAGTAGTCACGATAGCCGAGTTGTTGGTGGTCGGAATTTCGAGTCGAGAGACCCGAGTTCGATCCCCAGCTGACAGGCTCGTACGAATGGGTTTTTTCAAAAATCTGTTACGATTCATATCGTTCGCTCAGACATAAAGACGACGACGGAGAAGAAACTGACCGAAGAAGCTCTTTTGGTTTAGATTCTTTTTAAATAACAAACAATTTTGTACGTACCAAATTATAGAATGGCAGTTCATTTGGGCGATCATTGTATATCAATCCTATTTGTAATCCTGAATTGAACATTCCAAGCATCAAGTTAAGATGAATACATGTACCTTAATCGCCAATCCGCTTGCCCAGGCTGGCGATTAGAGCAAATTCTTCTTCGGGAAAGGGTTTAGCCCGCAATGGACTTAATAGACATGATAGTGACTTAAGAGTCTTGATAGTCATATGTATCATAAAATTATTATCACACATAAGTAAACAGCTTTTTGTTAGACACAGCTTTCTAAAAGGGATGTATTTTCCCAAAACATACACAGTGTAATTTTATTAATATTATGTTAAAATATAAATAACTGATAAGAACACAAAGTAGTTCCCTGGCAAAATTTCAGCTTTATTTCCGTAGCAACTTCCAACATCAAACGTAGACAAAGTCTATTCATCTCATGAATAAAACTTATGAATTTTTACGATATTTTTTGAAAAGAATAAGTTTTTAAAGGATGACGAATTGTGACTTTATGATTTCACAAATAAATTTTTCATAAATGTTCCCGGAAAAATAAACGTAACCTGGTAGTCCTTTTAAAATATAGAAAAGTGGTTTTGTACATTGACCAGTCCTGGAATCGAACACGGGACCTCGATATGACGACACCTTGAAAACCAGTGTTTACGCCACTCCTTTTTTTCCATGATAAATATTTATAAATACATGTAAACTGGGTTGGGTTTTTTTAAACTACGGAAGTTTAAGTTAGTTTATTTATATCGATGGCTTGGACGTAGAGACAGCGACGGGCTCTTCACCTGTCACACCCGAAAAATATTTTCGGTGGTAGGTGGGTCGAAGGGACTTAATTGTATAGACTAGACTTCTGTCTACCCATGTATTGGAAACGGCGTGAAGCTTCTTTTTACGGCTATGATATTCGGTTTGGACTGAATATTCATTTAAGCACAACAAATCTATGAATCTATCGACCAACGGGCATCTATTGTATATAAATACCAGCTGCCCCCCGAACCCTCATTATTATAAAATAAAAGTAGCCGAAGTTACTTCTTATAACATCAGTTATCAGCCGGCTAAAGACCCATTAAAATCGATCTAACTATGTTAGAAATTAGGCGGAACTGACAGACAGATAATATTTATAAAAAAGTCACGATAGCCGAGTGGATGGGTGGTCGGAATTTCAACAGAGACCTGAGTTCGATCGGTGGGTAGGCTCTTGCCACCTGGAAGATCGAACTCGACAAACCAATTGTTTTTTTTAACTTATGTACGAATTATATCGTTGGCTTGGACATAAAGTCGGCGACGCGCTCACCACCTGTCACGTTGTCCCCGAAGATATCTTCGGTGAAAGGTGGGTTAAAGAGACTTAATTGTCTAGACTTGACCTCTGTCTACCCCTGTAGTGTACTGAATTGCGTGAAGATATTCATTTATTATTCTATATTCAGTAGAGGTGAATGTCTCACTTATTGACTGTTAATAGTGTGTTAGTTTTGAATTCGACTGAACGCTTTTAAATACATGTATCATATAAACGTTTATTCCTACCTATATTATATTCCTATATATGTTAGAAGTTAAGACAGCTGAGTTGTTGGGTGATCGGAATTCGAGTCGAGAGACCTGAGTTCGATCCCCAGCTGACAGGCTCGTACGAATGGGTTTTTTCAAAATCTGTTACGATTCATATCGTTCGCTCAGACATAAAGACGACGACGGAGAAGAAACTGACCGAAGAAGCTCTTTTGGTTTAGATTCTTTTAAATAACAAAGAATTTTGTACGTACCAAATTATAGAATGGCAGTTCATTTGGGCGATCATTGTATATCAATCCTATTTGTAATCCTGAATTGAAGATTCCAAGCATCAAGTTAAGATGAATACATGTACCTTAATCGCCAATCCGCTTGCCCAGGCTGGCGATTAGAGCAAATTCTTCTTCGGGAAAGGGTTTAGCCCGCAATGGACTTAATAGACATGATAGTGACTTAAGAGTCTTGATAGTCATATGTATCATAAAATTATTATCACACATAAGTAAACAGCTTTTGTTAGACACAGCTTTCTAAAAGGGATGTATTTTCCCAAAACATACACAGTGTAATTTTATTAATATTATGTTAAAATATAAATAACTGATAAGAACACAAAGTAGTTCCCTGGCAAAATTTCAGCTTTATTTCCGTAGTAACTTCCAACATCAAACGTAGACAGAGTCTATTCATCTCATGAATAAAACTTATGAATTTTTACGATATTTTTTGAAAAGAATAAGTTTTTAAAGGATGACGAATTGTGACTTTATGATTTCACAAATAAATTTTTCATAAATGTTCCCGGGAAAATAAACGTAACCTGGTAGTCCTTTTTAAAATATAGAAAAAAATATCGTTCTAATATACAAAGGTAATTTTTTTTATAATTTTTTCAAACACATGAGCTATGTTGTGTTTTTTTTTTTTAATGTTCGAGGGAATCGTCACGATGCGACGGAGGTTGCTAATTTATATCCCGTTTGTGTCTGAAGATTTTAAAATTTTTCATATCTGTAATGACATGAGTCAATTACGGTCTGTTTTTTCGAAATTATAGAATAAAAAATGTGATGACAGGAACCAAAACATGTTTCACAGCAGACGGAATATTCTAAAAATTGCTGAACCGGTTATAGAAAGGTTATAGATAGATTTCTCAGTATTTCAGTATGGATCAGCACGTTGAAAGTTGGAGTTATCTACGCTGGCCTGATAGCACACTACTGCGAAAAGTGGGTTCTACAGAGGCAACCTCGTACACGCTAAGGTAGTGTAGGATTATGTAACACAAGATTGAGTGACAATCTGCACAAGTCTGTGGAATATGGAAGGATACGGAAGCCTCGTGACTTATTTGTGCAAGTCTTCTTCCTGAGAATCGAACTTGGGATTTTAACTAGAATTCTGATCACCATACCACTCGACATGCTACGACGACGGCTCAAAGTGGTTATTATTTACTAAAAGTAATTTTATTATTTACTTTTAGTTTATAATAACCATAATATATTATACGAATATGATTTGTCAAACATGTTTAAAGGTTTACGAGATTAAAATTAGTTTTGAATCGACACGAGATAATTGCTTTACACGCATTTACACGCTAAATGCAAATTAATGTTTATCGAGAGGGAAGTTAATTCAACCGTTATGTTTGTTTATAATTCCAGCAGCGGCAATATTTATACAGATTTGTGGAATCACTAATATTTCAATGAGATTAATTTTGGAGCGTAAGGTATCGGTGTAGAAATTTACTATCACTTTTCTTGCCATGGGTGTTGTAAGGGTTTACCAACGTATATGTGTTTCCCTTCTTTGCCATGGTGGTATCTTTGTAGACTTTCGCGAGATCTTCCGCACACAAAAGCCATATATGTTTCTGATCTGGGTCCCAAACTTATAGAAGCTAGGCGTGAAATAACGCTGCAGTTTACAATTAATGCGTATTGGCTACTGAATGATGTGATGAATATATTCACGTATTTTGAAATACAGAGGTAGCTAGATGTCTGTGCAATTTAGTCCTTTCGAACCTCATTCCAACAGGGCTTATTTTTGCACAATATTACAAGTCGGGAACCTGTCGTCATCTTTATCTCCCTGCCAACGTAATGAATCGTCCATAAGTTTTTGAAAAAGACATATTGGTACGAGCCTACATTGTCGGGATCGGACTCAGGTCTTAATTCGAATTCCGATCACCCAACCACTCGACTTTCTTAACTTTTTTTAAGAACTTAAACAGAATGGACAGATCTCTAAATCTATCACGCGAGACTTATGCAAGTTTAATACTGCCTGCGATAGTGCAAAACCTAGGCTTGAAAGTCTTCGCCAAAAATCTGTCTATCGGAAAAAATCAACCCGTTAAGTTGAAGACCAACCGTAGCACATTTATTTCCACTGAAAATGAGATCATATTTTGAGTGTACACGCGCGCACACACACACACATAGACATAGATACACATGGGCCATGTTGTGTTAAAATAAATATTTTCTTTCTTTCTTTCAAACAAAATGAGAAATAACACGGAAAAAAATATTCTAATATTTTTATACAAATATTTTATTACAAACATACATACTTAGCGGCCTGTTAAAGTCCACTGCAGGACATAGACCTTTCCCAAGGGGAGGAATTGGAAGCAATATAAAAATCTTTGTACGTGTTACATTGCTAGACCAACTGGTTTCCAGATTACCTTATTGTCAGGTTTATAAAGTAGACGCTAGTTTTCATCATTCATATTTCATTTCATTTTTTGATCAACATTACAAATCAATGCTAAAACTACACTCCAGTGTGAGTGGCAAACAAAGAGTGCTTAGTTACTCCATTATGAGTATAAGTCACATAGCTCGTACAACTGACAACCACTGGGGAAGAAAGGTTCTCGAGTGTAGGACGAACCCCACAAGATAGAGCGACGACCTGCATAAAGTTGCGGAGAGTCGATGCACATGGCGCTGGACCTCTCTATGTTTTTTTTTTACAGAAAAGGGAGGCAAACGAGCAGGTGGCTAACGTGATGGTAAGTGATTACTGCCGCCCATAAACACACGCAATACCATGATAAGAGGCATAGCAGATGCGTTGCCGGCCTTAGAGTCACCCCCCCCCCCCTAGAATTGGGGGGGAAGCTCCGGTTACCTGCACTCACCAGATGAAACGCAGAAGTTTGTTAGACTTCTATTTCACGCCGGTATTCTGTGATTTCGTGGTACTTCAAACAACAAAAGCTGATGCGTGGCTCTACCACTATTAAATGTGGCAATCTTTATGGGTGGCCTATGTTTAGCAGTGGAGTTCAGATACGCTGTAATGATTCGTGTAATTTCTAATGATGTCGTGATTAATAGTACACAATAGCTAAGTGTTCGAGAAACCCCAGTTCAATGCCAGGTGGTAGGCCGGTAACAAGGAGTTTTTTTTTTTTTTTCAAAACTTACGTTATACTTACGAGTTATATCGCTGTCTAGGACATAAAGAGGGCGACAGGCTCACCACTCGTTAAGTTCTCCCTAAAAATGTCTCTTGTGAACGGTGTGTCGAAAGATTTTAATTGTCTGGACCATTGTCTACCCCAGTATAGACAACAACTAGAAGATATTATTTTTGTAATGAATAAGTTGTTTTAGCTCCATGCTTCTAACCGGTGTTTGAATCTCTTAAAAAGTTTCTAAAGCAAAACTTACATAAAATCTAATAATACAAAACTTATTCAATTGCTGACTTGTGAACCAATAGCATAAGAACATCGTGTAATAAAACCTTTTTTTACTTTGCCCACATGAGTATACACTATAGTGACCCTTATTTGTATACGATTTAGAGGCGTGAATCCAGTCAAGGTGAAAATTGTGTGGATGCTACGAAAGGTCGTAAAGATTTGAGATTTGAGGAGTCGACTACCGAAGCAATCTCATTGATGACACTAAACCCAATCTATACCCGGTGATTGGAATAAATAAGGAAAATAATATGAATTTAACTGGAGGATTCAAAAATGTTAACCCTATTTTGTATTTGGGTTGGCTTATTTCTTTCGAATTATAGATGTGTTGAAAAAACAATTTTTATCATACTAACTACAAATTCTTATCAAAATAAATCATTTATTTATGGAAATAAGAAATATGAATATTTTTATATATTCACCACTATTTCGTAATGAGTTCTCCGTAATTCTCCGCTAAATTAAGACGGCGACGATCTCACTACCTGTCACGTTGTCCCAAAAATATTTTCGGTGGTAGGTGGGTCGAAACGACATTATTTTCTAGACCTCTGTCTACCTCTGTGTTGGGGATGCACGCCATCCCTAACACAGGGGTAGACAATAAGGGGTAGGGATGCACGGCATCCCCAGTACAGGGGTAGACAGCATTTCTCCGTTAGAGAAACTAGAGAAACGGAAAAGCGACAGACGAAAGAAACTCCATTGTTATTCTGTTTTTGGTGAAGTTAGTTATATTCAAATATATATAATTATCTTCACACTATTCCTAATACTCGGGTAGCCAAAAATTAAGTCTTTTCAACCCAACTTTCACCGAAGATATTTTTGGTATAACGTGAAAGGCGGCGAGCCAATAGCCGT
Source organism: Sericinus montela (assembly GCA_029286605.1). NCBI lineage: Eukaryota > Metazoa > Arthropoda > Insecta > Lepidoptera > Papilionidae > Sericinus > Sericinus montela. The sequence continues at coordinate 782,848 of JAGSMR010000035.1, read as the reverse complement.
CTGTATATCGAAGCCAATGATAATAAGAATATAATTTAATACAACATCATACTAATATTATAAATGTGAATGTAAGTTTCTTTGTTACGCTTTCACGCACAAACTACTTAACCGATCATCATGAAACTTTGTACACATATTCTTGGAGGTATTAGAAGTTATAAATGGTACTTTTTATTAAAAAAATACTTTATACGAAAAATTAAAAAAAATGGTCCAAAATATTTGCTGATATTATAAGTAGTAACTTAAGATGCTTTTTTAGAATTAACCATTTTAGAAAAATAATTAAGAATCCGCATTAAGTGTTATACCGCGTACGAAGCCGCTTGGGTCAGCAAGATTACTATAATACTATATTTATTAATACTACTCAATATAGGGGGTATTGGGAATGGCGAGAAGATTTTTTTTTATAAATTACTTACTAGGTGTTCCTGATGGGTTCAACAAAATCTTCCGACAAAATAAGAACAAAAAAGAGTGGAAATTTTGCTGCTTATATTTCGATTACGCGTATAAAAAATTCACTTGTGAAAAATTTTTATTTTTTAATCTGCCTCATTTTCGTAATTTAGTTCATCTGGCAAAGAAGAAATTGGCGAAAGGAACTCCGTAAATATCCTCTTTTTGGTAGCGTTTTATCATATTTCGGTACCCCTATTTAAAACCTATTTAAAAGAAGCATATTACAAATATGTAGTTTGTTTGCTTTTGTTTTTATTTATGCACGTGTGTTAACATTTCTCTTCATTATATTCAATGGTGTCTCTCCTAACTTGTCGTATATCGTGGCAAGAAATGTAAATGTTGCATACGTGTGTGCGCAGTAAACGAATTTTCCGTTGACTTGATTTACGTTCTAGACGTGGACTTTTATTACCAACCTGAAAGTTTTATAGCCGCTGCCGGATATCGGATAGTCAGTTGAAATTTAAGAGTGAAAACGATCTAACTTGTTTTCGTGATCTTAGAAAATTTTGCTGGAAATCTAAAGTAATTCATATTTCGTTAGGAGAAAACGTCCGTGGGCGTGTGGGATACACACCAGTTTTAATGGAGTCACTTGAGTAGCGAGGTTCGATTCCCAGTCGGGTCGATGTAGAAAACACTTTTCTACATTACATCGGTCTGGATGTTGGTGGTAACTTCATTGTTTCAAATTCCATGACACAATTACTGCTTAATTTGGGATCAAATAAGTATATGTGAAATTTTTCCTATGTATGTAATTTTTTATAATGAATAAATATTTATTAAAAAGTTAAAACTTCGGTCAGATTTAAAGTTTCCGCTACAATACCTTCCTTCTATTATATCATCTCGCTATTATCTATATGTATACATATACACAATTTAAAAATATACTCACGTCAAAGGTCGTTTGGTTCAAATCCTACCCAAGAAATCTAGTAAAAAAATGGATCATAAAACATACTATTATATAAAAGTAACTGTAAGAAAAGCACTTAAACGGAAAATGCATTATGTTTAAATACCGAAAAAATCTTATCAATAAATTCGTTTTTTTATTGTCTGTGTATTATATATGTTTGTACCTATGTGTATCTACAATTTACGTATTGGAAAACTATTCCCTTGACATTCGAATAGAAAGCTTTCAAGCATTCAAAAGATTAATGACCTAGAAGGGCAAAAGGACTTGACGAATAAAAACTATCAAGCCTTTTACTTGCCTTACCATTAATGACATGATTAAGGTATTCTTAAAGTAAAGTTTTGGATTAAACATTTACTAAATATATATCTTCACGCAATTCCCAATACAAGGGCAGTATTTCAAAAGCTTATGTACGAATTTCATCGTTGGCTTGGACATAAAGACGGTGACGGGCTCACCACTTGTACGTTGTCCCGAAAATATCTAGGTGGAAGGTGGGTCATAGGTACTTAATTGTCTAGACTTGACCTCTGTCTACCCCTGTATTGGCAATTGCGTGAAGATATTTTTTTTATTTTTTTTACTGTTTATTGACAATCTCCGTGGACGAGTAGCGTCAACACCGGTTTTCATGGTGTCGCCAGCTCTGAAGTCCTAAAGTAGCCAAAAGACAAGTGGTGAGCCCGTCGCCGTGTTTATTTCCAAGCCGACGACGTAAATCGTATGTAAGTTTTTTTTTTTAAATCCATTGGTACTAGTATAGGGATCTATATCAGGTCTCATGACTCGAATTCCGATCACCCAACCATTCGGCTGTCGTGACTCTTTCACATAAGCTATAATTAAGATATAAATAAATAAAAATAAATACTGGCACTTTTTGATTGCATTTTATATAATGGAGTTTATCATTACTACTTCCATCAGGGGAATATAAGGGCAAAAAGAGAAAATTACATCTTGATTAATCTCGTTCCCTGCAACTTAATCTAAAAATGCTTCGTAGATTTATTAAAAAAATAATGGAATAGCTACTCTTGTACGCTTGTAAATTGAGTCTATCCTTTAGTAAAATAGAATCTTCAATTAAACTGCTAACAACAAATATTTAATAAAAAAAGTTTTATATTTAATAAAAATAAAATATGGTATTTCTAAAGATAATTATTAATCAATTATTTTATTATTTGAAAATCTAGTTAGTTGTTACGACGACGACATAATTTCTTTATTGTTACGACCGACGAGTGGTTAGGTGATCAGAATTCGAGTCAAGAGATCCGAGTTTGATCCCCAAAGCTTGTACTAATGGGTTTTTCATAACATATTTACGATTTACATCGTTGGGTTGGAAATAAAGACGGCGACGGGCTCACCACCTGTCACGTTGTTCCGAAAATATCCTCGGTGGAATGTGGGTTGAAGGGACTTAATTGTCTAGATCCCTTACTACCCCTATATTGGGAATTGCGTGAAGATATTTATCTATTTCTTTTAAGTAAATTTTATATGTAAATCAATAAAAAACGAATTTTCAAACATCTCTTGTACATTCTGTTAAGGAATGAAGTGATCTTAAGTGCCAATGTAATAAATACTCAATTTCCCGACATAAAATTTCATTTCGCATATTAGATACGTTAATAGTCAATCATAATTCCTTTATTGCTACTTGAAGCTATAAAAACAATGGCAATAAATATTTATGAGATCGGTAATTTGAAGGCTTTATTCTTTGAGAGATTCCCCCTAAAAACGATTTTGTGTTAATACATAAAATCCATATGTGTTTCTAAGTGAAGTAAATAATCTTTTGAACTAATCTTTATTTTCGTTTTATTTTTTAAATCAAATACACGAATAATAAACAACTCATTAGAAACAACGTAACACTCAGGTCCGAGAAAAAGTGAAAGTAAGACAAGAAAAAGTGGTTTTCTACATTCGCCTGTCCTGGAATCAAATCCGGTAGCTCAGAGGCGACATCATGGAAACCACTGCTTACGCCACTCATCCACGGAGTTTGTCAAGCTGAAGCCGTTAAATAAGGTACCACTACCAATCACACCACTACTAACTGGCGTCAAAAGTGGAGAGTGGTAACATAGGAGTCCACCACCTGTTAAAAATATCAACAATCTTTCATGTTTAGTAAATCATTAAGAACACTTAGCGGTGTGGGAGCTATTTGTCGCGTAAAATATTAACACTTTGTTCGTTATATTGTTAATGTGTACGGTAGGCAAAGCAAGTTTAATTTTACATTCAGGTCTAATTTGATATAAAATCAGATATAATTAGCATGAAAAAAGTAAAAATATTGTGTTGTATTTTTCAGGGGTTTTTCCACAAAACATAAACCCGAACGATCAGATAGCCGAGTTGCTAGGCACTTTGTCTACGAACTAGGGGTCACCGGTTCGAGTCCCGCTAGTGGTAAATATTCATAATTACATTTGTACATATATGAAAATATGTATATTTATCGTCACGGTAGCCGAGTGGTTGGATAATAAGAATTGGAGTTATGAGACCCAAGATAGATCCCCAAATCCCAAACTAATGGTTTGCTTTTTTTTTTTCAAAAAACTAATTTACGATTTATATCGTTGATATGAAGCTCACCAACTGTAAATTTTTTCTATTAATGTCTTTGGTGGAATGGGGGTCGAAATGACTTAATTGACTAGATCTCTACCTACCCCTGTATTAGCGTGAAAATATTTCTTTTTGTAAGCATATTGTACCATTAGCTTGAACACTCAGATGGCGATAGGCCCCCCACCGGGACTACATGGTCCCAAATTAGCTTCGTTGAAATATGGGTCGAAAGGACGTCATTATCTAGGCCTTTGCCTACTCCAGTATTGAGAATTGCGTGCAGATAAAAACAACAACGTAAATAAATATTCTTATGAGATCATTTAAATTACTACGTTACACTGATCCTCAAAAGATGCGATATTGTTATTTTAAATGTAAACTCAAGTGAAAGACTCAAATGATTTCGTTCAGTTGTTTATTTCGCCCCAATTTATTTTATGTTACAAGTCTTTATTCGTATCACTGCAGACACATTCTCATTATTGTGAAATAAAGGAGTGCGATGCTTGTGCTATAAAAATCTCATTCAGACAAATGTCGGAATGATGACCTCTAATATTCCAGACCGAGTGAGATAGCTGAAGCGATGAACGTGTAGCGTTATTTACTCATAACAATATTTAAACGATGGCGGATTTTCTACTGCAATACCTTTCCTTTTGCCAAGCTTGGATTGTATACCATTCCTGATAGAGAGGCTTTTAAATATGCTTTGAAATTTCAATCAATTCTTTATACCTATTTCAAAAATAAAGAAATTAAAAAAGAGATTCCTTTCAATAGCTTTCTTATTTGTCATGAATTCTTTAGAAAAAAATATATTTTTCGAATAAATGTGACAGATGGTGAGCACTTCCATGTAGCGAAACGAAAGTAGTAGAAAGAAAAATTTATTAGATCTTCAAAATTAATCAGATTAATTTTAATTCGCTTCTTATTAATAAGGCCTGCCACCTGGGGATCGAACTCGGATCTCTCGACTCGAAATTCCGACCACCCAACCCCTCGCTCTATCGTGACTTAATTATAATTTTGAATTAAGATTGAAGTACGAAAATATTTCTCACGTCTACGAATAAATTATTTCCATTTCATACCAGCAAAACTTGCGCCGCTAACGGTACGACTGGAGTCACGCAATACATCCATCACTACTAACTGGCGTCAAAAGTGGAGTGTGGTAACATAGGAGTTCACCACCTGTTAAAAATATCAACAATCTTTCATTTATTTGTCGCGTAAAATATTAACACTTTGTTCGTTATATTGTTAATGTGTACGGTAGGCAAAGCAAGTTTAATTTTACATTCAGGTCTAATTTGATATAAAATCAGATATAGCGATGTTGATGTTGATGTTGATGTTGATGTTGATGTTGATGTTGATGTTGATGTTGATGTTGATGTTGATGTTGATGTTGATGTTGATGTTGATGTTGATGTTGATGTTGATGTTGATGTTGATGTTGATGTTGATGTTGATGTTGATGTTGATGTTGATGTTGATGTTGATGTTGATGTTGATGTTGATGTTGATGTTGATGTTGATGTTGATGTTGATGTTGATGTTGATGTTGATGTTGATGTTGATGTTGATGTTGATGTTGATGTTGATGTTGATGTTGATGTTGATGTTGATGTTGATGTTGATGTTGATGTTGATGTTGATGTTGATGTTGATGTTGATGTTGATGTTGATGTTGATGTTGATGTTGATGTTGATGTTGATGTTGATGTTGATGTTGATGTTGATGTTGATGTTGATGTTGATGTTGATGTTGATGTTGATGTTGATGTTGATGTTGATGTTGATGTTGATGTTGATGTTGATGTTGATGTTGATGTTGATGTTGATGTTGATGTTGATGTTGATGTTGATGTTGATGTTGATGTTGATGTTGATGTTGATGTTGATGTTGATGTTGATGTCTTTAAAGTGAGACTATACTTTAGTTCCATTTGTCGTAGAGACGAACGATACCAGATCAAAATAATCATACTAGTGAAGTGTCTGAAGTGCTAGATGTCTGGTACCGCTATGGTTAATTTGTTTGCCAAGCGTGGCAATTATGGCAAATCCTATAAATTAAGGCTGTTAAGTTAGTTAGTAAGAGACTTCAACTTAAATATTAACAATCTGTTAACAAAGTCACGATAGTGGTTGGGTGATCAGAATTCGAGTCAAGAGATCCGAGTTTGATCCCCAAAGCTTGTACTAATGGGTTTTTATAACATATTTACGATTTACATCGTTGGGTTGGAAATAAAGACGGCGACAGGCTCACCACCTGTCACGTTGTCCCAAAAATATCTCGGTGGAAGGTGGGTCATAGGTACTTAATTGTCTAGATCCCTTACTACCCCTATATTGAGAATTGCGTGAAGATATTTATCTATTTCTTTTAAGTAAATTTTATATGTAAATCAATAAAAACGAATTTTCAAACATCTCTTGTACATTCTGTTAAGGAATGAAGTGATCTTAAGTGCCAATGTAATAAATACTCAATTTCCCGACATAAAATTTCATTTCGCATATTAGATACGTTAATAGTCAATCATAATTCCTTTATTGCTACTAGCTATAAAAACAATGGCAATAAATATTTATTAAAAAATAATGGAATAGCTACTCTTGTACGCTTGTAAATTGAGTCTATCCTTTAGTAAAATAGAATCTTCAATTAAACTGCTAACAACAAATATTTAATAAAAAGTTTTATATTTAATAAAAAGTTTTATATTTAATAAAATAAAATATGGTATTTCTAAAGATAATTATTAATCAATTATTTTATTATTTGAAAATCTAGTTAGTTGTTACGACGACGACATAATTTCTTTATTGTTACGACCGACGAGTGGTTAGGTGATCAGAATTCGAGTCAAGAGATCCGAGTTTGATCCCCAAAGCTTGTACTAATGGATTTTCATAACATATTTACGATTTACATCGTTGGGTTGGAAATAAAGACGGCGACAGGCTCACCACCTGTCACGTTGTCCCAAAAATATCTCGGTGGAAGGTGGGTCATAGGTACTTAATTGTCTAGATCCCTTACTACCCCTATATTGAGAATTGCGTGAAGATATTATTTTAACAATCTGTTACTTTAAGCAGGACTTATTAACACTTAATATCAACACAATGTAATAAATACTCAATTTCCCGACATAAAATTTCATTTCGCATATTAGATACGTTAATAGTCAATCATAATTCCTTTATTGCTACTAGCTATAAAAACAATGGCAATAAATATTTATGAGATCGGTAATTTGAAGGCTTTATTCTTTGAGAGATTCCCTAAAAACGATTTTGTGTTAATACATAAAATCCATATGTGTTTCTATGTGAAGTAAATACTCTTTTGAACTAATCTTTATTTTCGTTTTATTTTTAAATCAAATACACGAATAATAAACAACTCATTAGAAACAACGTAACACTCAGGTCCGAGAAAAGTGAAAGTAAGACAAGAAAAAGTGCTTTTCTACATTCGCCTGTCCTGGAATCAAATCCGGTAGCTCAGAGGCGACATCATGGAAACCACTGCTTACGCCACTCATCCACGGAGTTTGTCAAGCTGAAGCCGTTAAATAAGGTACCACTACCAATCACACCACTACTAACTGGCGTCAAAAGTGGAGTGTGGTAACATAGGAGTCCACCACCTGTTAAAAATATCAACAATCTTTCATTTATTTGTCGCGTAAAATATTAACACTTTGTTCGTTATATTGTTAATGTGTACGGTAGGCAAAGCAAGTTTAATTTTACATTCAGGTCTAATTTGATATAAAATCAGATATAATTAGCATGAAAAAAGTAAAAATATTGTGTTGTATTTTCAGGGTTTTTCCACAAAACATAAACCCGAACGATCAGATAGCCGAGTTGCTAGGCACTTTGTCTACGAACTAGGGGTCACCGTCTGAGTCCCGCTAGTGGTAAATATTCATAATTACATTTGTACATATATGAAAATATGTATATTTATCGTCACGGTAGCCGAGTGGTTGGATAATAAGAATTGGAGTTATTAGACCCAAGATAGATCCCCAAATCCCAAACTAATGGTTTGCTTTTTTTTTTCAAAAAACTAATTTACGATTTATATCGTTGATATGAAGCTCACCAACTGTAAATTTTTTCTATTAATGTCTTTGGTGGAATGGGGGTCGAAATGACTTAATTGACTAGATCTCTATCTACCCCTGTATTAGCGTGAAAATATTTCTTTTTGTAAGCATATTGTACCATTAGCTTGAACACTCAGACGGCGATAGGCTCCCCACCGGGACTACATGGTCCCAAATTAGCTTCGTTGAAATATGGGTCGAAAGGACGTCATTATCTAGGCCTTTGCCTACTCCAGTATTGAGAATTGCGTGCAGATAAAAACAACAACGTAAATAAATATTCTTATGAGATCATTTAAATTACTACGTCACACTGATCCTCAAAAGATGCGATATTGTTATTTTAAATGTAAACTCAAGTGAAAGACTCAAATGATTTCGTTCAGTTGTTTATTTCGCCCCCCATTTATTTTATGTTACAAGTCTTTATTCGTATCACTGCAGACACATTCTCATTATTGTGAAATAAAGGAGTGCGATGCTTGTGCTATAAAAATCTCATTCAGACAAATGTCGGAATGATGACCTCTAATATTCCAGACCGAGTGAGATAGCTGAAGCGATGAACGTGTAGCGTTAGTTACTCATAACAATATTTAAACGATGGCGAATTTTCTACTGCAATACCTTTCCTTTTGCCAAGCTTGGATTGTATACCATTCCTGATAGAGAGGCTTTTAAATATGCTTTGAAATTTCAATCAATTCTTTATACCTATTTCAAAAATAAAGAAATTAAAAAAGAGATTCCTTTCAATAGCTTTCTTATTTGTCATGAATTCTTTAGAAAAAAATATATTTTTCGAATAAATGTGACAGATGGTGAGCACTTCCATGTAGCGAAACGAAAGTAGTAGAAAGAAAAATTTATTAGATCTTCAAAATTAATCAGATTAATTTTAATTCGCTTCTTATTAATAAGGCCTGCCACCTGGGGATCGAACTCGGATCTCTCGACTCGAAATTCCGACCACCCAACCCCTCGCTCTATCGTGACTTAATTATAATTTTGAATTAAGATTGAAGTACGAAAATATTTCTCACGTCTACGAATAAATTATTTCCATTTAATACCAGCAAAACTTGCGCCGCTAACGGTACGACTGGAGTCACGCAATACATCCATCATTCGTACAGAGTGCTGTTGCGTGTGTAATTATCGTTTGGCCGCTGACACGAGTGTTTCAATCACGCAGCAACGACTTTATTGTTTTAAAATTGCCTTTGCCTTTTAACACCTACAGGTATACGCGTGAATCACTTTTATGCGTGTTGGAGCAGGAGATTTTCCTGCTGAGTAAATAACTTATTGAGTCCTAGAGGAGCAGAAGCATCAGAGGAAGCTAAATCGGGTAAGTGATGTTGATGTTGATGTCTTTAAAGTGAGACTATACTTTAGTTCCATTTGTCGTAGAGGCGATCAATACTGGACCAAAAGACTAAGGACTGGTCTAAGGTGCAAGGTCTGGTACTGCGAGCGCCAATTCGTTTGCCAATGGATTAGGATAAAAGAGGCCTATGGTCTGCAGTGGACATTTACAGGCAGTATAGTAAGTTAAAGACTTCAACTTAAATATTAACAATCTGTTAACAAAGTCACGATAGTGGTTGGGTGACCGGAATTTCGATTCAAGAGACCCGAGTTTGATCCCCAGGTGGCAGGCTCGTATCAATGGGTTTTTATAAAACTTATGTACGAATTATATTGTTGGCTTGGACATAAAGATGGCGATGGGCTCCCCACCGGGACTACATGGTCCCTAATTAGCTTCGTTGAAATATGGGTCGAAAGGACGTCATTATCTAGGCCTTTGCCTACTCCAGTATTGAGAATTGCGTGCAGATAAAAACAACAACGTAAATAAATATTCTTATGAGATCATTTAAATTACTACGTCACACTGATCCTCAAAAGATGCGATATTGTTATTTTAAATGTAAACTCAAGTGAAAGACTCAAATGATTTCGTTCAGTTGTTTATTTCGCCCCCATTTATTTTATGTTACAAGTCTTTATTCGTATCACTGCAGACACATTCTCATTATTGTGAAATAAAGGAGTGCGATGCTTGTGCTATAAAAATCTCATTCAGACAAATGTCGGAATGATGACCTCTAATATTCCAGACCGAGTGAGATAGCTGAAGCGATGAACGTGTAGCGTTAGTTACTCATAACAATATTTAAACGATGGCGAATTTTCTACTGCAATACCTTTCCTTTTGCCAAGCTTGGATTGTATACCATTCCTGATAGAGAGGCTTTTAAATATGCTTTGAAATTTCAATCAATTCTTTATACCTATTTCAAAAATAAAGAAATTAAAAAAGAGATTCCTTTCAATAGCTTTCTTATTTGTCATGAATTCTTTAGAAAAAAATATATTTTTCGAATAAATGTGACAGATGGTGAGCACTTCCATGTAGCGAAACGAAAGTAGTAGAAAGAAAAATTTATTAGATCTTCAAAATTAATCAGATTAATTTTAATTCGCTTCTTATTAATAAGGCCTGCCACCTGGGGATCGAACTCGGATCTCTCGACTCGAAATTCCGACCACCCAACCCCTCGCTCTATCGTGACTTAATTATAATTTTGAATTAAGATTGAAGTACGAAAATATTTCTCACGTCTACGAATAAATTATTTCCATTTAATACCAGCAAAACTTGCGCCGCTAACGGTACGACTGGAGTCACGCAATACATCCATCATTCGTACAGAGTGCTGTTGCGTGTGTAATTATCGTTTGGCCGCTGACACGAGTGTTTCAATCACGCAGCAACGACTTTATTGTTTTAAAATTGCCTTTGCCTTTTAACACCTACAGGTATACGCGTGAATCACTTTTATGCGTGTTGGAGCAGGAGATTTTCCTGCTGAGTAAATAACTTATTGAGTCCTAGAGGAGCAGAAGCATCAGAGGAAGCTAAATCGGGTAAGTGATGTTGATGTTGATGTCTTTAAAGTGAGACTATACTTTAGTTCCATTTGTCGTAGAGGCGATCAATACTGGACCAAAAGACTAAGGACTGGTCTAAGGTGCAAGGTCTGGTACTGCGAGCGCCAATTCGTTTGCCAATGGATTAGGATAAAAGAGGCCTATGGTCTGCAGTGGACATTTACAGGCAGTATAGTAAGTTAAAGACTTCAACTTAAATATTAACAATCTGTTAACAAAGTCACGATAGTGGTTGGGTGACCGGAATTTCGATTCAAGAGACCCGAGTTTGATCCCCAGGTGGCAGGCTCGTATCAATGGGTTTTTATAAAACTTATGTACGAATTATATTGTTGGCTTGGACATAAAGATGGCGATGGGCTCACCACCTGTCACGTTGTCCCAAAAATATCTTCGGTGGAAAGAAGGTCCAAGGAACTTAATTGTCTAGACTAGACGTAAATGTGAGTCTTTGAACTATACTTTTGTTACATTTGTCGTAGAGACGAACGATACCAGATCAAAAATAATCATACTAGTGAAGTGTCTGAAGTGCTAGATGTCTGGTACCGCTATGGCTGATTTGCTCGCCAAGCGTGGCAATTATGGCAAATCCTATAAATTAAGGCTGTTAAGTTAGTTAGTAAGAGACTTCAACTTAAATATTAACAATCTCTTAACGAAACTACAGTAGCCCAGTGGGTGGGTGATCGGAATTGGAGTCAAAAGACCCGAGTTCGATCCTCAAGATACGAGCTACCAATAGGTTTTGTTTAAAACTTATTTACGATTTTTATCGTTGGCTTGTACAAAAAGACGGCAACAGGCTCACGATTTTTCGCGTCCTAATAAATGTCGTCGGTGAAAAGTGGGACGAAAGGACTTAATTGTCTACACCTCGGTCTACCCGAGTATTGGGAATGGCGTGAAGATATTATTTTAACAATCTGTTACTTTAAGCAGGACTTATTAACACTTAATATCAACACAATGTACAGAGTACAAAAGTTTATAGTAAATTGAAAACTTAAAGCTTATAAATCTGGTATCTACGAGCCATTTCTCGTATTATACCCCCATAAAACCAATATTAATGAGCTTCATCCGCTTTCATAACGCAGGGTTATAGCTTTCGTAATTTACGCAAGCTGGCAATTCGGAAGCGTTCGCTGTATGTTTAGTTTTTTTTTGGTGCCTTCAGACAATATCTGAAGGCTATGGAACTGCACGATAAGAAATCGCGCAACTACCCTCAATAAAAAACAAACTAATTTAAAGTATTTTTTTAATCTTCATTTTCCAAATACTCAGGTCGCTGCCCGAAACTTATTAAGGACAGCGAATCGATAGTCCAGAAGGTAGTAAACCTGCCTTTTAAACTAAGGTTCAAATCCCAATGGCAGCAAACATTTTATGGTGAATGTTTCCAGCCATACCTTTCCAGGCTTTGCCATAATCGCTACGCTTGGCAAGTGGATTGACGATCGCAGTACCAGATGCAGGAGTGTAGCAGAAGATTTATTTCAGTAATAGCTTCCCGCCATATCGGGTGATCGTGACCTGGGGTGAACGTCTTCTTCGTAATCGTTTGTAATCGTGCGAACTCCGATAGCGCGATGCAGGATGTAGATGTATTTCCTGAATCCACTACTAGCGAGCTTCCAATATGGAGATAGGATAGATGTCACCACGTGAGCAAGTCTACACGCTACATATGAGTATATTTCAGAATAGAAGAACAAAAGATTTTTTTTTAAATTATGCATTTAAACTTTAGAAACTTATTTTGCATGATTTTCAGCATCACTTGATAGTGTTATATCTCCAACGAAAACCAAAAGAGACAAAAACTAAAATAACAGCAGTTACTTTTTCTTGAGTCCGTGATGGTATCGACTTTCTTGTCGTAGATGTCGTAAGAGGCACAAAAGGAAAAAAACATTGATGATATCAATGGATACCTACAGATGGCGGGATATTACTTAACTATTTCGAAAAAATACAAGACCAAAATAGGCAGTCTGGTGACGGGTAGAAGCGTCTAAGGTGTACGATATCTGATGCTACGATCGCCAAGACGATTGCAGAGCATGGCGATTATGGCAAACCCTTCAATGGATGAGGCATGTTCTGCATGTCCAGTCCTCAAAGTACAGGCCGTTATGTATGCATATATTCAGAAGTATTTACCAACATTGGGTAGTCAGCTGAGTAGGACAGTGTAATCATATAATTTAGATTAAAATAAACACTACTAATTCATTAAAATAGTTAAAAGGTAAACACAAGTCGGTAGGTTATACATTACCTAACAAGATATATAAAGTCAAGTCTAAAATCTCAGGAAATCTCAGGGTGGCTCAAGTCACATGTTTAATAATGATGACATAATATAATTTAAACTTAATCGGATTTATGTGATTAAATTAAAGAGAAAAAAATCCCGCCCGTGTCAGTTGAAATTTTAACTTTTTTCTCTTTAATTTAATCACATAAAAGTTCAGCATAAATATGCTTTAAAAATCAAACTTAAATATGTTAAGCGAATGAGTGAATATCGAATGGTGAAGAAAATAGACAGCGCGAAAGTTAAAACTAAAATATGTAGAGGTAGTCCGAGACTAATTTTCGAAGACCATGTAAATTCATAGCTCAAAGAGAAGAGGGTCCAGAGTTTGCGGATACCTAGACGTGCATGTATGAAGAAAATGATTAATTTGGTAGAAGCGAAAGAGGTATGTACAGATCGTGACATTTGGCGATCTGTACTCAATGGCTATCCTGTAAGGGATTTTGGGTAAAGATAAGTAAGTACTATTTTAAGTGAAATATTCTAATAAGCACTACTAACTGATGCGCTTGTTGTAACAGTTAACGCCAAGTGTTGGACTGTGCGTGAAAATAAATAAATGAATAAATAAATAATATTATGGAATACATAAAATAGAAAGGGGGAGGTATAATCTTAGGTAGTAACATCATAGTAAACCTTACATCATACTAACAATATATGTATTTAAATCATAACAACATAGTGATTTAAGCAACAAACGGATATTTCCTTTAAATTCGACATACCTTTACCTTGTCCCCCATTTCCTGACAAAGGATTTTACCTCGTCTGTTCGTGACCTGTACAAAGCTTGCGGTTTAAATTCGATCTTGTTACGGCCTCGAGAGTGGACTTGTTTTAGATATCACGTAAAATATAGGATATTTTGGCTTCAGTAGTCGCTTTAAGTTACTAAATGTTAATATTGCTAATGGTGGCGAACCCATTCCTGAACGCCAAATGGGTTCCCGCCTTTTCGTGGCGTTGGGGCTTAGTAACAGTGACTTGGAAAATCACGGAGGAACATATATGGCTGACCTAACTTTGCCATAGCTTCGGTCTCGCCATTACCCCAATTCCCGGCCGCTCAAAGTGGATTAACATGGTCGCTCAAAGTAGGCTTGGTTAGAAGAATTCGGATGCGTGTTGGTGAGCTCTTTACCCTCTTTACCCTCATCATCACTCTGGCGAGGCTTGTACTCCTGATGCCGCTGCGGCGTCACGTACGTGGATTGGAGTGCCAAAGACGTAGACTTGTCCATGTTAAGGCGCCTCTAGTCTGGAGGGAGAGGAAGAGGAGTCATTCACTCCCGAGCAGGGGCTGCCTAGAGCAGCCAGCGCGAAGGGGTCGCAAAGATGTCAGAAAGCGTTCTCATGGCCTTGCTAACATCGGCGAAGGTGGTGATACCCCTTGGGGTTTAGTCGGTGCGATCCCAACATCACTTGCCCCCACGTAAAAAAGACTAAGGCTGCCTTTTACATTTTATTTTGGAATATGCTTTGATCGTGTGCAGCAATTTTTTTTACTTTTAAAGACAATTATATAATAAATAAATATCTTCACGCCATTCCCAATACAGGGGTAGACAGAGGTCTCGACTATTAGGTCTTTTCGGCCCACCTTCCCCGAAGACATTTTTTGGGACAACGTGACAGGTGGTGATCCCGTCGTCGTCTTTTTGTTCATGCCAACGATCTAAATTAAATATAAGTTTTTGAAAAACTGATTGGCACGAGCCTTGGGGATCGAACTCGACACTCGATATTACGATAAAAAGATACCAAAAAAGTAGATACGTACGGAGTTTCTTTCGCCGGTTTCTTCTCCATCAGACGAACGTCATTTCGAAACGAATTAAAAATAATGAAGTGAAATTTATATGTGAATAAAGATTTTTTATAATTCGGAAACTCCTCTGCGTAGCTGACGTCTGGTTTTGAACTACACTCTTACCTATTTCTGCCAACAAACAGTTGTGTACTGTTTTGTTCCGTTTTGAAGGAAATAGAGAGCTAGTATGATCACGAGCTATGAGGTGTTCTGTCTTAGTCCTCAGGCGTGACAGCATCTATAGCTATACCTTCTTTTTTAAATGGGTTGCACGTTTTACGGTTCTCAGTAGCCAGTTGCCAAGTATTCCCTTGTTTTTCACGTGACTGCCATAAAAACATTAAGAAAGCCGGTGTATGTTTGTAAATTTTTATTGAACCTTGAACCTCTATTTGCACAATGGACACAGCGAAGACCCTACAGCTAAGGTGGTAGAGAAACCGACTTCGAAGCTAAGGGTTGCAGGTTACAGACCCGCTGGTGGTGAATATTTGTGTGATGAATATGAAATTTTTAATTCGAGTTATGGTTGTTTGTATGTATATAGGAAATATTTATCTATTAAAATTAAAATATTTAAAATATACCGTTATCTTAGACATTAAGGCGGCGATAAGCTTAATACTTGTTACGTTGTCCCAAATAGACTTCAACAAAACCTGGATCAAAAGGACTTCATTTTCAAGATCTGTCTTCACCAATAATGGGAATATGCGTGAAGATATTTATTTTTATTAAGAAGAAATGATTAAGTGAATAATTTATTTATCGAATAGAATGAAACAAGACATATTGAAGTCTATGCAAGTGTAATGGTTAGAGAGCTTGCCAGTGCGTATATATTTAGGTGCATTACGTATCAACATGTTATTAAAAAAAACATTTCTCCTTACTTGGGCATTCAAGTAAAAAAAAAGTTGATTTTTTTTTCGTTTTTTCAACGGAGAAAATGTCGTAGATACAGTATCGTAAGCTAAATAAGAATTCAGATACAATACGCAGTTCACAAAATATTCAATAAAATATAACTCAATATTTGACTTCGGTCCCAAGAGGTTAGAATTCCATTTCATCGGAGCCAAATGAATTGTACATAATTCCATCAAAGTATCTTCTTTCTAAGTTATATAACGTTCCGCTCATAGGCATCGCGAGTAATTTTGTTATTTCATAATAAAGTTCCGGATGGTTTTTATAACAAAATTTTCCTTGGGAATTATTTGATTTTTACAGAACATTATGAGATAAAAATATAAGATCCTATAGAATATGTCTGTGTTGTAGAGTCGTCGAACAATCTACGTTACCGTATATACCTACTTCTGTATAGTAATAAACAAATAATAATAATAAATACATGCATTTATAAGGACAACATCACATACTTCGATCAAAAAGTACGTATCGGAAACAACGAATATACCACCAACACCCAGGCCCGAGAAGGTGTAAAAAAGTGGTTCTCTAGAGAAGAGCGCTTTCAATTCAGAGCTGGCGATACCATGAACACTTTCTCCGTGGTTGAAAAGGTTGTCTAAATATAAATGAAATATATACATATCTACACACATAATGGTCTGTAAAAGTCCACTGCAGTAAATAAGCCTCTCTTTGATCAATTATCTTTTTCCCGCATTTATGAGGTAGTCAATGAAAAATTAAAGGCTTTACTATCAGCCGCCCCTAACTACACCCAAGGAAAGAGAAGGGGTAGTATTATTCTTATGCCGTGAACACAGAGTAAAGGACTGCCTAATTTTAAAATAATTAAATATCTTCTCGCCATTATTTAAATTATTAATTCAAGGGTTGACAGAGGTCTAGACAATTAAGTACTTTCGATCCACCTTTCACCGAAGTCTTTTCTGGGACAACGTGACAGATAGTGAGTCCGTCGCCGTCTTTATGTCCCTGCCAAAGATGTAAGTTGTACATAAGTTTTTTGAAAAATCTCATTCACATGGCTATCGTGACAGTATTGTAATTCCTGTATTTAAAAAATTTTATGACAAATAGAGAAGATACCTGCAGTTTCTTTGGTGGTAAATTAAAAGCGACAATCATGCATGTAATAGTCACGATAGCCGAGTGGTTGGGTGGCCGGAATTTCGATCCCGAAGAGAACTGAGTTCGAACCTCAAGTGGCCGTACTAATAGGTTTTTCTAAAAACCTATGTACAAATTATATCGTTGGCTTGGACATAAAGACGGCGATAGGCTCACCACCAGTCACGTTGTTCCGAAAATATATTTGGTGGGTCGAAGGGACTTAATTGTCTAAAATATACCTCTGTGTACCCCTGTATTGGGAATTGCGTGAAGATATTTATTTATTTATTTTACAAAAAATGCATATAATGCATGTTACTTAGGTCGATGAATAATTGACTTGTTTTGAATCAACTGTATTTAGTTTTGCTATTCCTATTTTTAATTTGTTAAATCAACGTCCAGTTCAATACGTGAGCCCGAGCGGTAGTTTAAAACTAAATTGAATTTAAGAGCTCCAATCCTTTACTGTTCGCTGTTTGCTTTCGGATTTACTAAACCCTGAACTCTCTGTAATATTTCATTGAGCGAGTTTTGATATCAAAAGAATATTGCTAATAGATATAGTTAGTTTCTCTGTAATGCTAAAACTATATCTAATTTTTATTGAAAACTATATCTAATTTTTAATTTCAATACAGAGGTTTTAATAATTATGTCCTTTCAACCTACCTTTGAAATAACAGCCATTGAAATTTATATGATAACCAGAACACCAGTCGTTGGTATATTTCGTGAAGGCTACCTCTTGGAAAGTTTCTGAATAACTCTAGTCTGTTCCGAATTTCACCATAGGTAATTAATGGCGACATGACTGGTGGTGAGCCTGTCACCATCATAATATTTAGATATATAGCTAACCGCACAATATACTTATATACATATATTTACATGGAAATATTCATTTACACATTTAAACATCGATGACTCGTTTACTGACATTCATTTTCATCACACTAAATGTTTTCCCCTAACGGAATTCGAACCTGCAATCAAAAGCTTCTAATGCATGATCACTACCAACTTCAGTCAGTTCGTCACGTCGGGAAGCCTAAAAACCATTATTGTATATAGAAGAGACGAAACAAATCAACACTTTTTTAATTTAGCAATTCGAAAGCTAAACATAATGTAATTTACAAGCCCGCAATACAGCGGATGTGAGAGTAACAAAGTAAACAGGATATCCGCTTTGAAAATAAAGTGAAACTGCGGTCACGAAAAAATTTATATTAAACTTTTTTTCAGTACGAATATTTCATATACACTTTTGTTTATTTTTCGGCTTCGAATTATGAAGTTGAAAATACTGGATGATTTTTATCATTCAGTATTATACATTTTTCCTTTATACATTGTAATAATAGATTCACGCATTTTCCTAATAATTGGTAGTCAGAGGTCGAGAGCTTATTTGGGGAAATGTGTGAAGTGTTAAGCAAGTCGCCGTCGGTGTCCAAGCCATCGGTGTAATACACTTGTATAGATATATTCACAAAAAGATAAATATTTATATAAACAAAATTTAAGTCACTGTAGTCAAGTCGAGTAAACAGAATTCGGGTTAAGAGACCCTAGTTCGATCCCTAAGTAGCCGGCTCGTATCAATGGGTTTTTTTCAAGTCTTATGTACGATTTATATCGATGGATTGGACATCAAGGCGGCGACAGGCTCACCACCAGTCATGTTGTCCCAAAAATGTCTTCAATTGAAGGTTAGACGAAACGACGTATTTTCAATACATCTATCTATTATTAGTATAGGGAAAGATGGAAAGATATTTGTTTTGATTAAGATCGAAAAAAGATCGTCGGTTTATTTTCTGTTAGATTGACCTCATAAAGAAATACAGGTTTGTTGATTGACAAAATCGCTTGGAAATAAAACCGACGACGGGCTCACCACCTGTCACGCCGATCCAAATTAGCATACCACTTATAACGATTCTGTTTCATATTCATCCACTCGAGAACCTTTCTTCCCCAGAGGTTGTAAGTTCTTAGAGCTATATCGCTTGCTGCCATTTCAATGTGCAGGTCCAAAGCGTTGAAAATTGCTATTTGGATTCTTACAAGAAATTCTGATGAAACTTTAAAAAATGTAGAAAATTGCTATTTGAATTCCTATAAGAAATCCCGATTTAATTCAGAGCATTTGAAATATACCTGTAATTCAGACCATACATGCTTGATTGGCTAGTCATTTCCATCTAGAAATTGACTGCCTCTAAATTCACCTAGCTCAAAGCGCTTTGAGGTACTCAATAAGGAATTCAGGAGGTATGCATGTGATCCGACGCGTACTGCGATGTATTTCCTTCAATTAAGTTATTGGTTAATTACTAATGCACGTGCTTAGAATTTAATTTAGCGATAATTTTAATAACCTTGTTTTGAGAAATTGAAGGAATTCATTTCATTGCTACTGAAGTAATGATTTTCATTAGCTTCAAAAGAAGTTATGTGAGTAAGTCAACACAAACAATATTTTCGGTTCACCAAGAATAAATAATAAATAAAGAATACATTCATACAAAGGGACAACAATACATACATTGCTCCGATCCCAAAGTAAGATGCTAAAGCACTTGACTATGGGAATCGGAAACAACAGAGGTACCACAAACACTGAGACCCGAAAAAAGTAGTTTTTCTTCAATGACCCGACCGGGAATCGAACCCGGGACCTCGAGATGGCGACAGCTTGAAAACCGATGTTTACGCCACTCGTGACACAACTCGTGACACACTCGTGAAAACATGAGTTCGCAGTATCGCCAATCTTGTCAAGCGGATTGGCGTTTTTAATGTAAGCCAGTTTGATCCTTAGATGCTGCTTCCGTAACCAGCCTATTGAAATTCGCTCTGGTATTTTTTTGACTATCCCGCCATCAGTCGGTAGCCAATTGTTCTTTCCAAGCTGAGTGACCATTTATAACACTCACGAAAAGAAATGGTTGTGTAGTGTATTCTCATACCGCAATCATACGGTAACCTAATTACAGATAAAGTCTGCCTTTAAATTAAATTATAAAAAGGCGTACCTTTTTAGACAATATTTCCAACCGAGAACCAGAGGAATACCAACCGAGTTTCGAGTGTCTTCTTTAGCCATCGAGGTGGAAATTAGAGAATACAAACATATCTAGACTTCTGACTACCCCAGAGATGGTGAAAATGCACAATGATTGCTATACACAAAGTTACGCCAAAGCGTTAAAAATAAATTTCCTGGCAAATTTTCAACTTTATTCCCAGTGATGTCAGACGTCAAAGTTTAGACAAACGCGAATTCGGTTCATGCATAAAACATTAATATAGAGTTGGAAAATAGAGTAGCTTTAATAGCGCTTGTGAATTTAGTTTGTGTGCACTTTGAAGTTATTGTCTTTTTTTATATCATCAATGAAATTCCCTTACGGGTAAACAGAGGTAACATTGAAGTCACACTTCGATACACTATTCACCAAAACTTATTTGAGCCTATCGACGTCTTAATGTTCATGCTAAAGAGATAGAGAGAAAGAGAGAGAAAGAGAGAGAGAGAAAGAGAGAGAGAGACAAAGAGAGAGAGAGAGAGAGGGACAGAGAGATTACACTTTATTGCTGACCAAAACCAAGCTACGTACGAAGAAGCTAAATACAAAATACATACTCGTACATGTGTATTTCCATACGTAAATAATCATGTATACATATAAACCTCCATAATCCAGTGGAATTAGAAACGGCAACCAATTCGGCAACCAATTCGAGATGTCTTTTTTTCTATGTGAATTTCTCAATTCTAGGGTAGACGGAGGTTACATTAAATTTATAAAATTATTCCTTTTCACCCAATTTTCACCGGAGCTTTTTTAGGAAAACGAGGCAGGCGGTGAGCCTACCAACGTCATAATGTCCAAGCCAATGCTATAAAAACGACCTACGTAGAAGAGCACCGTACACACCCGTTTTCAAAATGTCGCCAGCCCTGAGGTCCCGGGTTCGGTACCCGATCGGGTCAATGTAAAAACCACTTTTCCAATATTATTTCGGCTCTGGGTGTTTGTTTTTAAGCATGAAATAGGATAAATATTATAAAATTTAAGCTATTATAATATTTGTATTATACTGTATTGAAAACATTTACTGAATTTTCTCGGGATTTGTCTAATCTATTCTCGGGCAATGCGTGAATAAAAAAAATGCAAAACTTTTCAAAGCCCTCACAACTTTTACGTTAAATGTGTATGCACTTTGCTTGATTTGAAATTGAGAAATTTGAATTTGGAATCAGTGAAATTTGTGGTCTAGCAAACGCGCATTCGCAGCCTTCGAAGTAGGAGTTTCGGTACTTTCAATATACCCTGCTGGAAACTTCGTCCACACACGGAAATGGTATTTGATTTGATTTATTTGTTATGTTTGTTTAAATTTGGAATACTAAATTACTTTGGCGATTTCCCAATATTTGGATAGGCAGAGGTCTAGACAATGAAGTCCTTTCGACTCAATTTTTACCGATACATATATTTAAATAGATAAATATTTATATAAAAATAACATCCATGACGGGAGTATATTAATGTCTATGAAATAAATAAATAATAAGTAAATGTTTAAAAAAAGTCACAATATCCTCGATACCAATGTTTTTTTTTAAACTTCTGTACGAATTATATCGTTGGCTTGGACGTAAAGACGGCAATGGGCACACCACCTGTCAAGTTGTCCCAAAAATATCTTCGGTGGAAGGTGAGTCGAAGGGATTTAATTGTCTAGACTTAACCTCTTTCTACCCCTGTATTGGGAATTGCGTGAAGATATTTATTTGAAAAAATCATACATATGTAGGGACAACATCACATACATTGCTCTAATCCCAAAGTATTTATATAAAACACTGGTCTTATGGAATAAGAGATAACGAATGTACCATAAACACCTCACAATGTCAGCCTTTCAGTTTTTTTACTAACCAACTAATTTACTGCATTGAAACTGTAGCAATAAAATTAAAAATTTAATCTTTATTTATGTTTTTCCAAGCACCAACTATTCTTGATGCTTGACAAAACATAATTATTAATTATAAACAGCTTGTCATGGAAAACTTTCAGAGCTTTTCCTTTCTTTTGTAGTCTAAAATAAATTTCTTATCAGCATAATGCATGCAGTGCTAGTTTAAATTAAGGAGAGGAGATGGATAATAAACAAGGTCTTAATAGAACTTTAACTTCTCCTTCGAAACCGTGTGCAATTTGTCTGTGTATTTTTCGATTGTATTACATTTTCAGTCCACGATACGAATGTTGTAATTTCACTAGCGCTGGAAATTCATTTCATATAAATAAATCGTTTCTTGTAAGAGCCTAATCACAATATAAATACTACACAATAATAATACACAGATAGGAATAACATCACTTAAATGGCTCCGATTCAATTAACGTAAGTAATTTAATTTTAATTAGGTAAGCAACAAC
Source organism: Sericinus montela (assembly GCA_029286605.1). Taxonomy (NCBI): domain Eukaryota; kingdom Metazoa; phylum Arthropoda; class Insecta; order Lepidoptera; family Papilionidae; genus Sericinus; species Sericinus montela. The sequence continues at coordinate 760,080 of JAGSMR010000035.1, read as the reverse complement.
AAGTTAGGTAAGTAAACATTAAGTAAGCAGCCTAATTATAATATAAAAATGATAAATAATATATACATAGATAGGTATAATATCACAAAATATACATAGCTCTGATTCTAAAGTAACTAACTAAAGCATTAATTATGGAATTGGAAACAACAGAGGTATTAAACACCTTGTATGAGACCCGACACATTGTAGAAAAAATGGTGGTCCACATTAACTTTTGCGGGCCTTGAACCCCTTCAGAGTTGGCGGAACCATGAAAATCGATGTTTTTATATTTGAGGTAGGCAATATTAACTGGACTATCGGGTAGACAAAAACAGCATAAGATATTTTAAATATAAATATAGATAAATTCAGATGTTACAATACATCAGTTTGATTATTATTTACAGCAGCGTCCTACGGAAAAGGTAAAATTAGTCAAAAAAAAAAAATCTGTTTTACCAGACCTCGACTACTGCTTATGTAAGAGAGAGCATATGCAATTATTGTTAACATTTTAAGTGGTGCCTGCCAGGGATGGAAAGTTGAGTCACTCGTTTTCTAAAGAGCACTCTGATCACTAAGCTACGACAGACACTTTTATACATATGAAATAAATCGAATGTATGATTGTGTAAGTAAATACCACCCCCCTTTTTTTCCTGCGTGTTATTAGAGGAAACTAAGGCAAAGTAGGTGGTGGAGTAACCATCTCGAAAAAAGGGCAGCAGTGTCAAATATGTCTAGTACAGCGATGGACAATCCGCTTGCCAAAAAATGTGAATACGGCAAACATTTCCTTACGTAAGAGGCCTAAATCCTGTCGTACACTTTGATAGACCGTTATGATAAAATAAAAATAAATAAATATCTTCACGCTATTCCCAATACAGGGTCTAGTCTAGACAATTAAGTCCCTTCGACCCACCTTCCACCGAAGATATTTTCAGGACAACGTGACAGGTGGTGAGCCCGTCGCCGTCTTTATGTACAAGCCAACGATATGATTCGTACATAAGTTTTTGAAAAACCCATTGGTACAAGCCTGCCACCTGGGTATCGAACTATGGTCTCTCGTCTCGAAATTCCGACCACCTGGCCACTCGGCTATCGTGACTTACCGTTATGATGGTAAAGTAAATATAAATAAATGAATTTACTCACTAAAAACACGACGACCCGTTAGGCTAGTTGATAATGACCCTGCATTTGCGGTTACGGTTTCGAGTCCAACTAGTGGAAACACTTGTGTGATGAATATTAATGTTTGTACTTGAATCACATATGTCTATAAGTTTTTTATCAAAATATATACCCCTGTAAGTATATTGTCCCAAAAAAGCTTCAGTGCAAAAGTGCATCAGAAAGACTGCATTGTCTAGACCTCTGTCTACCCCAGTATTGGGAAAATGTGTATGTAAAAGAAAGTATAAGAAACAATGTACTCAATACGATGTCGGCATGTACCAAATCGGGACGCATACATTTTATTTATTGCGATCGCAGAGCTTGCGCCAGTCGCGGGCTTTATTGTCTCCTCTGCTTGGGAAGTGAATTTTGATGTGGCCCTTTTATGTGCTTTCGAGTAACGTTTACAGGGATTTTATTCAGCGCTCCTCGCCGATGCTTCAGTTGCCTTCTTTATTTTCGCTTCACTTTCGGTTTCGGCATGATTTGAATTTAACTGTCGGCATAAAACTATTTTACTACCACAAATGAAATTCTTCGGCTTGGCATTTAAGAATAGTATACAAAATCACTTTGAAATTGTAACAAAAAGACTGTTATTTTAATGCTCTAAATAATAAACAATTAAAGTTTATTTATGTAGATAAGGTAAGAGTAATACCACTCGATCTCTTCCCGTCTTTTGTAAGTTATTACAAATACATTCATAGATGAGGATAACATCACATACGTTACTCAGAGCGCATAGTAAGTAGCAAAAATACTTGCGTTAAGGAAGCAGACACAAATGAGGTGCTATAAGCACCCAGACCCGAGGCAATGTAGAAAAAGTAGTTTTCTTCGTGGCGGATCAATTCGGCAATCGGGCTGGTGACCCACAAACAATGTACTTTTACGCCACAGGTCTACGAAGTCCTAAGGGAGAACTGAGGGAATTTGCTAAGGTCATATGGCGGGATAACCATCCCTACAAAATACATACACACTCTATATATATATATATATATATATATATATATATATATATATATATATATATATATATATATATATATATATATATATATATATATATATATATATATATATATATATATATATATATATATATATATATATATATATATATATATATATATATATATATATATATATATATATATATATATATATATATATGTATGTATATATATAAAATAAAATATCTTCACGCAATTCCCAATACAGGGGTAGACAGAGGTCAAGTCTAGACAATTAAGTCCCTTTGACCCACCTTCCACCGAAGATATTTTCGGGACAACGTGACAGGTGGTGGGCCCGTCGCCGCCTTTATGTCCAAGCCAACGATATTCGTACATAAGTTTTTGAAAAACCCATTGATACGAGCCTACCAACTGGGGATCGAACTCGGGTCTATTGACTCGAAATTCCGACCACCCAACCACTCGGCTATCGTGACTATATGTATCTGAGTTATGTATATAAGATAGCGTGTTTTCAACCTGTAAGTATAATCATTGAATACGACACTAATACGAAAGCGGAGTAGTGAAACAAAGTGTTCACTGGCGTATGTCCAATGCGCCGTGCAAATTACTTATGAACAAACCACAAGTGCATTCGCCGAATAGTTTGTATGGGCGGCTTGGCAAGTGTGGGCAACTGCTGTAGGGAATTAGGAGTATATTGTCATCGGTTTTCATAGTAGTTTAGGCTGAAATGGAACGTTTAGTCACTGGCATAATGTTACTTGCTAGTCGACTGAGCAAGTTAGTTTTGGATGAAATTATTCTGGTATTGAAACTAAAATGTGATCCTTTTCTAATTTACTGTACATTTCCTTCTTTCTTTTCTTTATATTCATGCATAGTTTTTGATGGGATAGCCACATTTTAAATTATAAAATAAGTAAATATCTTCACGCGTATTTCCAACATTGTTGCAGACCGAGAACCCACCTTTCATCGAAGCGTTTTCGACTGGTGCATGCTTACAAACAAAGCCTCTAAATTAAAAGGCATTGAGAACATAATGATTTATTGTATTTACGCTAAATATTTAAGAAACATTGTGAACAACATACAATAAAGGATTCGAATAACATTGGCATTTCTTTTCTCTTTAACGGCTCTGTGCATCAGTTCAAAGAATAAATATGTCAATTGTACCATCCATACCAGTAGAAATAACTTAGCAGAAAATTTAGGAAATATAGGTTATTAGTCGAATGGTGGAGTGATCGGAATTCGAATCAAGAGACCTGAGTTCAATCCCAGGTGGTAGGCACGTACAAAAGTTTTTTTTTTTTGCACATATATGTGTTCGATTTTACGATGACGATATTGGTTTTCAAGGTGAATAATAAATCCGAATGAAAAAATTGTTATTACGTACGTCTGCTGTTTCAGAACACACATAATGTAAAGTACACGTAACTTACGAAAAAAATTTAATGAGTATGTCGAGTATGTTGTATACAATTGGATGTGGTGCTTTGTGGATCGAATTCGAAATTCATTCATGAGTATCGACATGTTCTTTTGTTTTTATATACATTTTCGACGTACATTGCCGAAATAGAGCTTGTAACACCAGTTACGAGACTTTATAGAGTAAGCAACTCGTTCATAGGGCGGTGCATACGCTTCTACAAAAAATCCCGGTAAATGTGCAAAGCCTGTCTATTAACAGGTTTAAAAAAATGATTAAAAAAAAACTTTACAAGAAAGGTTATTGTAATAGAAATGAATATATTAATGATGGTTACCCTGGGAATGAGGTGATCGCTCCCAAGCTATTTCTAGAAAATATCACATCACATTTGTACAATGAATTATATTATACATAAAAAGATTGACGAAAAAAGAGGATACCCACGGAGTATTGAATGGATTTACTGTTAACTATGATTATTATTATTTTACTGTTACCCCTGATTTGATCATTGAACAAGAGGACAGTATAAAAGCAATGCTGTGCGTAATAATATTTTAGTGTGTCAACGAAGAAGTCTAATATAGTATAACATAAAAATGTTTTACTCGTCCCAGGGTAATGTCAAAACTATCTCAGTTCCTACGGGGCGAATGGATCATGAAGTTGCCGCGTCTAGCCAATAAAAACTTTTATACACCCTAATGCACGGTCTGCCTACGTAAGGTTAGTAATAATCTACGATACGATAAGGATGAACGATTGTTCATCCTTAAGTGTTTTGTATAATGGAATGGTGGAAGGAATGTGTTTTTGTTAAATAAAGTGACTGAGAGAGAGAGAGTCAGAGTGTGTTTATAAAATGGAGGTCGGCTTGAATTTTTAATCGACTTTGGAACATTCTAATAGAATAGTAATGTATTTGATATATTTTCTCGTATGGCTGGGTTTTCATACATACAAAAAAATGTGAGCCGTCATGGGACGCCTGGCAGATGTGAAACATCGTGTGTGTACAAGTAATATGCATAAAAGATAATATTATTACGGTAATTAAATATAGCCTAATGAAAAAATGAAGTATTACGAATTTCTTACAGAAAATGGTAACTTTATTTAATAAACATTTATTTACATTTGATATAACGGCAAGCGTCGCCACGCCAACTATTCGGTTTTCAATGGAGCCTATAGATGTTTTGTATTTTATGTTACTTTGAAGCGACATCTAGCGAAACGATTTGAGATTCTTGAAATTCATGAAGTAATGTTGTTATAACATATTATTATTGATATAATCCTTTAGATGTCGCTTATGAACAATTTGCTTTTTCAATACGCAGATTTCTGTTTAATTTATGGTGTTTTTTTATTTTGCAGAAAAACAGTACCTTTCGTCGTAATGATATTTTATTATATGGACCATTTGTTTTTTATGTAAAAACTAGACTCAATTAAGTATTAAATTTTCTAACTTCAAAATCTATAAGTTTGCTTTAATCTTTTCTATAAGTTTGCTATGATATTTTTCTATGTATAAGTAATAAGAAACTAACGTATCGTTCAGAGTTGGGAGCATTTTTTAAAACAGCTGTTAATCTTAATAATATTTTATGATATTCTAACAAGAGTACAAGAGCGCTCCTGAGTATTTTGATTTTCTCAAAAATTGATAAATCTTAAAATGATTAATCCAATGAACAATAGTACACTAATTTAAAAAAGGAATTTCAGTGTTTAATTATAAACCTTAACATTCAAGTAATAGGGTGTAAATTACGTTACACGATATACGAAAGCCATTGTTTGGCGACCCGTCGCCACGGCAAGCGTCGCCACGCCAATTTGGTTTACAAGTGAGCCTATAGATGTTTCACATCAAAAATTAAATATCATAATATAAAATATCAGGTTCAGATTGCAGGCTCGTATCAATATATATATATATATATATATATATATATATATATATATATATATATATATATATATATATATATATATATATATATATATATATATATATATATATATATATATATATATATATATATATATATATATATATATATATATATATATATATATATATATATATATATATATATATATATATATATATATATATAAATATATATATATATATATATATATATATATATATATATATATATATATATATATGTATATATATATATTTATATATATATATAGGTTGTCTAAACGACTTCATTGTCCTGACCTCTGTCTACCCCAGTATTGGGAATGGCGTGAAGATATTTATTTATTTATAGGAAAAGTCCACAGTAGTCAAAGATTCTGTTATAAAAAGAGTCAATGTATCATAATGTTTCACCATTTCAGTGAATTGTGTACAAGTGTTCAACAATGAATTTTAATGCAATGCAATTTCACCAAGTGACAACAATCGCCAGTATATATTATTTCACCATTTATTTCGTTGTTAATTACACCTTTAATCTGTACGTCAAGGGAACAATGACTAGCGATGTGGCCTTCAAAGAACATGCCAGTCATTAGGGGAACGAGTTTTTGAGTCAAATGTGTTTTGCTCTTAATCTCATAGGTGTATTAATTATAGAAATACTTACAAAGGGACAAATGGCATACATAGCTCTGACACCAAAGGAAGTAGCTTAAGCGCTTGTGTTATGGAATCGGAAACAACGAATGTACTACAAAGACCCAAATCGGATAAAATGTAGTGAAAGTGTTTTCTACATTGATCCAAGTGGGAACCGAATCCGTCACCTCAAAGTTTGCGACATCTATAAAACGGTCTGAACGCCACTTGAGCATAGAGGTCGTCACTATCAAACGTCTTGAATATTTTGACAAACTCGATAGACGAAAAACTTACACATCGGTTTTCATGATATTGCCAGCTCGGTGGTCCCAGGTTCTATCCTAGAAAGGAGCAATGTAGAAAATCATTTGTACAATTTTAGTCCAAGATGTAAGCTTCTCCAACTCTTTGTTGGAGATTTACATAATCGCCGCGGTTTGAAAGCAGATTAGCGATCACAGTACCACACAATATTTGATTAAAAATGTATTATAAATCATCCTATTTACTGAAAATAAGTGAACATAATGTGGCCAAGCTAAAAATTTGGTTGTAATTGATTAAAATTCTAGACGACTCAATCGCTTAGTGTTAGTGATACTACTACTTGAGTCAGCTTTCCACGTTGTTCAAAGCTGTTATAAGTGGCTCGAAAGGAATATCCTGTCTCGAGCTGTCTTCACAAGAAGATCAAAAATAAGAAATGAATAAAAGACATTTGCAACGGTATACAAGCGTAGCTTACATTTAAGTAAAATATATAAAATGAATAAATATCTTCACTCAATTTGCAATACAGGGGTAGACAGAGGTCTAGGCTAGAGAAATGAGTCCCATAGAAACACCTTGCACCTACGATATTTTCGGTAAAACATGACAAGTGGTGAGCCCGTCGCCATCTTCATGTCCAAGCCAACGACATATTTCGTGCATAAGTTTTTGAAAAACCCAACCGGATCGCTTGACTTGAAATTTTGACCAATCAACCACTCGGCTATCGCGACTTGAAGTAAAGTATATTTCAGAATTAATACGAATGAACCTAAACAGCGGGCTACATACGAAAATATGATTTTCGAGATTGGTATTTCTACAAAAAGTGAAAAGAATTTGCGAATTTGGAATCGTTTTCGGTGTGTACGTAAACTGATTATGTGGAAGTCGGAATAACTTCGTTTGAACATTACGAAACCGAAATTCGAATACGTCGAGTTTTCTAATTTTATTTAGGAAAACGACGCCGCTGCTTTACAAATAAGGTTTTCATCAAAAGCAGGTTTTTTTTTAAATCAGCTTATTTTCGTCCCGAGTGAAAATTTTTGTAACGATTTGCTGCTTTTAATCTTGTGGGGCAGATACAAGGAAATGTCAAAGAATATTCTCTGTTAGATGTTTCAGGAGGTTGTCTGTAAGAAATGTCAGGAAAATGTTATTACTTCCCACAATCAGAAGAATAATATGTATATTTTATCAGAAACGTCTTTTTAATTGAATCTACTGCCCTGGCAGCAACATAAAATCATTTTTGTTTTCAAAAAACAATAAGAAAAAATTTTCAGGTACCAAAATATTAATCTTAAATCATACACTAAATTATTATTTAAAATAGTAAATAAATACTTATCCACACATCATTCCTAATACAGGGGTTACAATTAAGACCTTTGTACCCCAAATTCCAACGAAGACATTTTTTGGAAAAACATGACAGGTGGTGAGCTCGTCGCCGTCTATATGGTTCAAGCCAACGATATAAATAGTTCGTAAGTTTAAAAAGAAAACCTTGTACGAGCTTGCTATGCTATTTTTAGTGCAAAGATGATCTGCATATATAATTTTTTATTCCTCTGGTTACTGTCAATAGGTACGATTTGCACTTTTAAGGGGAAGTTGTTTTAGAAGCGTCTCATGAACGAGTTACTCTATGGTCTAGCAACTGGCGCAGTATTTGTATATATATATATATATATATATATATATATATATATATATATATATGTATATATATATATATACATATATATATATATATACATATATATATATATATATATATATATATATATATATATATATATATATATATATATATATATATATATATATATATATATATATATATATATATATATATATATATATATATATATATATATATATATATATATATATATATATATATATATATATATATATATATATATATATATATATATACATATATATATATATATATATACATATATATATATATATATATATATATATATATATATATATATATATATATATATATATATATATATATATATATATATATATATATATATGTAGGGATTATCCGATTAAATGAAATAATTGGTTTTTCAACTCACTTCAGTCTTTTATTTTCACTTTTACTATTTTAGAATATTAATTTCGTCTTATCACTTTCTTCTTCCTTTCACGTACGCCATTCGTCTCCTCTCTCCCTCACACATCATTCTATCTCATCAATCATTATGTCATATCTTCCCTCTTAGTCTCACTTATCCTTTCTCTCACTCATTTACACATCCTACACTCGGCCATCCTGCTTTCATATCTGTCCTCAGATATGGTTTACATTTTAATAAAAAACTTTATTTTTAATCTAGTAGGAACATAGATTACATCATCACTAACTTAATTAGTACTTAAATAAACTAGACATCTTTAGAAAACTTAAATAAACTAAACTTTTAAAAGAAAATAACACCTTATGGTGTAACACGTTGTTACTTTATAACACAAAACAACAATAAAATATCCTACTTTAACATTCATTCTTCATCCACTCTTACACATACTGCTGAAAAACTATCAAAAATTAGTGTTCACCTGAAACATACAAAAATATTAAGACACATTAATCATCATCTCCAGGCCACCTCTTCATCAAATCAGCTGAGCTTGATGTCTTGTTCGGCCCTTCTGTAGTGTCGTACACCTTCTCCACATCATAGCGGTCATTTCGTTTTATCTTCACTACTTTGTAAGGTCCACTTCGTTTTCAGTTTCAACCCTGGTCCAAACTGCGTTCTCTTGATAGCAACTAGCTCATCTAGCTCGTACTTGTTGCTGTCCTTCCTTTTCTTATCATAGGTCTTTCTGTTTTCTTCCTGTACTTTCTGGATTTGTTCTTTGGCCTTCTGCCTCAGTTCTTCTCTCTGTTCGTTGTGTTGTTCTGCTAGCTCTTGTTGCAGTAGTTCAACAATTTGTAGGTCATCTTTACATTTCATCTTTGAGCCCACCATCAACTCAAAAGGTGTGGTATCTGTACTCCTCTGGTATGTGTTGTTCAGCGCTCTCTGTACTCTGCTCACATGTTTGTACCATAACGATTTGTCCTCTATACACAGCTTCGTAAACATTGGAGTGAGTATGCGGTGAACCCTCCACCTGACCGTTTCCTCGTGGTACTCCCGTCGTGATCTTCGCATGCTCTATGTTTTCATCTAGACAGTATTTCGTGAAGTCGCCACTCGTGAATGCTGTTCCTCTATCAGTTATGATTCTGGTAGGGTTGCCAAATATCTGCTGGTGTGCTTGCATCTTCGTCAGTACTTCTGCGGATGTTGTCGACTTCGTGGGGTAAAGCCACACAAACTTCGTAAAGGCATCAATCACTGTCACAATATGATTGTACTGCTTCCTCGTCTCCGTGAGTGGTCCTATGTGATCTAAATGAAGGGTATGCAGGGGTGTTCCTTCTTTATTGATTGGATTCAATTCGAACACATTCTTTGGTTCTGGGAATCTCACCACAGCGTCTATCTTCTCACGGCTGGGTCGTACTTCTCCGTCTTTGATACGATGTCCTAGGAACTCAATCTCTTCATTTAAAAGCCTTGCCTTCTTCCAATTTATCTCTAGACCATAATCAGCTGCCACATTCAGAACTTTCTGTAGTCTTTCCACGGCTTCGACCTCGCTGATTGCTGGAGTAATAATATCGTCTATAAATATCATCATCACATTCTTTGCTATTAGAACTCTGAATATAATCGTTATAAATCTCATGAAACACTTAGGCGATGAAGTCAATCCAAATGGTGCCCTCAGAAATTCGAACTGCCTATGATGCGTCACAAATGATGTGTATGGCACTGACTCCTCGCTCACCTTCAAATGAAAAAATCCGTTTTGAGATCTAATACGCTAAATATCTTGCCGTCTTTCAGTTTGTCAATCACGTCATCTATGATTGTGAGGAATTCATCTTTAAGAATCTTCTTGTTTAGTAGCCTGTAGTCGACACAGACTCTAGTAGTGTCATCTTTCTTCTTGACCAACACCAGGGGACTAGCATATTCAGAAAAACTTACCCGCGCAATGCCTTTCTCTATCCACTCCTCTACTTGGTCTTCCACTAGCTTTTGCTCCGTCAACGCCAGCCGTCGTGGGCGTTGGGCAACTGGGATGTCGTCCTTCAACACAATCTTCAATTGTACTGGTGCTTCTTTAGTTTGGCACGGTTTGTAATCAATACCATTTGCTCCACCTGCTCTCAGTGTTTACACCTGCTGCACAACCTGTTAACTCAATTTGGTTAGCAAAACAATCAACTCTCTTCCACCATTCATCATCTTTCGGGTACAACTTCGCCTCTCCATCACATAACACCATCAGTAATTCACTCAGAAATTCTTGCCCTAAAATAACCGTAAACGGCATACAGTCTCTAGGCACTACATGTAATGTCACGTCTTCGTAGAGCTCTCCGTCGATCGTCACGTTAGCATGAAACTGTCCGCTCGATTTCACCTTTGTTTGGCCAAGTCCAGATATCACCAAGTTGTCGTCGTATTTCTCGATGTTAAACGCCATAAACTGGTCGTCGGCCACTAGATTCACACATGATCCTGTGTCTAGTAATGTCTTGACTTGTAAACCACACATTTCCATCATTTTCATGGGTTTTTTCTGCACTTTCAACTTAAACTCGTCTTTGTTATTGTTTTGAATGTGAAACATTCCGCCATATTCTCCGTTTTCATTGTCAAACGTGAACTCTCGCTCCTCATTGGCTGTTGTCGTGTTTTGACAATCGCACAAGCTATAGCGCCACTCGGCTTTTCATGTTTGGTTGGTCGAATCTTCGAGGCGTCGTCTTGTTGGCTGGCACTCCGGCGCCGCCAAATTTGAAGATACATTCCGCCGCTTCCGCTGCCAACAGCGCCATCACGTCTAGCGGAGGATTGTGGAACCTCGACTTTGCAATGCTTACTCAAATGTCCGAATGCATTACAGCGAAAACACTTGATTCCTGTGGGACGGTCGCTCGCCATATGGTCATTCTCCCCACAGTTGTAGCACCGTCTCCGCTGCTGACCACCTGTCTGCTGTTTGCCACTCGTCGTTGGTCGTCTCGAATCTTTTAGCCTCTGACCTCTCCTTCATTTGTTCATACAGCTTTAATCTATCTTTGAGTACTGAGTATGTAACAGCGCCATAAAGTATAGTCTTGTTTACTTCACTATCTTGAATGCCCTCAACAATGTACTGTATTGCCACATTGTCATTGAACCTAGCGCGCTTGCCCATCTCCTTCATCTTTAGCATGTACTGCATGTAGGTTTCACCAGGTTCCTTCTTCCTAGCTGCCATCAGCTCATGCATCTCTTTGCTGTTGATCTTTTCAGGGAACTCTTGTAACAATGCCGCTTTCAGTTCTTTGAAGCCTTTGAACACCTTCTCCGTCTTTAACCATAGTGCTGCTGTACCTTCTAGTGATCTTCTTGCAATAATGAGCTGCTGCTGAGGTATCCAATTGAATATTTCTGCGTTGTCCACCATGTCTTCTGCCCACTTCACAGCAGAATAGGTATCGTCATCGCCGTTGAATTTGGTTATGTTGTAGAATCCGTCTAAATAGGTTGCAAACAACTTCTCCGGTTTTCCGTCTTATCAGTCGTCTTTTCTGATTCCGAAGTCATTGTGATTGTATCGTCTTCTTTGGTTTATTCGTCTTTTCGTCTTTGAGGTTATGAAAACCACGCCGGTCACGTCGTAAAAATTTTGGGATGATCCCGGACGAGCCCCAAAATTTGTAGGGATTATCGATTAAATGAAATAATTGGTTTTTCAACTCACTTCAGTCTTTTATTTTCACTTTTACTATTTTAGAATATTAATTTCGTCTTATCACTTTCTTCTTCCTTTCACGTACGCCATTCGTCTCCTCTCCCTCACACATCATTCTATCTCATCAATCATTATGTCATATCTTCCCTCTTAGTCTCACTTATCCTTTCTCTCACTCATTTACACATCCTACATATATATATATATATATATATATATATATATATATATATATATATGTATATATATATATATATATATATATATATATATATATATATATATATATATATATATATATATATATATATATATATATATATATATATATATATATATATATATATATATATATATATATATATATATATATATATATATATATATATATATATATATATATATATATATATATATAACGCCTCGAAGATTCGACCAACCAAACATGAAGCCGAGGGCGGCCATGTTTGCAAGTGATTGTCAAAACACGACAACAGCCAATGAGGAGCGAGAGTTCACGTTTGACAATGAAAACGGAGAACATGGCGGAATGTTTCACATTCAAAACAATAACAAAGACGAGTTTAAGTTGAAAGTGCAGAAAAACCCATGAAAATGATGGAAATGTGTGGTTTTCAAGTCAAGACATTACTAGACACAGGATCATGTGCGAATCTAGTGGCCGACGACCAGTTTATGGCGTTTAACATCGAGAAATACGACGACAACTTGGTGATATCTGGACTTGGCCAAACAAAGGTGAAATCGAGCGGACAGTTTCGTGCTAACGTGACGATCGACGGAGAGCTCTACGAAGACGTGACATTCCATGTAGTGCCTAGAGACTGTATGCCGTTTACGGTTATATATATATATATATATATATATATATATATATATATATATATATATATATATATATATATATATATATATATATATATATATATATATATATATATATATATATATATATATATATATATATATATATATATATATATATATATATATATATATATATATATATATATATATATATATATATATATATATATATATATGTAGGATGTGTAAATGAGTGAGAGAAAGGATAAGTGAGACTAAGAGGAAGATATGACATAATGATTGATGAGATAGAATGATGTTTGAGGGAGAGAGGAGACGAATGGCGTACGTGAAAGGAAGAAGAAAGTGATAAGACGAAATTAATATTCTAAAATAGTAAAAGTGAAAATAAAAGACTGAAGTGAGTTGAAAACCAATTATTTCATTTAATCAGGATAATCCTACAAATTTTGGGGCTCGTCCGGGATCATCCCAAAATTTTTACGACGTGACCGGCGTGGTTTTTTTCATAACCTCAAAGACGAAAAGACGAATAAACCAAAGAAGACGATACAATCACAATGACTTCGGAATCAGAAAAGACGACTGATAAGACGGAAAAACCGGAGAAGTTGTTTGCAACCTATTTAGACGGATTCTACCACATAACCAAATTTAACGGCGATGACGATACCTATTCTGCTGTGAAGTGGGCAGAAGACAGGAGGACAACGCAGAAATATTCAATTGGACACCTCAGCAGCAGCTCATTATTGCAAGAAGATCACTAGAAGGTACAGCAGCACTATGGTTAAAGACGGAGAAGGTGTTCAAAGGCTTCAAAGAACTGAAAGCGGCATTGTTACAAGAGTTCCCTGAAAAGATCAACAGCAAAGAGATGCATGAGCTGATGACAGCTAGGAAGAAGGAACCTGCTGAAACCTACATGCAGTACATGCTAAAGATGAAGGAGATGGGCAAGCGCGCTAGGTTCAATGACAATGTGGCAATACAGTACATTGTTGAGGGCATTCAAGATAGTGAAGTAAACAAGACTATACTTTATGGCGCTGTTACATACTCAGTACTCAAAGATAGATTAAAGCTGTATGAACAAATGAAGGAGAGGTCAGAGGCTAAAAGATTCGAGACGACCAACGACGAGTGGCAAACAGCAGACAGGTGGTCAGCAGCGGAGACGGTGCTACAACTGTGGGGAGAATGACCATATGGCGAGCGACTGTCCCACAGGAATCAAGTGTTTTCGCTGTAATGCATTCGGACATTTGAGTAAGCATTGCAAAGTCGAGGTTCCACAATCCTCCGCTAGACGTGATGGCGCTGTTGGCAGCGGAAGCGGCGGAAATGCATTCAAATTTGGCGGCGCCGGGTGCCAGCCAATAAGACGACGCCTCGAAGATTCGACCAACCAAACATGAAGCCGAGGGCGGCCATGTTTGCAAGTGATTGTCAAAACACGACAACAGCTAATGAGGAGCGAGAGTTCACGTTTGACAATGAAAACGGAGAATATGGCGGAATGTTTCACATTCAAAACAATAACAAAGACGAGTTTAAGTTGAAAGTGCAGAAAAACCCATGAAAATGATGGAAATGTGTGGTTTTCAAGTCAAGACATTACTAGACACAGGATCATGTGCGAATCTAGTGGCCGACGACCAGTTTATGGCGTTTAACATCGAGAAATACGACGACAACTTGGTGATATCTGGACTTGGCCAAACAAAGGTGAAATCGAGCGGACAGTTTCGTGCTAACGTGACGATCGACGGAGAGCTCTACGAAGACGTGACATTCCATGTAGTGCCTAGAGACTGTATGCCGTTTACGGTTATTTTAGGGCAAGAATTTCTGAGTGAATTACTGATGGTGTTATGTGATGGAGAGGCGAAGTTGTACCCGAAAGATGATGAATGGTGGAAGAGAGTTGATTGTTTTGCTAACCAAATTGAGTTAACAGGTTGTGCAGCAGGTGTAAACACTGAGAGCAGGTGGAGCAAATGGTATTGGATTACAAACCGTGCCAAACTAAAGAAGCACCAGTACAATTGAAGATTGTGTTGAAGGACGACATCCCAGTTGCCCAACGCCCACGACGGCTGGCGTTGACGGAGCAAAAGTTAGTGGAAGACCAGGTAGACGAGTGGATAGAGAAAGGCATTGCGCGGGTAAGTTTTTCTGAATATGCTAGTCCCCTGGTGTTGGTCAAGAAGAAAGATGACACTACTAGAGTCTGTGTCGACTAAAGGCTACTAAACAAGAAGATTCTTAAAGATGAATTCCCTTTGCCAATCATAGATGACGTGATTGACAAACTGAAAGACGGCAAGATATTTAGCGTATTAGATCTCAAAAACGGATTTTTCATTTGAAGGTGAGCGAGGAGTCAGTGCCATACACATCATTTGTGACGCATCATAGGCAGTTCAATTTCTGAGGGCACCATTTGGATTGACTTCATCGCCTAAGTGTTTCATGAGATTTATAACGATTATATTCAGAGTTCTAATAGCAAAGAATGTGATGATGATATTTATAGACGATATTATTACTCCAGCAATCAGCGAGGTCGAAGCCGTGGAAAGACTACAGCAAGTTCTGAATGTGGCAGCTGATTATGGTCTAGAGATAAATTGGAAGAAGGCAAGGCTTTTAAATGAAGAGATTGAGTTCCTAGGACATCGTATCAAAGACGGAGAAGTACGACCCAGCCGTGAGAAGATAGACGCTGTGGTGAGATTCCCAGAACCAAAGAACACAAAACAGGTGATGAGTTTTATTGGATTAACTTCATACTTCAGAAAGTATATCAAAGACTACGCAAAGATTGCAAAACCATTGACGGATTTACTCAGAAAGGATGACAGATTTAATTTTGGTGGAGAACAAAGATGTGCGTTCAATGAATTGAAGCAGAAGTTGAGGACAGATCCAGTGTTGAAGATCTATAATCCCAGACTACCTACGGAGTTGCACACAGACGCATCTAGCCAAGCTTTAGCCGCAATACTATTGCAAAGACATGCCGATGGTGACCTACACCCAGTACACTACATGAGTCATAAAACAAGTGATGCAGAGAGCCGGTATAGCAGCTATGAGCTAGAAGCATTAGCTGTTATTCAAGGAGTGAAGAAGTTTAGACAATACCTGTACGGAGTACACTTCAAGATAGTGACAGACTGCAAGGCATTCGAAATGACACTGAGAAAGAAAGATTTAGCTCCAAAAGTGGCAAGATGGGCTTTGTTTTTAGACGAGTATGATTTCGAAATAGAGCACAGAGCAGGAACGAAGATGAAGCATGCTGATGCACTGAGCAGAAACCCATGCGTGCTAGCTATAACAAGCTTTCATGACGAGATGAGACACAATTAAGAATCAGACGATGAGCTGAATGCTATCAGAACGATTATACTACAGGACGGACAATACAACGACTACTGGATGGAAAATGGAATTATTTACAAAGGAGATCAGAAGCCGATGGTGGTACCAAGATCTATGGAGAAGGAAATAATCAAAAAGATTCATGAGAATGGGCATTTTTCAACAAGAAAGATGAAAGAAGCCATAAATAAAGACTATTACATAAAGAACCTTGACAAGAGAATTGAAGAAGTCATACATAGTTGTATCCCGTGCATAGGCAATAGTGGCTACAAGAAAGGCCGGCAAAGCAGAAGGATTTTTAAATCCAATCAATAAAGAAGGAACAACCCTGCATACCCTTCATTTAGATCACATAGGACCACTCACGGAGACGAGGAAGCAGTACAATCATATTTTGACAGTGATTGATGCCTTTACGAAGTTTGTGTGGCTTTACCCCACGAAGTCGACAACATCCGCAGAAGTACTGACGAAGATGCAAGCACACTAGCAGATATTTGGCAACCCTACCAGAATCATAACTGATAGAGGAACAGCATTCACGAGTGGCGACTTCACGAAATACTGTTTAGATGAAAACATAGAGCATGCGAAGATCACGACGGGAGCACCACGAGGAAACGGTCAGGTGGAGAGGGTTCACCGCATACTCACTCCAATGTTTACGAAGCTGTGTATAGAGGACAAATTGTTATGGTACAAACATGTGAGCAGAGTACAGAGAGCGCTGAACAACACATACCAGAGGAGTACAGATACCACACCTTTGAGTTGATGGTGGGCTCAAAGATGAAATGTAAAGATGACCTACAAATTGTTGAACTACTGCAACAAGAGCTAGCAGAACAACACAACAAACAGAGAGAAGAACTGAGGCAGAAGGCCAAAGAACAAATCCAGAAAGTACAGGAAGAAAACAGAAAGACCTATGATAAGAAAAGGAAGGACAGCAACAAGTACGAGCTAGATGAGCTAGTTGCTATCAAGAGAACGCAGTTTGGACCAGGGTTGAAACTGAAACCGAAGTTTTTGGACCTTACAAAGTAGTGAAGATAAAACGAAATGACCGCTATGATGTGGAGAAGGTGTACGACACTACAGAAGGGCCGAACAAGACATTATGTTAAAGTAGGATATTTTTATTGTTGTTTTTGTGTTATAAAGTAACAACGTGTTACACCATAAGGTGTTATTTTCTTTTAAAAGTTTAGTTTATTTAAGTTTTCTAAAGATGTCTAGTTTATTTAAGTACTAATTAAGTTAGTGATGATGTATATTTATATATATATATATATATATATATATATATATATATATATATATATATATATATATATATATATATATATATATATATACATATATATATATATATATATATATATATATATATATATACATATATATATATATATTTTTTTTTTTTTCCATATCAGCTGCTTACCTCATATCAGAATACCATGTGACATTGGGAGGGTGGTGCAATTCTCCTCTTCAGGTCAGGTTTGTTTTAGCAGACGGAATCGTGCACTATAAAATTTTAATGACACCTCTATAATAACGTACAGTAGCTACATTATGTATATATGTATATATAAATAGCGGATAGGTGTACAGTCAGTTTGCCTTTAAGTTGTCCACTAATAAGAAAAACATTATGTGATAATTATTGCACTAATATGCTGTTTGTATCTTAATATTACTTTTATTTGATTGTACTTGTTTAACAGTGTTGTTGCATCAAAGGGCCAGCTCGACCGGGGAAGTACCACGACCTCACAGAATACCGGCGTGAAGTAGAAGTCTAAAAAACTTCTGCGATTCGTCTGGTGAGTGCAGGTAACCGGAGGCCCATTCACCCCTCCCCTAATTCTGGGGGGGGGGGGAACTCTAAGACCGGCAACTTATCTGCTATGCCTCTGGTATTGCCAGTGTTCATGGGCGGCGGTAATCACGTGAGCCACCTGCTCGTTGGTCTCCCTTTTCTATAAAAACGGCGACAGGCTCACAACCTGTCACGTTGTCCCAAAAATATCTTCGGTGGAAGGTGGGTCGACAGGACTTAATTGTCTAGATCTCTGCCTACCCCTGCATTGGGAATGGCGTTAAGATATATTTTTTACCTCACCATTGAGTGCTGAAATATTTAAATCATGTAACAGAAGTGCCATCATAATCATATAACACCCTATACAGCGAAGAAGCTAAATAAATCTCAAAGATAAAATTTTCAATGAAAGGCCGTTCATAGTTTTGTAAAGTTTATTAATACTCCCATCCCTCGTGTTACATTTATTTACAAAATACAAAAAAGAAAATTATAGTTGTCTCTTTTAGACAATCGATAATCTGCACGATCGATAGAGATACGTATATCCATAGAAATACGTTCACGAAATTACATTTATAACATCATACTACGCGTTATTTTAAGGAACATAGCTAGGTTTAATTCAACTAACTTACTGTAGTATTCAGTATCATCTACTTTACAAGTTCACAAGAGAATTGAAAAGTTCAACAGCTTGAGGTATTGGGTCTCATTTGCTATTTGTGCACTCGCAATAAATAAAAAAACTACAGCAACAAAGGTCTAGCAGGATCGTTTTAATATTTCAACTAAAGATTTATTCCTTTCTTGTTTTGAAGTCCTGGTACATAATTAGGAGTTTCACTATCGTAAAACGAAAAAAGTGTTCCTTTTTCTATTTCTTCTTTACCAGTTATTTTTATTTTCCTATTTAATCATACTAGAAACTCCTTTCTTAAAATATAATTCAGTATTCTTTTTTCTATACGACTTCTTTTCATGCTACCTTAGTCGATTAAATTTTAAGACAATTCTTTTTTATTTATTCTGTAACAGAGAATCCCACCTAAAAATTATTATCCAATAAAAAAAAACTTTTATCAGCTAATTTGGTTAAAAAATATTGTATATTATAAATATGTTTAATCATTGCGTATCTTCACGCCATTCCTAATACTGGGGTAGACAAAGGCTAGGCAATTAAACACTTTCCTGACCTTTCACTCACAGGTAGTGAGCCTCTCGCATTCTTTATGTCTAAGCCAACGATGTAAATCATAAATAATCCCTAATCTTAATAAATCGTAAATAAGATCTAATCACCTGGATACCGAATTCGAGTCTCTTGACTAAAATTTCGATTACCCATCTACACGGCTATCAGGAATTATTCATTATGTGATTTTTTTTTCTTAGTTTTTAGCCACCTATTGATGACTGCAGCGCCTTAAGCGAAGCACTTCTTACCGCTATAAACTCATAGGCCATTAGTGTTGATATAAGCGTATATTTTCATGCTTTTATCAATAATGGATTAGTCAGAGATCTGGCCATTGGATTTCTTATGAACTTGATTACAACAGCGTATTATTAAGTTATTATTAATAAAAAAATAAGAAATATTTGTAAGTAGTAAATCAAATAATAAAGTAAAAACAGTTTTAGTCATGCAAAGCTACCTACCATAAACTGTTTTTACAATATAAGTACAATATTTGTAGGTGTCATAATAAATTCTAAACTTAAATACTTTCTTAAATTTGAGTACACTCAGGCGAATGAAAACCCAATACTTATAACAGAAGTACGTACTCGTACGTATAAAAGTAACTTTTGTAAAGAACAGTCGATGGGTTCTTAATAATTATTTTTAATTTTATTTGTCGTTATTATCTAAAATACTTTTAATAAAGGTACCATTTTTCATCAGAATCTCATCTCATGGACTATTTAGAACTTAGAAAATGTTTGTAGATATTAAGTATATTTAAATTGAGATCATAGCATAATTAAATTAAAAAGAAATAAAAAAAAAGTATTTTTCTTCTTTCTAACTTGAAGCTTTTTTTATTTCTGTGTAATTTAATGGCAGAAAGTCCAACATGATTTATATTCGTTAAAAATTTAATAATAATTGTTTTATTATAAGCATTATTTTTCTTTTCAACTATTCGTTTAATTTACCTGGAATATTTCAAAGGAATGATTCCAAATAATTATTTTCGTGTAGTACCCCAAATAATAACTACTAATAAATATAATACTTTGTATAATTCAAAATGATAAATATCTTTGTAAACTTTTGTAAAGAGGAGATGTAAGTCAAAGATAACCTTGTATTCTATTCAGCGCGGCCTTTCATTTACCCCAATTTACCCTTGAAGGCCATCAAGTCCTGTCAGTTTACGGGGAACAATTGCGTCGGCGGCGTAATTGCTGGCAACCCTAATTTTGACGGTGTAACTTTGATCGCGTTTTTATGCAAAACGTTTGTGCGAAACGGGAGGTTTTGTGTATTCAGTACGCTCGCTTTGTATTAAGGCATTTTTATATAACGTTGAAATGAAGGACCCCCCGAATACGCATTACATTTTCATTACGAAAAAAAGGTTTGTCGTTTTATGTATTGTAAATTCGTAATTAAATTTCATTTGCGGGTGCATTAAATTACTTAATAAAAATGTGAAATATTACGTGTTCTTTTTTAAAATATATATTCAAGAGATGTTCTCTGCGGAGTATTTGCCAAAGATCTTGAACATCGGGTAAACTTTTGACTTTTTGGTACGACGTGAAACTCACTTTTGTATATATGTATATATCTACTCATGTCGTGGGGTTTAACAATAAGCAGTACATTTTTACCGTGAAGAAAACGGAAAAGCTTTAAAAATGCAATTGGCTACCGTCAAATGGGAGGATATGCATCTTGACAAATAAGAGACCAAAATACAACAGACCGGTGACAGGCAGCAGTGTTAAGGTGCACGGTGTCTGGCACTACGATCGCCAATCCGCTTGTCAAGCGTGGCTATTTTGGCAGAAACCACCGGGAGGCTTTTGCCTTGCTTTGTTATATATGTTAACACTCGTACGATATATCAATTACCCTCAAAAGTAACCCAAAAGGAATTTTTTTTTGACATGAATACGAGTATCATAAAAATAATTTATTAATTTATTGTTATTAATTGTTAATTTATTCTGATGAAAAAAGGTATTTTTATTTTTTACAACTAATGTTTGTTCTAGGAACGAAAAACAACTTGATCACCGAATGCGGTGGAACATTAACTAGTAATTTTTATTAGGTAAACTCAATACGTCAATATTTACAACAATTCAAAGTATTTACATTGCAATTTGTTATTAAATCTAATTTTACGTATCAGTTATTGTATTTACATAAACTGACAATGTACACCTTTTACAGCTTAAAACAAAATAACTTTAATTTGAAATTCAAAAGAATTTCACTAAAACAATATAACTAAAATAATATAACAAAAACAACTTTCTTGTTTTTAAAACATAGTCTATAATGGTAAATTATGCAACATAAATAAATAATCATACAACAAATTAAAATTCACGATTATTAGAATTATCTATTAAAACAATTACATAATAAACTTAATAGAATAATACTAAGCACGGGGATGTTAAAACAACCTATCACAGTATGTGAAATACAGATTATTTATATTTGTGGAAGAATGTACGTCACATTACAGATTTATAAGCACTAATCCAGTTTGCACATTTTGTACAATATGTTTTCAATCATTAAAAAGTTAAGAAATGTACCAATATGCTAGTACATTTTCACATCTGTTTTATAATTATTCATTAATTAATCTTATAATTAATTTTCACTCAATCACCACGTATTATGTCATTTAGTTAATTAAATTACATTATAACATGTTTCTAACGTCACTTATTATCTAAATTAAAAATAATATAAACAGATTTCTTATTTCTTAGGTAGAAGCTTTTGTTTCAGGTTTCATTTATGTTTGGAATTCAGTAAAAATGAAAATAATTAAATGATTTATATTTATTTAACAGTAATTTATTACCAACATTGTTCATTATCATGTCTATGAAATTTTAATTAATTTTAAGAAGGAAAATGTTTTCAACGTTTCCTTATTGCTTTATGTCCTTTGTTATAACAAAGTAGATTTTTAACTTATTATGTCTTAAAACACTTATCAATGTAAACTTTATTCCTTCAAACAAAAGTTTCTACTTCTATTAGTTTGCCGGTTCAAGGCAATCATCTACAGGCCATAGTAGACAGTAGGTAAGTTAAGATGGCGCAACTCAGCTGTGAAGTTAGGTAGGATGATGCCCTGTTGCTTGTCTGCATTGCAGCTGGATGCTCGCCTGATTGGATTGATAACTATTAGTTAAGATATGATCATGTTCGTTTGAGATGATAACAGTAAAATATTACAAAAGGCTTTTTTATATCTACATGCAATATTTCAGAGTAGCCAGGGAGTTTAGACAATTTGGTTCGACCCATATTTCATCGGTGTCATGAGGTGAAAGATGGTGAGCCTGTCGCTATTTCCAAGTCTACAATATATATAAACTGTACATAAGTTTCAAAAATACTCATTGATACGAGCCTACCTCTTGGGGACCGAACTCGTGTCTCGTAGCTCGAATTGTAATCACCCATTCATTCCGTTATCACGACGTGATATTCTCATAATTTCGAACGTAAATTCAATATGCTTACCATGTAGACACAAAAAATTCCTCATAACCTTGCTGGTCGGTTAAGAATGGGAAAACTAAACTATACTCTAGTCAGGGTTTTTTCAAATTACTTTCAAGTAAATTATTTTTACACTCGTATATGGTTAAATAAATATCTTCGCACTTACCATTTAAAACATGCACTGAGACGGAAGCAGGATATGCATTATTGGGCACACATGTATAGTTGCCTGAATCGGTTAACGCAGCCTTCGTAACCAGCAGTTTGCTGGTGGTTCCACCTTCCGTCTTCTCGGTTTCCAAACTGATGCCGCCGCGTGGAGAATCAAAGTCCACCACTGAATTACCGTGATACCTGATTCATAAACAGTTTGACTATTAAAAAGTCAAAGCTAAAATCAAATATAATATAAAAAAATATCTTCACTACATTCCCAATAAAAATTATCAATGCTCAAAAGAAGCGCTTAGAAATCAATGAAATCATTTTTATATGTTATAAAATAAATATGAATGATTTTTTTTCGTATCTTACCAGAGAACAGATGCGCTAGACGGCGGAGATGAATGTACGTTAACAGAGCAAGTCAAAGATATAGTGCTGCCTTTCTTAACGTATACATCTTGAGATCCCCAGATTGATGCTGCTGCCGCTGCAACAAACAAGAATATAATAATATTAAGATCAATAGAACTATAAGTGAAGATCTCTTAAGCGGTTGATGAACTGAAATAAAACATTTAAAAAGCTGCTTAACAAAAACAAATAAAGTACTAATGTTATTAAAGCGTAATGCGTTTATTTTCACTCCTATACAGAAAAATAAAAACGTTTTCTAATGTCCTTTGTGGTTTTCAATTAATTGGCTTAAGCTTGCCTTTTACAAATCGATCAGACGCCTCTCTATTGGTTGAATGGGTCGCTACATTGAGATAAACTGTATTAATTCAACTAACTTAGTTTTAATTGAATTTCGTTCCATTTGACTTTTGTAGAGTGAGAAATTTAGAGTAGAATCCTAAGGTACTTAACGTGTAATGCCGAGTAGTAGGGTGACCCGAGTTAGATCCCCAGAGAAGATGCTTGTATCTATGACTTTTTAAGGATTTCTATGATTTTTATCGTCCTCCAAAATAAACTGCGGTGAATAAAGGCACGAACAGCAAAAAAAATTACCCGTAAGTTGGTGATGGCCAGCTGCGTCTAAGCCGCGAGAAATATGGCATTGCGATTTCTAAGACTTAGTGCACACGAAGCGATTACAACAGATCTCAGAAGATGCCTATATTGTTTGTTTACATGTATTTTTATCTAGTCTTTCTGGAGTTCTAGACTTTCTAGAAGTTTCTTCGACCCCTTATTCGACGATTGGTTGGGTGATTTTTTTGGTTGGATTTTGTTTTGGTTGGAAGATTGGTGACAGATTTTTTCCTAATAAAACATATGAACCAAACTTTTTATAATAGTGACTGAGCATTTGAAATGAAATTTATTAATATCACATAGAAATTCTTAACATCTGATATAAGTGAGCATTTGAATGCAAACAATATAGACGATGAATGAACGGGAATTAAAAAAAGCTTCAAAACTTTTTAGGGCTAATAAATAAACAAAACGAATTAAAGGAAACGAAAGTACCTGAGGAACGGGGCTGTGCCGGGGTCGCGGGGATGAAAGACTCATCTGGAATTCACAAGATAATAGCTTAGGAGAGGAGACGTTGAGGAATACAAAATAGCACATGGCCCTAATAACGATGCAGTTGACGAGCCTGAATTACATTGCTTCGTGTTGAAGATAAATGAAATCGGGGAACAGACGGAAGTATCGCGAATTTGATTTCAGATAACTTATTTGAATAACGTTTTATTTTTAATATAATGTTTATATAATACGCTGGAGTAGAGCACAAAGGTTTATTGACGCATTTCGTGGACAGTGGCGCACGAGGTTCAATTCCAGGACGGGACGCACAATGTAGAAAACCACTTTTTCTAGATTTTCTCTGGTTTGAGTGTTTGTGGTATATTCGTAGTTTCAGATGCCATAACACAAGTGCTTTAGCGAGTTATTTTGGGATCAAAGCAATATATGTGATATCATATATTATGAGAGCTCATAGCGTACACACCTGGGTTATTAGTCTCGTAAGCCTTAATTTTTTTTATAGAAAAGGGTATAATATACCAGAGACATAGCAGTTGCGTTGCCCACCTGAATTGGGGGACGAACTATACCTCTGTCTACCCCTGTATTGGGAATTGCGTGAAGATACATACACATAACAAACATTAAAAACTAAGCGCATATCACTGTCAAGCGAAAAAAGTATCTATCAACGTAGGCTCCCTATAAATTTAGTAAAAATTTTTTAGCCTCATTTGGCAATATAGTTTTTATAATAAATTTAAGATGTATTTAAAGAACATACGTATTTTAAGTAAAATTGTTTAGTTTTAATTGTTTGCGCGCTCAATGGTCTTACACGTTTAGCGCAAAAATCGGTTAAGTCAGTCACCTGCGAGCACACGAACGACGCTAACAAGTCCAAGTCGCTGTGCCCGAAATCGGTCTGGATACTATATAGTTTTATTTGTATTAATTTTTTATTGTTTGTTTCAGACTATACCGATTAGCTCGACCGATCTCCATATTGGAATGACTAGGAGTACCTAGTCGAATCAAAATAAAGCATGTAAACAACTCTTTTATAAATACATAATTGCTTCAATCTCAATGTAATGCTAAAGCATTTGAATAGTGGTAATAGTATGGGAATCGGTAACAACTAAGGCACAAAAACACCCAGAGCCGAGAAAAGGTAGAAAAGTTGTTTTTTCTACATTTACTCGACCGGAAATCAAACCCGGGACCACGAGACGGTGACATCATGAAAACCGGTGTTTAAGAAACTCGTCCAAGGAGATCTTCAAAACTCTCCATATAAAATCTCCTTCACTAAATAAACTGAGCATTATACTCGGAATATTTATAAAAAAACCAGGCGCACTTTATACCGATCGTTTGAAGTAATACCAAGGCAATTTGTCAGTACACGCTTCACTGCTTGATATATCCTCTCAAATTCTACTCTCAGCCAATTACAGAGCTTGTTACGCTGAAAAATGTCCGACAAAAGCTCAATGTGCATATATTTCATACAAAACCCATAAATCTTCCAGCAACTATATCACTTTTATAAATTCCGTATTCGAGTAGATTATTTTCATATTCATTTCACTCATTTCATTTCACTGTGATTACAAGTGACCGTGTCATTTTAATGAGATGATTCAATCACTTAAGAACATTTGAGATATGGGATTTACATGAATAGTGTTCATTATATCATGTGATACATAATATCTTCACGCAATTCCCAATACAGGGGTAGACAGAGGTCAAGTCTAGACAGTTAAGTCCCTTTGACCCACCTTCCACCGAAGATATTTTCGGGACAACGTGACAGGTGGTGAGCCCGTCGCCGCCTTTATGTCCAAGCCAACGATGAAATTCGTACATAAGTTTTTGAAAAACTCATTGGTACTGCCACCTGGGGATCGAACTCGGGTCTCTCGACTCGAAATTCCGACCACCCAACAACTGGGCTATCGTGACTTCACTTCACTATCGGCTATGTGATACATGTTTATTATATAATGTATGTACATTACTCTGATGTGTCTGATCCTAAAGTAAGTACCTAAAGGACTTGCGTTATGGACACAGAAATAAACGAAGTTATCACAAACACCTAGTCACGGTCCAATATAGAAAAAACTAGTTTTCTGACTTGTTCGGGAATCGAACCCGGGATGGCGAAACCTTGTAACCTGGAAGTATGCCACTCAACCATCGAGGTTGTTATGCAGATCATACTCACTGAAATACACAAAATGATACAAATTCTTTTATTTTACGCGAAAGAAGAATTGAAATTATCTATTATTATATCCGTACAAAGAATTAAATGAGTACAAAGGAGCATTGGAATATATACTTAATATTGTAATGGTAAAGGTAATTGAAAATTATATTAAAAAAGCACTAACAAGTTTTGAAAAAAAAAACAACATTTTTTTGAGTAAAAAAAAAAATTAAGATCAATTAAGGTTAAGTAATGTAGGCCAGAAAAAGCCAATTTGTTTCATATTTTGTGATATGAAAAAAGCCTTTGAATACGTCTAGCAATAGCTAGACACTTCTGTGAAAATAATAATGTTATGGAAATAAGGAACACCGCTTCAACTTATTAAATCTGACATAGAGAATAGAATACAATAACACTAAATTTCCAAGAAATAATTAAAATTCTTAGAGGAAAAACAATTTAAATCAACCTTACAATAGGTTGATTTAAATTGTTTTTATCGATAATACTTTTATCGATACGATATTCCCCAACTTGATACACTCCTGTCCGTAAAGTCAAATTATTTACATATAAAGTCAAAGTTTTTAATTAAAAATGTTAAGTACTATATCACGTTACCCATTTTATCAAAATGATACATTGTTTGGACCTACGGTCATCATGACTGCTGTAATTCTTAACCTTTATAAGGCATGTAACAATGGACGATTCGTCGACTTAATTGCCCAGGAGATAGATATGATATATATACGACTACAATTAACGGACTATTTAAAGTTGCAACTAAACGTCAAACAAAACAGACACTAGAGGTGAAACTTGATAATGCAGGCCTTTTATGTTAGTAACCAACATCTTATTACTTTATTGAAGGTCTTGCAACACATTTTTTTAATTTAATTACAATATATATGTAATATATTTACGTTAATTACATTAAATATATATGTATATGTGTATGTATATAGGTCTTAACAATTAAGTTCTTTCGACCCACCTTCCACTAATATGTTTTTTGGACAATGTGACAGGTGGAGAGCCCTTCGCGGTCCAAGCCAACGATATCAAATCAAATAAATTGTTTATAGATATAAGTAACAAATATTACATCCATCGATCGACATTTTTAAAACTACCACTGTTTCGAATTGAGGTTCCTCTGACGGAGAAGAAACGGCGAAAGAAACTCCGTAGGTATCTTCTTTATATTTTTATCTTCTTTATATTATTATTTTTATAAAAGAAATAGAAAATAATTGAATTAGAAAACAATTAACAATAATATAAATAGAAATAGCTTGGGAGCGATCAACTCATCCCAGGGGTTACTGTCATCAATATATTCATTTATATTACAGTAACCCTTTTTGCAGATTTTTTATTTGATAAATGCTTTAAACCAAATAGGCAAACTTTGATATAAATCGTAAATAAATTTTTCAAATCATTGGTACGAGCCTGGACCTTGGGGATCGAACTCGGGTCTCTTGACTCGTGTTCCGATCAACCACTCGCCTATCGTGACACTTATATTCATGACATTAAGAAAAGAATTAACAGTTGATGGAAACTGTAGAACACTATACAGTTTCCATCGACTGGTAAGTAGACTTTTCGCTTATTATCTCTCATCAACAACGGCATTAACATTTTCAAGACCACTGACATCACCGACTGTTATGTATGGGCCTCCCAAAGTTTGTGCCCTCATAGATTATTGTATACTACGTCATTGACTTTATTTTGAAAAAAAAAATATTTAAGACCAATCAATGAATACATATTTCTTAGAATGAAATAATACTAATTTGTTATTTGTTGGTGGTGCTTATTAGAATACTTCATTTAATTTAACAAGTTTTTACTTTATTTTTAAAAATAATACAATGCCAAAATTCTAGTATTACATTCCAGTACTACATTTCTAATATTTCTGTTGACCACTCTAACTTAGCTGCAACGCTTGTGTCTAGAGTGGTTCACGACAATAGTCGAATGGCGGGCCCGAACATGCGACATTGTTTAGTAAAGACAATCATTATTTATTGGTTTCTGTTCGTTTGTAAAAGTGGTTAAATTTATTTTTAATATTTATTCCACGAACAATAAATTTAAGCCACGACAGCCGAGTAATTGGGTGATCGGATTTTGAGTCAAGAGATCCGAGTTCGATCCCCAGGTGGCAGGCTAGTACCAATAGGTTTTTCAAAATTTTATGTACGGCTTGGGCATAATGACGGCGACGGGCACACCGCCTGTCACGTTGTCCTGAAAAATGTTTTCGGTGAAAGGTTGGTCGAAAGGACTTAATTCTCTAGACTAGACCTCTGTTTACCTCTCTCTATATTGGGAATGGCGTGAAGATATTTATTATTTTATTTATTCCACGAACAATTTGATCTACAGAATAGGATTTTGCTAAATATAATTTTATTAGTGCTAATTTCAACAAAGGTTTCATTGTAGTCGCTGTAAAAATAGTCTTAAATAACTAGTCAAAAGAAATTAGATCAAGGGATGAGACAATCTTTTGAAACTTGAGTTTAATCCGTTATTTCGACTGAGTTTTTCCGAGTTATAAGTTATTACGCCGTAGCTTGATAGGCGGGCTAAGAACTTTAATAATTTATCCAAATTTAGATGATAGATTTGATGAATCTGTCCTTATTCTAAGATCTCTTATACTTTGATTACGTGGAGCATTGTTCAGTCTTCGCAAAGTTATAAAGCTTTAGAACGTTTTTATAAAATAATTTAAGTTGTTGATAGGTTATAATAGTTTTAGATTAGTTTTTTATTAGTTCATTAGTAGATTAGTAGTAGTAGATTAGTCCATTATAATAGTTTTAGATTAATTCGATTTAGGATTGTTTTCAATATTTTTGTTCCTTGTTTCAGTTTTTTTGATTTGTTTTGTTTTTTCAGTGCGATATATTATTATATCTATATATATTTACATTATATTTACATAGATAAATATTGTTATACATTTAAAAGTCACGTTAGTCGAGTGGTTCGGAGGTTTTTCAAACATTTATGTACGAATTGTATCGTTGGCTTGGACATAAAGACGGCGACGGGCTCACCACCTGTCACGTTGTTCCGAAAATGTCTTTGATGGAAGGTAGCTCGAAGGGACTTAATTGTCTAGACTAGACAACTGTCTATCCCTGTATGGGAAATGGCGTGAATATATTTCTTTTTAATTCAATATAAAAATCCATGACTCAAGTAGAAACATTCATATTTACATAGATATTTGTCTGTATCGGGATACGAACTCGCAACCATATCGATAGTAGCGTCACTAGCAACTAGGCAATTAATAAAAAAATAAAAAAAAATTTATAGAACTTTTTCTATATAGTTCTGTACATTTTTTTCACTTTAGTAAAGACATTGTTTGAGACAAGGGACGTGTGATAGGCGGTGAGCCTTTCACCGTTTTTATGTCCAAGCAAACGTTTACATAAGTTTTGAAAAAACCAATTGATCGAGACTACAACCTCGTGATCGAGCTTTGTTCTCTTTTCGAAATCCGATCACCCGAGGGTTTGGGTGATCGGATATCGTCACTCCTAACATATCACGTCCTGTTATATATAACGAAAAATTCTTTTGTTATAATTAAATAATAGCTTACCTAAATCACGATTAAAAATACCTAATCTCGCGTTTTACCCCTGAGACAAGTCAAGATTTGCCTTTACGACGCCCGTAAATTATTCAGTTTATCGTTGATCTTGGAAGGGTTTTGAGAGGTCAAGTCCTGTCTATTAAATTCAAAAGCGTCAATTTAATTTCCAACTAAATATTCTAAGAGCAAAATTGTGTCGTTAAAACACAAATATGTTTTGTTTACAGGCAGTAAATTATTTTATAAGTACCTTTACAATAATTTGATGATGTAGTTACAGTGTCGAAGTGTCTTCAAAGGATGTTAGAAAAGTGCATTTATAAATAGGGAGCAACAGCACATACGTTGCTCTGATCCCTAAGTAAAAAGCATTTGTGTTATGGAATCAGAAACGATGAAGGTATCACAACGTGGTTTTCTAAACTGAACCGTCTGAGAATCAAACTCGGAACCTCGGAGCTGTCGAATCCATGAAAACCGGTTTGTACACCACTTGTACACATAGGTTGTCAATTACATTAATAAAATTGTTTTTAAAAAACAATACTATGGAGTAAAGAATGGAATGTGTAGTCACTTTTGAGACCGTGACCCGCTCAATCTTATGCTCATTTACTTAATTTACGTCAACTACACGACGGTATTAATAAATTTATATACCCACTGCTAACTATAGACCTCTGCCAAGCAGAGAATTAGGATCGGAAGAAGGATTTTCCATAAGCACCTCGAGCGCATTGGGGAGCGCTGTACCAGACACCACCCACATTTGTCGAGCCCCGTAGACGACTGGTCTACACACCGATCCTCCTTTCTTAAATTTCGTACTTTCGTGAATTCAGAATCCATTACACAATACGATGTTGTCCCTATGTATGTATGTATGTATATATGTATGTATTTATCTATCTGTGTGTGTGTGTATGTAACTTTGTATGTATTACTCAATAAAAGGCTTATAATTAACCAAGATGCTATTTATTCCGTTACAGGCTCACACACATACTCAAAGTAGAACTCCTCATAATTTATTTAGTTAGTAATATTTCAAACGAAATATATTCTGTGCGCGTCTTGACGTCAGCACTAGCAAGCCACGAAAGATACTAATGGCTACCGCTTTGTATCAAGGTATTAGCCTTCTTCTAATATGACGAGAGACGAATGCAATATTACGTAGCAACTTTTCATATGAGCCTTTTCTAAGTAGCGTACATAAATAACATGTAACGTTAAGAATATTCGCGATGTCTTAATGTTGTAAATACAGATATAAGGCATACAAATTTCATGTAAAAAAAATATTTATAAAGTTGGTATCACAGACATGGATCGAAAGATTTCGACTGAATTTTTTTCTATGATAACTATGATGCCCTTTCAGTTTCTAAATTTAGTTGTATTGCAGGATTACAAACTTTAGGGTTCCCTAAAATGTATTTTACACACAAAACAATTACTTTGGGGCCAATGCGTAGAATTATTTCTTCACTTTTTTTTAAACTGTTTTATGTGTGTTATACAGCGCCATATGTTAAATAAATTAGCTATTCAAATATAGTTTGCACTGCATCACACTATTTTATCTTCACTCAATTTCCCACACTGGGTAAGCAGAGGTCTAAGCAATGACGTCCTTTGAATCCTCTTTTCATTACTTTTTGAGCATATTACAACAGCAGCAATAATGTCAACTATTAACTTGAAAATTTAAAATACTATGAACTAAAACAAACATGAGTATACAAAAGAATAATAAAAATCTTCCCGCCATTCCCAACACAGGGGTAAACAGAGGTCTCTACTATTAAGTCCTCTTGACCCACCTTCGACCGAAGACATTTTTCGGACAGGTGGTGAGCCCGTCGCCATCTTTATGTCCAAGCCAACGATATAAGTCGTACTTTCGTGAATTCAGAATCCATTACACAATACGATGTTGTCCCTATGTATGTATGTATATATGTATGTATTTATCTATCTGTGTGTGTGTGTATGTAACTTTGTATGTATTACTCAATAAAAGGCTTATAATTAACCAAGATGCTATTTATTCCGTTACAGGCTCACACACATACCAAAGTAGAACTCCTTTACAATAATTTGATGATGTAGTTACAGTGTCGAAGTGTCTTCAAAGGATGTTAGAAAAGTGCATTTATAAATAGGGAGCAACAGCACATACATTGCTCTGATCCCTAAGTAAAAAGCATTTGTGTTATGGAATCAGAAACGATGAAGGTATCACAACGTGGTTTTCTACACTGAACCGTCTGAGAATCAAACTCGGAACCTCGGAGCTGTCGAATCCATGAAACCGGTTTGTACACCACTTGTACACATAGGTTGTCAATTACATTAATAAAATTGTTTTTAAAAACAATACTATGGAGTAAAGAATGGAATGTGTAGTCACTTTTGAGACCGTGACCCGCTCAATCTTATGCTCATTTACTTAATTTACGTCAACTACACGACGGTATTAATAAATTTATATACCCACTGCTAACTATAGACCTCTGCCAAGCAGAGAATTAGGATCGGAAGAAGGATTTTCCATAAGCACCTCGAGCGCATTGGGGAGCGCTGTACCAGACACCACCCACATTTGTCGAGCCCCGTAGACGACTGGTCTACACACCGATCCTCCTTTCTTAAATTTCGTACTTTCGTGAATTCAGAATCCATTACACAATACGATGTTGTCCCTATGTATGTATGTATGTATGTATGTATGTATGTATGTATGTATGTATGTATGTATGTATGTATGTATGTATATATGTATGTATCTATCTATCTGTGTGTGTGTGTGTATGTAACTTTGTATGTATTACTCAATAAAAGGCTTATAATTAACCAAGATGCTATTTATTCCGTTACAGGCTCACACACATACTCAAAGTAGAACTCCTCATAATTTATTTAGTTAGTAATATTTCAAACGAAATATATTCTGTGCGCGTCTTGACGTCAGCACTAGCAAGCCACGAAAGATACTAATGGCTACCGCTTTGTATCAAGGTATTAGCCTTCTTCTAATATGACGAGAGACGAATGCAATATTACGTAGCAACTTTTCATATGAGCCTTTTCTAAGTAGCGTACATAAATAACATGTAACGTTAAGAATATTCATGATGTCTTAATGTTGTAAATACAGATATAAGGCATACAAATTTCATGTAAAAAAATATTTATAAAGTTGGTATCACAGACATGGTTCGAAAGATTTCGACTGCATTTTTTTCTATGATAACTATGATGCCCTTTCAGTTTCTTAATTTAGTTGTATTGCAGGATTACAAACTTTAGGGTTCCCTAAAATGTATTTTACACACAAAACAATTACTTTGGGGCCAATGCGTAGAATTATTTCTTCACTTTTTTTTAAACTGTTTTATGTGTGTTATACAGCGCCATCTGTTAAATAACTTAGCTATTCAAATATAGTTTGCACTGCATCACACTATTTTATCTTCACTCAATTTCCCACACTGGGTAAGCAGAGGTCTAAGCAATGACGTCCTTTGAATCCTCTTTTCATTACTTTTTGAGCATATTACAACAGCAGCAATAATGTCAACTATTAACTTGAAAATTTAAAATACTATGAACTAAAACAAACATGAGTATACAAAAGAATAATAAAAATCTTCCCGCCATTCCCAACACAGAGGTAAACAGAGGTCTCTACTATTAAGTCCTCTTGACCCACCTTCGACCGAAGACATTTTTCGGACAGGTGGTGAGCCCGTCGCCGTCTTTATGTCCAAGCTAACGATACAAATCGTACATAAGTTTTTAAGACTCATTGGTACTATTTCCTATCACCTGGTGATCGATCGCGGGCCTCTTGACTCGAACTCCGATCACCCAACCACTCGGCTATCGTGACTATACATCTTCGACGATAAACCTTATGTATAAAATAAAAAATTCGAATACCTTCATCCAATTTTTCATAAACCTCGATGAGATTTTGAGGAATTAAATTCTAAAAATTCTCTCGCTTAGGCGTTACTTAATTTTATTATTTAAAGGCTGTAAAAAGCCTGTGGACGCTTCATCTTGCTTAATTACGGCGCAGGCTTACGTCGGCTCAGAGAAAGCTTAGTCTAATTACGCTTAAAAACAAAAACCCAACAAAAGGAAGAGAATTTATCCTCTAATTTCTCAGCCTCGAAGCCTTAGAATTAAAAAAATGTAATGCCAACATTCATTGTTGTCGGTATTTTAATCAAACTTCAACTTTCTTAAGCTTTTGTGGGAGATGTAAGGGGGCTATTAAATTTCAAATATCTACACTACACTGAAATAACCTCTCGTCATAACGAAGATGAAATTAAAGGAATAAAAATAATTTAAAAATATCTTCACGAAATTCCCAATACAGGGGTAGACAGAGGTCTAGTCTAGACATTTAAGTCGTTTCGACCCACCTTCCGCCGAAGATATTTTCGGGACAACGTGACAGGTGGTGAACCCTTCGCCGCCTTTATGTCCAAGCCAACGATAAAATTCGTACATAAGTTTCTAAGACTCATTGGTACTATTTCCTATCACCTGGTGATCGATCGCGGGCCTCTTGACTCGAACTCCGATCACCCAACCACTCGGCTATCGTGACTATACATCTTCGACGATAAACCTTATGTATAAAATAAAAAATTCGAATACCTTCATCCAATTTTTCATAAACCTCGATGAGATTTTGAGGAATTAAATTCTAAAAATTCTCTCGCTTAGGCGTTACTTAATTTTATTATTTAAAGGCTGTAAAAAGCCTGTGGACGCTTCATCTTGCTTAATTACGGCGCAGGCTTACGTCGGCTCAGAGAAAGCTTAGTCTAATTACGCTTAAAAACAAAAACCCAACAAAAGGAAGAGAATTTATCCTCTAATTTCTCAGCCTCGAAGCCTTAGAATTAAAAAAATGTAATGCCAACATTCATTGTTGTCGGTATTTTAATCAAACTTCAACTTTCTTAAGCTTTTGTGGGAGATGTAAGGGGGCTATTAAATTTCAAGTATCTACACTACACTGAAATAACCTCTCGTCATAACGAAGATGAAATTAAAGGAATAAAAATAATTTAAAAATATCTTCACGAAATTCCCAATACAGGGGTAGACAGAGGTCTAGTCTAGACATTTAAGTCGTTTCGACCCACCTTCCGCCGAAGATATTTTCGGGACAACGTGACAGGTGGTGAACCCTTCGCCGCCTTTATGTCCAAGCCAACGATAAAATTCGTACATAAGTTTTTTAGAAAAACCCATTGGTACGGCCACTTGAGTATCGAACTCGGGTCTCTTAACTCGAAATTCCGACCACCCAACCACTCGGCTATCGTGACTTCTAAATTAAAGGAATAATACAAAAATAAATGAATAAATGTGGACATACACAAAGCTTCTTCTTCGCGCCGTTCCCAAGGCAGGGGTAAACAGAAATCTAGACAATTAAGTCCTTTCGACCCACCTTCTATCACAGAATTTTTTTGGGAAAACGTGACAGGTGATGAGCTCATCGTCGTATTCAGATAAAGGTTTGAATCTACATAAAGAAACTTAAGCACTTGTGTAATCGAATATGAAATAACGGAGGAAACACAAACATGCAGACGCAAGAAAATATACCATTATCTACATTTTCTTGCGTCTGTGTGATTGTTATATTTTCTAAATTGATCTATCCGGGAAATTAACCCGAGACCTCAGATCTGGATACACCTTGAAAACCGGTATACACATCACTCTTCCATGGAGGTCGTCGTATAAAATATAAAAAAGATAAGTATGGAATTTACTGTTAAATATTTCTGATATATTTCTAAAAAAAGCAAATAATAGGTATTTAAATACACCTTAAAAATCAGAATAATAATCATAAGTCCTAATATAAATACACCTTAAATACACATTAATAAGTACGATAGCCGAGTGGTTGGGTGGTCGGAATTTAGAGTCAAGAGTACAGAGTTCGATCACCAGGTGGCAGGCTCGTACCAATGGGTTTTTCAAAAACTTATGTACCAAGTACATCGTTGGTTTGGACATAAAGACGGCGACGGGCTCACCACTGTCACGTTGTCTCGATAATATCTTCGGTGGGAGGTGAGTCGAAGGGACTTCATTGTCTAGTCTAGACCTCTGACCCTGTATTGGGAATTGCGTGAAGATATTTTTTTTACCCTAAAAATATTTACGTATACAACGATGACGCGACCAGTTTTCTTTATAACAACACATCCACGATAATCCAAAACGAACAATATATTATAATGCATCGCGGGACACGTCTAAGGGCTATTTATTCTCTGGAATGGGCTGCGGATCCCTCAACCATTAATATGACGGTCAGCAGAGCGTTACTGAGAAGGGATATCGAAAGCAATGAGGAGATCGACAGTGAAAAATTACATTTTGTAGGGGTCTGCAGGTGTGAGTATGATAAGGCAGGGCAGACAGTATCGAGTTCTGTGCACAGACTGTTTGCGCCATAGACTGGAAATATAATAAATGTGGAAATGTTTATTTATGAAAGTAATATTGCATTGTTTTCGAAGCGATTGGTATGGTCTGTTTGAAGTATTTTTCAATGCTGTTTATCCTAGCACATGACCACAAACGTTGTTCGTATTTTTGGAGTTAAAAAATTAATAAGCTTTAAATTACTAACACCGAGTTGCGGTGTACACATTTAACAGCTGTCATATGTTTATTAAATTTTTAATTTATTCCCGATGATAGTTGCCCAAGATAATTTATTATTAGGAATTTTTTTTTTAAATTATGTGAAATATTATTGTATCCAGGAAATTTTAATATTAGTATTTGTCAACTGGCATAGTAGATTAGCAATTTCACGTGCTGTTTTATAAACATTACAATAAAGGAGTACTTGTAGTTCCGGTAAAACAAAGTAAAATGCAGCGGCTCACCACTTGAGGAAGTCCGTCACAGTGAGGTCGCAGTAAACTTTAGTGTAATTCAAACCTTAATATATAATAAATTTTATGTTTATACCAAAATTGAATTATAACTCAAAACATAAAAATAAAAAAAAAATAATTTTAAAAATTAATTATTGGGTTGGAGCAACAAAACGGCCACCGACTCAGCGTAATGCTGTAGCCATGTTATGCACACAACTGCAGCGCTGGTATTCTATATTAATTTATATAAATATATAAATAAATAATAAAATAAACAAATCCACAAGTAGTCGACCGACTTTAACATATCTTAAATTTCAATATGAATAAAAATAATAAAAATGAATAAACTAAAACTAACACGATTAAACACTTTATACATTCCGTAAATATATTTCATTAGTGACTATTTACGCAAACTAGGTAAAAACGCTATTTTAACTAAAATTATTTACTTTTATAAATAAATAATATTTTTAAATTATTAATTATTAGTAGTATTTTAAAATTGTCGCATAACAGGAGGAATTAGTCAGTTTACAGTTTGTGAAGCAAAACTAAAACTTTACACTGCCTCTTAAAACTGAGGTAGTCTTTAATTTACAATAGTTTATTAAGTTTTGTTTTTGCTAAATTGTCTTCACAGACAGTAAAGTATAAATGCGTTGACATCTTTTATTAATTTTACGAGTATTTAGTACCTCAGTACTTTGGAATACTGCATTTGCACATATTTTGAACCATTATGTAATTTATTATATTTACACCTCCTCGAGCGAAGCATGGGCGGGTCGTTGGTACATTTATATAATATCATAAGTAGTAACCAGATAATCCATAGCAACTCCTGAAAATCACAACCCAATACCAATTTTCATGTGTAATCAAAATTTAGTACGAAATTTAAAAATTCATTTTTAAATTTCGAAGCGTTCGAACGAAATTCAAATTGAGAACGCGACACGCAAAGAAAAACAGGACCGGGCGAGCGCCGGGGGAACTGGCCGATGTCTACATCTGTTACTTCTTATTTATTTACAAACTGGCCATTATATCTCGAGGACTGGCGTCCACTTCACATTTAGCTGTCCCCGGGGCGTCGTGCCGAGTTACCGGCATGAAGAACTAGGCCGCGTCGTCAGGAACATGATATTTTGTTATATATTATGAATAAATTAGCCGTTAACGGACAAGGGACGGGAAAGTTATGAACGAAATGGGCAAGCGGGATCTTCTTTTGTTATTCTTTGATAATTTACGTTTCAGTACGCCGCTTGGAATTTATTTTGGGCTATTATTAGGCTATTGCTATACACGTTCATGATAGAAAATAATAATGTGAGAATAATTAAATTGGCTGTAGGCCTTTTGACGCGGACTGGAAAAGTGACAATGGACTCAATTCTATGTTTGTTTTTCAGATATTACTCCTTTTCATTATTAGTATTTGTTCCACCGTTCGTCTCTCTTGCTTCTTACTACTGTGAGTAATATTAATATATTAATGACAGTAAATAAATTCTTAAAATAATAATTTCCTTTAAATTATTTTAAATATTTTGTTTTTTCATATTGCTCAGTATTGGAACAGTTAAGGGTTTATACATTTTAATACTTCTGACCCGCATTATGCTGTAGCTTGTTTGGGAACTTGATAGGTGGTGAGCTTGTCACAGTGTAAAAATGACGAAAAATGAATGTATCGTTGACTTAGAATTTTTACTTAAAGATTTTCTACTTAGATTGCAAAAAAGTTTTGAGTAGATTGGTTTTCATGGTGTCACCAGCTTTGTGGTCCCGGGTTCGATTCCCAGATGAGTCAATCTAGAAAACCACTTTTTCTACATTTCCTCGGATTTGTGTTTACAGTACCTTGGGTGTTTCTGATTCCATAACACAAACTTTAGCTACTTACTTTGGGATTTGAGAAATGTATTTGATGTCATCCCAGGTCCGTGTATATGTGAATTCATTTAAAATTAATTATTGCATAATTGTATAAGTTTACTTTATTAATTTATGCTTTAATTAAACAACCGACTTCGCCTTACGTCATTATCTATCTGCGTACTATGTCGAACTGTTACTAATTTGAAGAGATCAATATTTAACATTGGCTGGAAATAGGGTGTAGGTACAAAAGAAAAATTTACACGTACCGTCCTATTGCCTATATGCTTGGCACGACACCGCAGCACCGCTGATTGGCCAACAACCGCTGACACATTTCGTGGTGACACGTCATCGAAGTACGGCCTCTCGGGCCGCAGTTCACCACTCCCACTCACTGCTGGCAGAATACTTAATCCTGAAACAAAAGAGGAGGTGTTAAAGAATAAAAAAAGATTTCACGTTCTATTTGTAGTGTAGAAGTGTTCCTAAGCTTAACAGTGGTAGAGCCACGCATCAGCTTTTGTTGTTGTATAAATGGGCCGGCTCGACCGGGGAAGTACCACGACCTCACAGAATAGCGGCGTGAAGTAGAAGTCTAACAAACTTCTGCGTTTCGTCTGGTGAGTGCACGTAACCAATTCTGGGGGGGGGGGGAGAAGGCCGGCAACGTATCTGCTGGTATTGCGGGTGTTCATGGGCGGCGGTAATCACTTACCATCATGTGAGCCACCTGCTCGTTTGCCTCCCTTTTCTATAAAAAAGAGACCTAAAAGGCCTACATTTAAAATTTCAACTGATGATGACACGGTGGTTCGCAGGTAAGGGTGTCGCCATGATACGGCGGAGGTTGCAGC
The DNA here is from genome assembly GCA_029286605.1 of Sericinus montela. Taxonomy (NCBI): domain Eukaryota; kingdom Metazoa; phylum Arthropoda; class Insecta; order Lepidoptera; family Papilionidae; genus Sericinus; species Sericinus montela. Next base: position 719,796 of record JAGSMR010000035.1, on the reverse strand, counting down.
TTAAGATCTGACCCGTCTAAGTAGATTTTCTTATTCATTTTAAAGTTTTTATTCATATAATTAAATCTAACTTAGACACCCAAGGCTTATGGACGTACCATAGCTGAAAACGAAGTCATCTCTAACTACGCCACAAGAAAGGAATATACTTAACACGTAACTTTACGTTAAACAAGACTTATAAAAAAAGCTTTAATATTTATTTGATAATTTTTTTAATAAGGGTAGCGTAAATTTTAGTATAATAAATTAGAAAATATAAATATTACATAAATAAATAAATAAAATAAATATCTTCATGCAATTCCCAATACAGAGATAGACAGAGGTCTAGTATAGACAATTAAGTCCCTTCGACCCACTTTCCACTGAAGATAGATTCGGGAAACCGTGACAGGTGGTGAGCCCGACGCCGTCTTTATGCCCAAGCCAACGATATAATTCGTAGATAACTTTTTGAAAAACCCATTGGTACGAGCCTGCCACGTGGGGATCGAACTCGGGTCTCTTGATTCGAAATTCCAACCACCCTACCACTCGGCAATCGTGACTTTACAAATTACATGCAGTCTAGAATTTCCTAGTCCTAATTCTTAATACGGAACGCTATAGAGGTAGTTACCAGACAAACGTTGGAGAAAAAAGTTTCTCGAGTGGCAACCTCGTACAGGCAAACGCGATACAGGACGAACCGCATACTACGGTGACGACCACTATAACGTTGCGGGGAGTCGATGAAAGTTGGTGGCAAATGACCAGTGCTGTGGGGGAGACCTACGTTCAGCAGTGAACTTCTGAAAGACTGTAATGAAGAATAAAAAGAAAGAGAAGAATGATATTCATAAATATGTATTATAGACAGTAATCAATGTGTTCAACATTATGTTACGCTGTTATATTGTTGAAACAAATCCCTTTTATTATAATATTAGACATTATTTTTTTAACCAGTATAAAAGTAAAATAAATTCAAATTTACTTTTACCAGTTCAACGCGGCGAAAATTAAAGAAAAAGCAAATAAACATAGGAACTATTAGGAATAATTAAGAAAGAGTGAACTTGAATTTATTTTTATGAGAGCACGAAAAAGACGATCTTTGTTAACGTGTGGTGTACACATAGATTTTCAAGGTGACGTGTCACATTTGAAGCTCCAGGTTCGATTTCCGGACGGAAAAACCACTTTTATATAATTAATTTTATATGGTCCCGGAGTTTATAGTGCCTTCGTCATCTCCGGTTCAAGTGCTGTAGCTACTTATTGGGATCAGAGAAATGTATTTTATGATGTCCCTATATATTTATATGTCTATGTATAACCTGCATACCAAGCGTGGCGGTTATGGCAAATCCCTATGGGACAGGCTTATGTTCTGCAGTGGACTTTAATATGCCGTTATGCATGTTATATATGTATGTACAATCGTGAGTATTCAATATAGTATAATAGTAGTAGTAGATAGTCACGATAGCCGAGTGGTTGGGTGGTCGGAATTTCGAGTCGAGAGACCCGAGTTCGATCCCCAGGTGGCAGTACCAATGAGTTTTTCAAAAACTTATGTACGAATTTCATCGTTGGCTTGGACATAAAGGCGGCGACGGGCTCACCACCTGTCACGTTGTCCTGAAAATATCTTCGGTGGAAGGTGGGTCAAAGGGACTTAATTGTCTAGACTTGACCTCTGTCTACCCCTGTATTGGGAATTGCGTGAAGATATTTATTATTAGTAGTAGTAGATATAATAACAGTCACGATAGCCGAGTGGTTGGATCGTCGGAATTTCGAATCAAGAGACCCGAGTTTGATCTCGAGATGGCGGCACGTACCAATGGGTTTTTTTTAAAAAAACTTGTGTACGAATTTATCGTTGGCCGGGGACATTGAGATGGCGAGGGGCTCACCGCCTGTCACGTTGTTCGTTCCGAAAATAGTTCTGAAAATATCTTCGGTGGAAGGTGGGTCGAAGGGACTTAATTGTCTAGACCTCTGTCTACCCCTGTATTGGGAATTGTGTAGTAGTAGTAGATAAAAGACAAAATTCCTTCCTTTTTTATCCAAAATACGAAAACGTGGTTATTAGAGCATCTTGACACTGTTCGCTTCCAGCGAGCTGACGTCAAACTCGCCGTACCGGAAATAAGAACGGAGCCTTTGCCCCTGCATTTATACAGAAGACACGGGGCGGAATATAAACATGCTATCGGGCCATTAGATCAGCGTTTTAATTTTTTTTTGTATTTTCTGTTAAATATTCTTCAATCCCATAGTTTTATAATCGTACTGAAAACGATGGAAATTATATAGATTTCTATGTAATAAAAAAAATAAAATAAAACATTTATTAAAAATTATTCCACGATTCGACCATAAATATATTTCCAATAGTTGTTTTGTAAAAAAAAACAGCAAATAGGCTGTTTGACTAAATGAAGTAGAAAAGAGAACCTTGTTTACAAGAAGAGACTACATTCAAAAACTGATGCGTAATTAAATATACTATAAGTGTAAACAATAGCAGATTAATTTATTATTGTGTGGACAGCATTCTTTTAATTTTCTCCAATTGGTACAGTTTTTGCTTGCGTGGTTAGAACGAGAATACAGTAGTAATTAAAATGCATATATAAAAAACAAGGTAACGCGATGCTACTGCGCTGGCTTGCCAAGACGCCGACCAATCAGGTAGCCCAGATATAACGTGATATGCGCCTTGTTTGATAGGTGCGCGAACTATTATCGAGTATATAATTTAATACACACAAAAATGTTTCAGCAGTATACCTTCGTTTTAAACTAACTGCAAAATACTATTATGTTTAAAGATATAGTAATAACAGAACAATGGTAGCCAAAATGATTTCTTGCATATTTCAAATAAAACGATTTTCGGATTTTATCGCGTTTTTAATTAGTTTTTACAAACTATTTTTACTTCCCGATGTTTCGGATGCTTTACAGCATCCGTGGTCAAGGGGGACTGACCCATAAAATCCAAAAATCTTTTTATTTGAAATGGTAGCCAAGTTATTAGTTGATCGGGATTCGAAACACGAGAGCCGAGTTCGTTCGCGAATTTTTCGAAACTCATGACCGATGTTTATCGTTGGCTGTGATACTAAAGTAGCATTTTGGTGGGACATACCACATGTTAAGTGGGTCGAATGGATTTATCTATCACTTCTTACTATCCCATTACTGCGAAAAGCTCAAAGATAAAAAATATTCAGATATACAACGACCTGTCATAGTACATTGCTAAACATAGACCTATCCTTTGGAAGAATTTTCCATAATCGCCACGCCCATAAAGTGCATTGGCCATACACCTCGCAACTTAAACGCTTCTTCCCAACACCACTATAATACACCAATCTATCTATCTTTTTTGGTCTTATATTGGCTTGGTCTGGTATTTTACTACCTAGTCATCTCATGTAGCCTGTGATGCCGACAAGAGAAAACTTTAGTTTAGTTTTAACAGGAAGATAGGGGATGGTATATCCTCAGACCAATACCACCATGCCACAAAAAATATAACTGATACCTTAAATTGTGTTTTATGAAGCAGATTTTTCGTAACAAAATTCCGAAAAATCGTTTATATATATTCGATGTAATCTTCCGCTGTTTCAATAGCCGCACAACCTTACAGTTTGCGAAGCACCGAGAAAATGGAAATGACAGCGATGAAGTTCTTTTGTGGCGCACTCTGTATACGCGCCGGGGTTGCTTCTTTTGTTTTGTTTTAACACGCCTGCAGTGTCCTCCTGTTCTCCTAGTTACCTTTTCTAGTTTTCTTTATCTGCTACTTACAAATAAATGACACAAATCGAAATATTTTCTTATGATGTAAAAATAGTACAAAATTAAATAAATATCTTCACGCTATTCCCAATACAGGTGTAGACAGAGGTCTAGTCTAGACAATTAAGTCCTTTCGAACCACATTCCTCTGAGATATTTTCGGGACAACGTGACAGGTGAGCCAGTCGCCGTCTTTTATGCCCAAGTCAACGATATAGTTCGTACATGAGTTTTTGAAAAACCTATTGGTACGAGCTTGCCACCTGGGGATCGAACTCGAGTCTCTTGATTCGAAATTCCGACCACCTAACCACTCGGCTATCGTGACTTTTAACAGTACAAAATCTTTCGTTATTATCATCATAATGGTCGGTAATAGTTCACTGATATAGGTCTCTCCTGTAGAGGAAAATTGGACATAATTGGCCACGCTTGGCAAACGGATTGGCAATCGCACTACAAGACACCTCGCACCTTAGAGTCTGCTGTCCCCCAGCGGTGTACTAAATCTTGGTCAAGGAATTTTGACATGATATCCGTCATACTATATTACTAATATCTATATATTACAGGCCAGTCGCCTGTGTGTAGACAATTGAATTTAGAAACAAAATAACAAGCGATCACAGCTTTTTTTTCTTTTTTTAATTTCTACAAGTTGATTTAAAAAAATCAACTTGTACAAATTAATTATTTATTTATACGCTTTATGATGAATATAGTATACCTACATGTGAATATTTAGTTTTCACTGGGATATTCTAAGAATAATAACAATATTTTTTTAAATGCTCTCTACTGCTTGTTCTTTAGAGAAATGATAAAGTAAAGATAAAAACGTTATATGGTAGTCTTGTCTGTTTCAATCTTAAGATGAAGCTATTGGGAAAAAATATGGATGTGATTGAGCCTGTATGATTCTATAAAATAATAATTATCTACATCCCTCCCCAATAAAAATTATTGGCAAAAAATGCAAAATTTATAAGAGATTCTTAGACATTCTTTGTCCTATAAGAATGTTAAAATCTAACAATTTTACGACAATGGACGTTCGCTAAATAGAAAATAAAAATGCATCGACGTTCGTGACTGCATCGGCTCTACTGCCGATTCCTTTGTTCCAAACGGCTCTGCTTTTAAAAAGCATTCAATATACTGAGTATCCTTATCGAATCTCCGTTCTAAAGCTTTAAAGTAGTCGATAGAATGAAAACGAAGTGAAATTTCTTTCCGTAATGACGTTTTGGTTTAAGAAGCTCAACTACCGTTCGAAAGTTAAAAGGCGGCATTGAAATGTAATGTTTGCTGTTTTGTTCTTTGTTTTATTTTTTAAAAAGAAATAAAAGAATTTAAATGCTATGTTTACCCGTGTAGTAACGGTGTAAGAATATTGCCAGGGAGTGGCAATATTCTTACACCGTTACCACACGGGTAACGGTGTAAGAATATTGCTTCTAGTGAGTGCCATAAGAGACGACTATGGGAAACAGCCTTCAATACTGTTATGGTAACTGATAGATGGTGGGATAAACATCTCTCCGACCATAGTTATCAGACCAAAGATCTGCCCATCTTCAGCGTCTTAGGTGCGATTGGTCTGCTACTGCGATCGCTAATCCGCTTGTAAAGCGTGACGATTATGGCAAATCTTCCCTATGGGAGAGGCCTATGTCCTGCAGTGGACTTTAAAAGTCCCTTATTTTTGTATGTATATTATGTAAATGTCAGGTTATCTTCACGCACCCCATACTGGTGATGCTGATGAAGAAAGGGTCAAGAGTACTCGCATATCTAGACGTGCATATATGAAGATAATGACTTACCCTTTATCGCTTCTTTCAAATTAATAAATAAATAATAAATAAATAATAAATAAATATCTTCACGCAATTCCCCATACTGGTGATGCTGATGAAGAAAGGGTCAAGAGTACTCGCATATCTAGACGTGCATATATGAAGATAATGACTTACCCTTTATCGCTTCTTTCAAATTAATAAATAAATAATAAATAAATAATAAATAAATAATAAATAAATAATAAATAAATAATAAATAAATAATAAATAAATAATAAATAAATAATAAATAAATAATAAATAAATATCTTCACGCTATTCCAAATACAGGGGTAGACAGAGGCCAAGTCTAGACAATTAAGTCCCTCCGACTCACCTTCCACCGAAGATATTTTGGGACAACGTGACACGTGGTGAGCCCATCGCCGTCTTTATGTCCAAGCCAACGATATACTTCATAAATAATAAATAAATAATAAATAAATATCTTCACGCAATTCCCCATACTGGTGATGCTGATGAAGAAAGGGTCAAGAGTACTCGCATATCTAGACGTGCATATATGAAGATAATGACTTACCCTTTATCGCTTCTTTCAAATTAATAAATAAATAATAAATAAATAATAAATAAATAATAAATAAATAATAAATAAATAATAAATAAATAATAAATAAATAATAAATAAATAATAAATAAATAATAAATAAATAATAAATAAATAATAACAATATTTTTTAAATGCTCTCTACTGCTTGTTCTTTAGAGAAATGATAAAGTAAAGATAAAAACGTTATATGGTAGTCTTGTCTGTTTCAATCTTAAGATGAAGCTATTGGGAAAAATATGGATGTGATTGAGCCTGTATAATTCTATAAAATAATAATTATCTACATCCCTCCCCAATAAAAATTATTGGCAAAAAATGCAAAATTTATAAGAGATTCTTAGACATTCTTTGTCCTATAAGAATGTTAAAATCTAACAATTTTACGACAATGGACGTTCGCTAAATAGAAAATAAAAATGCATCGACGTTCGTGACTGCATCGGCTCTACTGCCGATTCCTTTGTTCCAAACGGCTCTGCTTTTAAAAAGCATTCAATATACTGAGTATCCTTATCGAATCTCCGTTCTAAAGCTTTAATCGATATTAAAGTAGTCGATAGAATGAAAACGAAGTGAAATTTCTTTCCGTAATGACGTTTTGGTTTAAGAAGCTCAACTACCGTTCGAAAGTTAAAAGGCGGCATTGAAATGTAATGTTTGCTGTTTTGTTCTTTGTTTTATTTTTTAAAAAGAAATAAAAGAATTTAAATGCTATGTTTACCCGTGTAGTAACGGTGTAAGAATATTGCTTCTAGTGAGTGCCATAAGAGACGACTATGGGAAACAGCCTTCAATACTGTTATGGTAACTGATAGATGGTGGGATAAACATCTCTCCGACCATAGTTATCAGACCAAAGATCTGCCCATCTTCAGCGTCTTAGGTGCGATTGGTCTGCTACTGCGATCGCTAATCCGCTTGTAAAGCGTGACGATTATGGCAAATCTTCCCTATGGGAGAGGCCTATGTCCTGCAGTGGACTTTAAAAGGCCCTTATTTTTGTATGTATATTATGTAAATGTCAGGTTATCTTCACGCAATTCCCCATACTGGTGATGCTGATGAAGAAAGGGTCAAGAGTACTCGCATATCTAGACGTGCATATATGAAGATAATGACTTACCCTTATCGCTTCTTTCAAATTAATAAATAAATAATAAATAAATAAATATCTTCACGCTATTCCAAATACAGGGGTAGACAGAGGCCAAGTCTAGACAATTAAGTCTCTTTGACCCACCTTCCACCGAAGATATTTTCGGCACAACGTGACAGGTGGTGAGCCTGTCTCCTTCTTTATGTCCAAGCCAACGATGAAATTCGTACATAAGTTTTTGAAAAACTCATTGGTACTGCCACCTGGGGATCGAACTCGGGTCTTTCGACTCGAAATTCCGACCACCCAACAACTCGGCTATCGTGACTTCCAGATTATCGATCATAATAAAACATCATATTATCGTAACAGCCTATAATAGTCCTCTACATATGGCGCTATTATAGTTACTAATACGAGAGTGGTGCCAATATGATAAAAATACTTTATCAAGCACCAGTTATTGTTCACAGTACACATACACTCTCTCACACAAGCACACACAAATGTACGCGCAGTCACCCTACATTCACTTTGACATTGTGGCATCTCAGAAAATTTTAGTATAACAGATAGTATAACATATATTTTGTTTTCCTTGTATGTAGGTATAGACTTTGAGACGATAGCCGTGTGGTTGGGTGGTCGGAATTCGTATTAAGATACCCGAGTTCGATGACCAGGTGGCAGGCTCGGATTAATGGTAGTTTTTCTAAAACTGTGGAAGGTGGGTTGAAACGACTTAATTGTTTAGAACTCCGTCTACCAGGGGTAGACAGAGTTCTAGACAATTCTATTGGGAATGACGTATTTATTGTATGTATTTTTTCCATACATGAAGTTTTTTTTTATTCAATCAATGCTTCAAATTATTATCTTGCTTCAAGGATTCTTTGTTTGAATTCTTATAAAGAGAGATTTGTTTTATCGATTTGCCTGGGAGAACACTGATTACTGGAATACAGGTTTTGACCTAGTGCGGAAGTGGTAGACTTGAACATAGTTTTTGATCTACATTTTATGATGGTCTTTATGTTAAAAAACTTCTTTATGTGAAAAAAAAAAGAAGTTAATGAATTATATTATCCACCTGGCGGTTCTGTCTAATCGATTTTATTTCACAGTTTTTTTGGTACAACGTGTCAGGTGTTCAGCCCGTCGACTTCTTTTATGTCCAAGCCAACGATATACTTCATAAATAATAAATAAATATCTTCACGCTATTCCAAATACAGGGGTAGACAGAGTTCTAGACAATTCTATTGGGAATGACGTATTTATTGTATGTATTTTTCCATACATGAAGTTTTTTTTTATTCAATCAATGCTTCAAATTATTATCTTGCTTCAAGGATTCTTTGTTTGAATTCTTATAAAGAGAGATTTGTTTTATCGATTTGCCTGGGAGAACACTGATTACTGGAATACAGGTTCTGACCTAGTGCGGAAGTGGTAGACTTGAACATAGTTTTTGATCTACATTTTATGATGGTCTTTATGTTAAAATAACTTCTTTATGTGAAAAAAAAAAGAAGTTAATGAATTATATTATCCACCTGGCGGTTCTGTCTAATCGATTTTATTTCACAGTTTTTTGGTACAACGTGTCAGGTGTTCAGCCCGTCGACTTCTTTTATGTCCAAGCCAACGATATACTTCATAAATAATAAATAAATATCTTCACGCTATTCCAAATACAGGGGTAGACAGAGTTCTAGACAATTCTATTGGGAATGACGTATTTATTGTATGTATTTTTCCATACATGAAGTTTTTTTTTATTCAATCAATGCTTCAAATTATTATCTTGCTTCAAGGATTCTTTGTTTGAATTCTTATAAAGAGAGATTTGTTTTATCGATTTGCCTGGGAGAACACTGATTACTGGAATACAGGTTCTGACCTAGTGCGGAAGTGGTAGACTTGAACATAGTTTTTGATCTACATTTTATGATGGTCTTTATGTTAAAATAACTTCTTTATGTGAAAAAAGAAGTTAATGAATTATATTATCCACCTGGCGGTTCTGTCTAATCGATTTTATTTCACAGTTTTTGGTACAACGTGTCAGGTGTTCAGCCCGTCGACTTCTTTTATGTCCAAGCCAACGATATACTTCATAAATAATAAATAAATATCTTCACGCTATTCCAAATACAGGGGTAGACAGAGTTCTAGACAATTCTATTGGGAATGACGTATTTATTGTATGTATTTTTCCATACATGAAGTTTTTTTTTATTCAATCAATGCTTCAAATTATTATCTTGCTTCAAGGATTCTTTGTTTGAATTCTTATAAAGAGAGATTTGTTTTATCGATTTGCCTGGGAGAACACTGATTACTGGAATACAGGTTCTGACCTAGTGCGGAAGTGGTAGACTTGAACATAGTTTTTGATCTACATTTTATGATGGTCTTTATGTTAAAATAACTTCTTTATGTGAAAAAAGAAGTTAATGAATTATATTATCCACCTGGCGGTTCTGTCTAATCGATTTTATTTCACAGTTTTTGGTACAACGTGTCAGGTGTTCAGCCCGTCGACTTCTTTTATGTCCAAGGCAATGATATGAATCGTAAATAGGTTTTGAAAACTCATTGGTTGAAGCCTGCCACCTGGGGATCGAACTCGGGTCTTTCGACTCGAAATTCCGACCACCCAACAACTCGGCTATCGTGACTTCCAGATTATCGATCATAATAAAACATCATATTATCGTAACAGCCTATAATAGTCCTCTACATATGGCGCTATTATAGTTACTAATACGAGAGTGGTGCCAATATGATAAAAATACTTTATCAAGCACCAGTTATTGTTCACAGTACACATACACTCTCTCACACAAGCACACACAAATGTACGCGCAGTCACCCTACATTCACTTTGACATTGTGGCATCTCAGAAAATTTTAGTATAACAGATAGTATAACATATATTTTGTTTTCCTTGTATGTAGGTATAGACTTTGAGACGATAGCCGTGTGGTTGGGTGGTCGGAATTCGTATTAAGATACCCGAGTTCGATGACCAGGTGGCAGGCTCGGATTAATGGTAGTTTTTCTAAAACTTATGTACGAATAATATCGTTGGTTTGGACATAATTAAGACGGCGATGGGCTCACCACCTGTCATGTTGTCCCGAAAATATATTCGGTGGAAGGTGGATCAAAGGGACTTAATTGTCTAGACTGGACCTCTGTAAACCCCTGTATTGGGAATGGCGAGAAGATATTTTTATTTATTTATTGACGTCCCCTGTGGATTAGTGGCGTACATAGCGGTTTTCGCGGTGCCGCCAGATTTGTAATGGCGGGTTAGATTCCCGGTCAGGTCAATGTAAACAAAAAAACACTTTTCTATATTTTCTCGGGTTTGGTTATTTGTCACGATAGCCGAGTTGTTGGGTGGTCGGAATTGTATTAAGATACCCGAGTTCGATGACCAGGTGGCAGGCTCCTATCAATGGGTTTTTCAAAAACTTATGTACGAATAATATCGTTGGTTTGGACATAATTAAGACGGCGATGGGCTCACCACCTGTCATGTTGTCCCGAAAATATATTCGGTGGAAGGTGGATCAAAGGGACTTAATTGTCTAGACTGGACCTCTGTAAACCCCTGTATTGGGAATGGCGAGAAGATATTTTTATTTATTTATTGACGTCCCCTGTGGATTAGTGGCGTACATAGCGGTTTTCGCGGTGCCGCCAGATTTGTAATGGCGGGTTAGATTCCCGGTCAGGTCAATGTAAACAAAAAAACACTTTTCTATATTTTCTCGGGTTTGGTTGTTTGTGATAATTTGGGATTAGACCAATGTATGTGACGTCGTACCTATATATGTACCTGTGTATGTATTTATTGTATGTATTTTTTCCATACATGAAGTTTTTTTTTATTCAATCAATGCTTCAAATTATTATCTTGCTTCAAGGATTCTTTGTTTGAATTCTTATAAAGAGAGATTTGTTTTATCGATTTGCCTGGGAGAACACTGATTACTGGAATACAGGTTTTGACCTAGTGCGGAAGTGGTAGACTTGAACATAGTTTTTGATCTACATTTTATGATGGTCTTTATGTTAAAATAACTTCTTTATGTGAAAAAAAAAAGAAGTTAATGAATTATATTATCCACCTGGCGGTTCTGTCTAATCGATTTTATTTCACAGTTTTTGGTACAACGTGTCAGGTGTTCAGCCCGTCGACTTCTTTTATGTGAAAAAAGAAGTTAATGAATTATATTATCCACCTGGCGGTTCTGTCTAATCGATTTTATTTCACAGTTTTTTGGTACAACGTGTCAGGTGTTCAGCCCGTCGACTTCTTTTATGTCCAAGCCAACGATATACTTCATAAATAATAAATAAATATCTTCACGTCATTCCCAATGCAGGGGTAGGCAGAGGTCTAGTCTAGACAATTAAGTCCCTCCGACTCACCTTCCACCGAAGATATTTTGGGACAACGTGACACGTGGTGAGCCCATCGCCGTCTTTATGTCCAAGGCAATGATATGAATCGTAAATAGGTTTTGAAAACTCATTGGTTGAAGCCTGCCACCTGGGGATCGAACTCGAGTCTCTTGATTCTAAATCTCATCACCAAACGACTTGGCTGACATTGCTATGCTGTTTAAATACAAAATGAGGATATGGATTTACTTTCGCTGTTTCTTCTCCGTTAAAGAAACCTCATAACGAAATCGTAGTAGGATCAAAAATTGAAACCGATGAATGTAATGTAGGTTACTAAATGTAGGCTTCAACAAAAAAACACTTTTCTATATTTTCTCGGGTTTGGTTATTTGTCACGATAGCCGAGTTGTTGGGTGGTCGGAATTTCGAGTCAAGAGACCCGAGATCGATCCCCAGGTGGCAGGCTCCTATCAATGGGTTTTTCAAAAACTTATGTACGAATAATATCGTTGGTTTGGACATAATTAAGACGGCGATGGGCTCACCACCTGTCATGTTGTCCCGAAAATATATTCGGTGGAAGGTGGATCAAAGGGACTTAATTGTCTAGACTGGACCTCTGTAAACCCCTGTATTGGGAATGGCGAGAAGATATTTTTATTTATTTCATCATTTGTGTTTTTAATTTCTATTTATTTTGACTTTTGAAGTCACGATAGCCGAGTTGTTGGGTGGTCGGAATTTCGAGTCAAGAGACCTGAGATCGATCCCCAGGTGGCAGGCTCCTATCAATGGGTTTTTCAAAAACTTATGTACGAATAATATCGTTGGTTTGGACATAATTAAGACGGCGATGGGCTCACCACCTGTCATGTTGTCCCGAAAATATATTCGGTGGAAGGTGGATCAAAGGGACTTAATTGTCTAGACTGGACCTCTGTAAACCCCTGTATTGGGAATGGCGTGAAGATATTTTTATTTATTTATTGACGTCCCCTGTGGATTAGTGGTGTACATAGCGGTTTTCGCGGTGCCGCCAGATTTGTAATGGCGGGTTAGATTCCCGGTCAGGTCAATGTAAACAAAAAAAAACACTTTTCTATATTTTCTCGGGTTTGGTTATTTGTCACGATAGCCGAGTTGTTGGGTGGTCGGAATTTCGAGTCAAGAGACCCGAGATCGATCCCCAGGTGGCAGGCTCCTATCAATGGGTTTTTCAAAAACTTATGTACGAATAATATCGTTGGTTTGGACATAATTAAGACGGCGATGGGCTCACCACCTGTCATGTTGTCCCGAAAATATATTCGGTGGAAGGTGGATCAAAGGGACTTAATTGTCTAGACTGGACGTCTGTAAACCCCTGTATTGGGAATGGCGAGAAGATATTTTTATTTATTTCATCATTTGTGTTTTTAATTTCTATTTATTTTGACTTTTGAAGTCACGATAGCCGAGTTGTTGGGTGGTCGGAATTTCGAGTCAAGAGACCTGAGATCGATCCCCAGGTGGCAGGCTCCTATCAATGGGTTTTTCAAAAACTTATGTACGAATAATATCGTTGGTTTGGACATAATTAAGACGGCGATGGGCTCACCACCTGTCATGTTGTCCCGAAAATATATTCGGTGGAAGGTGGATCAAAGGGACTTAATTGTCTAGACTGGACCTCTGTAAACCCCTGTATTGGGAATGGCGTGAAGATATTTTTATTTATTTATTGACGTCCCCTGTGGATTAGTGGTGTACATAGCGGTTTTCGCGGTGCCGCCAGATTTGTAATGGCGGGTTAGATTCCCGGTCAGGTCAATGTAAACAAAAAAAACACTTTTCTATATTTTCTCGGGTTTGGTTATTTGTCACGATAGCCGAGTTGTTGGGTGGTCGGAATTTCGAGTCAAGAGACCCGAGATCGATCCCCAGGTGGCAGGCTCCTATCAATGGGTTTTTCAAAAACTTATGTACGAATAATATCGTTGGTTTGGACATAATTAAGACGGCGATGGGCTCACCACCTGTCATGTTGTCCCGAAAATATATTCGGTGGAAGGTGGATCAAAGGGACTTAATTGTCTAGACTGGACGTCTGTAAACCCCTGTATTGGGAATGGCGAGAAGATATTTTTATTTATTTTTACGTCCCCCGTGGAAGAGTGGCGTACATAGCGGTTTTCGCGGTGTCGCCGATTTGTAATGGCAGGTTAGATTCCCGGTCAGGTAAATGTAAAAAAAAAAAACACTTTTTCTATATTTTCTCGGGTTTGGTTGTTTGTGATAATTTGGGATTAGACCAATGTATGTGACGTCGTACCTATATATGTACCTGTGTATGTATTTATTGTGAACTTATGTATATTTATAAAGCATTAGTTATTTCTCTTACGCATTTTCCCAACAATGTGATAGTCTGAGGTTTACACAATTTATAAATATCGACCAATATTTCACCGGGACTTATTTATGACGTGACCGGTGGTGAGCCTTCTCACGTCTTAGCATCCAAGGCAACACTACAAATCTTTCACAAGTTTCGAAAAAACTCATAGGTAAGAACCTTTTTCTTGACGATAGAACTCGAGTCTCTTGATTCTAAATCTCATCACCAAACGACTTGGCTGACATTGCTATGCTGTTTAAATACAAAATGAGGATATGGATTTACTTTCGCCTGTTTCTTCTCCGTTAAAGAAACCTCATAACGAAATCGTAGTAGGATCAAAAAATTGAAACCGATGAATGTAATGTAGGTTACTAAATGTAGGCTTCAACATAAAAATTCTGGTAAATGTGCATATCTTGCCTATTCGAAGTTTCAAGACATTTATCGAAGAAGTAGTGTATAAAAAGGGTTATCAATATGAAGAAAGTTATTAACGATAGTAACTCTTGTGAAAGAGTTGGTCGCCTACTTTAATTTGAATTAAATTAATAATAAATTTTATAAATAAATAATAAAATAAATAATAAAATAAATATCTTCACGTCATTCCCAATGCAGGGGTAGGCAGAGGTCTAGTCTAGACAATTAAGTCCCTCCGACTCACCTTCCACCGAAGATATTTTGGGACAACGTGACACGTGGTGAGCCCATCGCCGTCTTTATGTCCAAGGCAATGATATGAATCGTAAATAGGTTTTGAAAAAACTCATTGGTTGAAGCCTGCCACCTGGGAATAGAGCTCGGGTTTCTTCACTCAAATTTCGATCACTCAACCACTCGGCTATCGCGACTATTAGATTTAATAAACTTCATCAACATGTACGAAGAACGTTGACGGCGTTTCCGTCAGTTACGTCAGTTAACAGAGGCGTCGAGGCATGAGCCTAAAGTGAGTAAGCTCACGCGAGCCTTGTTAAACCAAAATTCCTTTTATGTTGCACATTTATTGAAATAGCGCTCTAACACGAAACGGCGGGTACGTGGCGCTGCCGTGTCTGGAAATTTAAAATGGCTTGAGGCTATAAATCCTTGCGTTTGTGAAACAACTCACTTGATGTTGTATTTGCTGTGGATAAACTCGTTCCGTGCTTTCGGCTGTTGTTTCTCTTATCTATTTATTGTGACGAGTTTTATTTATTTCATCATTTGTGTTTTTTAATTTCTATTTATTTTGACTTTTTGAAGTCACGATAGCCGAGTGATGGGTGATCGGATTTCAAGTCAGGAGACTTTCTTTCTAATTGACTAGACTAGATCTCTGTAAACCATGTATTGGGAATGGCGTGAAGATATTTTTATTTATTTATTGACGTCCCCTGTGGATTAGTGGCGTACATAGCGGTTTTCGCGGTGCCGCCAGATTTGTAATGGCGGGTTAGATTCCCGGTCAGGTCAATGTAAACAAAAAAAACACTTTTCTATATTTTCTCGGGTTTGGTTATTTGTCACGATAGCCGAGTTGTTGGGTGGTCGGAATTTCGAGTCAAGAGACCCGAGATCGATCCCCAGGTGGCAGGCTCCTATCAATGGGTTTTTCAAAAACTTATGTACGAATAATATCGTTGGTTTGGACATAATTAAGACGGCGATGGGCTCACCACCTGTCATGTTGTCCCGAAAATATATTCGGTGGAAGGTGGATCAAAGGGACTTAATTGTCTAGACTGGACCTCTGTAAACCCCTGTATTGGGAATGGCGAGAAGATATTTTTATTTATTTTTACGTCCCCCGTGGAAGAGTGGCGTACATAGCGGTTTTCGCGGTGTCGCCGATTTGTAATGGCAGGTTAGATTCCCGGTCAGGTAAATGTAAAAAAAAAAAACACTTTTTCTATATTTTCTCGGGTTTGGTTGTTTGTGATAATTTGGGATTAGACCAATGTATGTGACGTCGTACCTATATATGTACCTGTGTATGTATTTATTGTGAACTTATGTATATTTATAAAGCATTAGTTATTTCTCTTACGCATTTTCCCAACAATGTGATAGTCTGAGGTTTACACAATTTATAAATATCGACCAATATTTCACCGGGACTTATTTATGACGTGACCGGTGGTGAGCCTTCTCACGTCTTAGCATCCAAGGCAACACTACAAATCTTTCACAAGTTTCGAAAAAACTCATAGGTAAGAACCTTTTTCTTGACGATAGAACTCGAGTCTCTTGATTCTAAATCTCATCACCAAACGACTTGGCTGACATTGCTATGCTGTTTAAATACAAAATGAGGATATGGATTTACTTTCGCCTGTTTCTTCTCCGTTAAAGAAACCTCATAACGAAACCGTAGTAGGATCAAAAAATTGAAACCGATGAATGTAATGTAGGTTACTAAATGTAGGCTTCAACATAAAAATTCTGGTAAATGTGCATATCTTGCCTATTCGAAGTTTCAAGACATTTATCGAAGAAGTAGTGTATAAAAAGGGTTATCAATATGAAGAAAGTTATTAACGATAGTAACTCTTGTGAAAGAGTTGGTCGCCTACTTTAATTTGAATTAAATTAATAATAAATTTTATAAATAAATACCTTCACGCCATTCCCAATACAGGGGTACACAGAGCTCTAGACAGTTAAGCCGTTTCGACTCACCTTCCACCGAAGATATTTTTGGGACAACGTGACAGGTGGTGAGCCCGTCGCCGCCTCGATGCCCAAGCCAAAGATATAATATATTAAAATAAATTATTATATGAAATTTCATATTTCCTTCTTAAAAAATATGCAATAAAAGAGCCTGTTTCTTCTGTGTTGGAAGAACCTCATTACGAAACGGTGGTAGATTTAAAAATTAACGAATGATGGATGGAATGTTACTAATGTCGATGACTAAATGGTTTATTACAATATATGAAATTATAATACAAAAGTATGATTGAACATAAATATAATCTGTAGTCAAATGTTTATTCTTATCAGTATCTCAATACGTAGGCACTGTAGCGTATTTCATAAACAACATATGAATTCCGCTCGGTTCACGATATCGTGAATCGTGACTAAAGCTTTTAAGCTCAAATCGTTTTACCAGCAGACAAATCCAAAACTATGGGCGACTGTTATTAGGTAAATCGAAATTGGTTATAAATATATGGGTGTATTTTTAAGCTCTGTTTATGGCAATCTGTAAAGTGAATTTATTTTTAAACAGTCATAAAATTAATGGCTAAAAAGAAAAAGAAAACTAATTTAAAAATAAGAAAATTTATCGTTTAATTTACAGCCAGTAATATAAATTTGATGAATGTAATAAAAAAAAAACTAAAACATTAAACGTGCCAGCAATACTGGTGAACACCTAAAAAAGAACGTTTCGGTCCCCGATCGCGGACACGATGCGGCGACGTGACGTGGATATCAACAGCTTATATAAAATCTGGAAGAGAATGAACGTAGAAATGCAGGATGCGTCCCGTTGCGATGTTGTTTGGCATCGACCACTGATTGGAGTCAGTGATTTATAGATAATTTTTAAAAAGAATTCTTTGATAAATATTTTTGGAATCTTTCGAACATGATAAAGTCAATTGAAAGCTTCTCTAAGAAGAAGCAAACGAATTCGGGTTTTGTTCGATAACCTATAAATATCCTAACATAGTTTTTCTCTTTTCCTTTCCTTTCCTAATTCTTTTCTTAAAACTAAACAACACACACACACACACACAAGCTTTCTGGTGCTGTGAGTGTGGCCGTTATTGCCACTGAATGATTTAATAATAATAAAATAAATAGTTAATTTATTAGTCACGATAGCCGAGTGGTTGGGTGGTCGGAATTTCGAGTCAAGAGACCCGAGTTCGATCCCCAGGTGGCAGGCTCGTACCAATGAGTTTTTCAAAAATTTATGTACGAATTATATCGTTGGCTTGGACATAAAGACGGCGATGGGCTCACCACCTGTCACATTATTCCGAAAATATCTCGGTGGAAGGTGGGTCGAAGGGACTAAATTGCGTGAAGATATTTATATTTATTTATTTATTTTTAAAATAAATAAAGACAACATCATATACATTGCTCCGATCCCAATGTAAGATGCTAAAGCACTTGTGGTATGGGAATCGGAAACAAAGAAGGCACCACAAACACCCAAACCCGAGAAAATGTAGAAAAAGTGGTTTTTCTACATCAACCCGACCGGGAATCTAACCCGGACCCTCGAGATGGCGACACCTTGAAAAGCGGTGTTTACGCCACTCGTCCACAGAGGTCGTCAATGATTGCATGTTTTTCTCCTGCCATGATAAAAAAACTCACATTAAAACGCATACAAGTATAAGTGTATTTTTAAAAAGACTTAGACAATTGCTTAAGTCAATATGGAATGCGAATTTCCTTGAGTAGATTTTACTATAGTGATATATCGAACTAGTTAATAAAAATATAATTCTATCTATTCTAATTCTAATCTATTAATTAGCTTGCATAATTTAGTATATACTTACTAAATTGTAAGCCGTATGTACTAAATTATGTAACAACCTTCCAACTTACGAGTATCGTAAAAGGCGATTAAGGTCAAGGCCTTGAATATCGCAGTTTCTGTTGACAGATGGCGGTACAAACATGATTTAGTTTCGATAGTTCTCTCTGCGTCCGCAAAATAATGGCTTATGCAGGCATATTTTGTATACTGCGTATTATAATAAAGGTCTCTATTTAAAAAATTATACTATACAGCTCGTATATACGCAGTTGCTGATAATGTGTTATTTCTATAAGTGAAAGCATATTTAAAATTAGTTCACTAGTTTGCGAATTTCTTCATTAAAATCGTACAAAATAATACAAAAATATAAAATAAAATAAAAAAATATCTTCACGCGACCGCCATTGCAGGGGTAGACAGAGGTATAAACAATTAAGTCGTTTCGACCCACCTTCCACCGGAGATATCTTTGAGACATTGCATTTATAAATAATAAATGTAAAAATCCTAATCTACCTCTTTATAATATTAGTTTAGACTAATATCAATATTGATATTTTAAAAGACCATTTTTGAAGACAAAACGGATGGAAACCGATGACGGGAAGCAGCGTCTAAATCGTCTCTAGCTTGTAAAGCTTCAATCCTTTTGGCGTTTATTAATGGTAATTTAAAATATAACCCATTCGTTAGGGATTATTATTCGCTCTTTAGTTCGATTCGGGATCTTTAGTTCGATACTCCGAAATTATCTACTGATAATTTGTGCAATTTTAGTAGTTATCCAAACATTTTCCAAAGAAATTTACGTGGTGTTATCAAACAAACCAGGAATATGTCCTTACTGCTATTGTTCGCCTGTTTTTCTCCATTAGTGGAACCACTTTACGAAATGGTGGTAGATTAAATATGATGATGAATGGTTTAAATGAATGAAGGAATGATAAAAATTAGCTATATCGATAAAAAAAACTATTTGATTACAGCTTATTAGTACTGTTCGTAGTAACCCGTTGGTAGCGATTTCGTAGAAGTTTGTAGCGTAGTGACAGTTCGTTGTGACACTGCCCACATAGCTAAGGGTTGGGGGTTGGAATCTCTGTAGGAGCAAGCATTTCTGTGAAGAATACGTACGTTTGTACTGGAGTTATATATTTTCATACAAATATTTATCCATGTGAGTATATTGTGTCGCTGGCTCGTAACAAAAGACGGCGTCTGGCTCTGTCACGATGTCCCAAAAGGCGAAAGCACTAAATTATTTAGACTTGTGTAAGACTTATCCTAGTGTTCGGAGTTATTTTAAATAACAAAAGTTTCAGCATGAAGTACATTCTGAAAATTTAGTGCTAACCTTTCTATTATTATAACGACCTCGGTGAACGAGCGATGTACTTTCATAGCACAATTGCATTTGGAATCAGAACAATGTAGGATATTTTTTTTCTTTTATCACATTGCCCATTACGGATGTAGACAGAGGTCAAGACAAATTGTTCGTTCGACCTATATATCATGAGTCTACATCCAGTGGATCTAACTTGGGTCTCTTGACTCTAATTCCGATCATCTTTCGACTATCGTTACTCATTTTATTTAAAAATATAATTTTAAACTTAATTTTAAAAATAAAATACATAATTCTATTCTACCTAAATTCTAACTAATGAGCCCGTTATTAGAAAACGAATACACACGCTGTAAACATTTTCAACTGACAGGGAAAACTCCTATGGTAAGCAATTAACGTCTAGCTACTGTAAATAATGTGCCTGGTAGGGTTTCACAGTGTTAGCACTGGAACTCCGACAAAAACAAGAGAGCGATGGAGATGCAAGGGTGTGTTGGTTTTGATTTTATTACTGCCATTCGGTTAGGAGGCGGAGTTTCAGGCAAATGTGCTTTTGTTAATGATTTAAAGCTCGTTTTGTGTTTGTTAACAGATGTGTTTTAAAGCGTTAATTGTTAATGTGTATGTTTTTTTAACATTTTTGTTAATGATGTATGGTGCTTTTTAAAGCATGTTAGTCATGCTGAACTTTTGGTTATTATAGTAATTAGAAATTTAAAAAGTCAACTAACAAAGGCGGAATTCGAATCACGATTTCTTCTATACCGAGGTAACCTTCGAGCCACTGTACTGAAGAGGTCGCAATTCAAATGCCGTCCGTGTTATTTGATAGAAAAATAGATGTATAGAATTATCTTTATTTGTGCAATATCCGATACAGAAAATATAAAAAATAAAACAAATTAATATAAAAAGACTTGGTTGTTGTTGTTTATCAATGTTTTAAACAAATAAAAAAAAGAGACATGATGGCTTAATGGCTAGATAATAAAGAGACCCCAGTTAGATATCGAGGGAGAAGGTATACCAAAAATAGTCCGATAACAGGTCAGCTTATTGAGTAGCTATTCTATCACTCATGTTATACAGTATGAAACTTTATCCAAATTTCTTAATATTTAAGTTTAAAAAAATCACGATAGCCGAGTTGTTGGGTGGTCGGAATTTCGAATCAAGAGACTTGAGTTCGATGCCCAGGTGGCAGGCATGTACCAATGAGTTTTTCAAAAACTTATGTACAAATTATATCGTTGGCTTGGACATAAAGACGGCGACGGGCTCACCATCTGTCACGTTGTTCCTGAAATATCGTCGATGGAAGGTGGGTCGAAGGGATTTAATTGTCTAGACAAGACCTCGGTCTACCCCTGTATTGGAAATTGCATGGGGATATTTATTTATTTATTTTACAAAGAAAGTAAAATACATACATCTTATTGTCATCATATTCCAAATGCGCACATTACATAGATGATCATCCAATGCGCATCAAAGATCTTCAACCGCTTTTATTGCATTCATCTCAATAGAACCGCAAATATTCAGGCTAGAAAAAGGCAATTTCGCCTTATATGAAGCTTTGCTATATTGACTTTGGGACAGGAGTGATAGGCAACTTATATAAACCTAGCTGTTACGAGAATTGAATGAAACCGTAAAATTATTCAGATCTGTGACTTTTGTATAAAGTTTTGTTTTTCCTGTCTTAATTTTATAGGCTTTTTGAATTCTTGTATATTTTTTCTTTTTAATCTTCACGCAATTAACATACTTTGTTAGACACAATAAAATTCTATCGACCCATTTTCGTTCAAAGTTTACTTGGGACAATGTGACAGGAGATAAAGTCATCTTAGCACACAAGAGTAGTGGCAAGCGACGGGTACAATATACTTACATATAGATATATTTACATATATAAATATTCACATACACATAAAAGCACAATGACTTGATTACATACATTGATAATCATCACAAAACTATGTACCTAATTGGATTCGAATCCGCAACCCTAAGCAGTGGCAGTACGATAGCAATGGCACTACCACCCAGGCTTATAGGTCGTCAAATATACCAATGAATTTTAAAATAAACGGTATATATAAGTAAATATTTATTTGCTGCTCAACCAATACCAACCAAGTCACGATAGCTGAGTGGTTGGGTGGTCGGGATTTCTTCGGTGGACTTGTTCGAAGGGACTTATTTGTCTAGACTAGACCTCTGTCTACCCCTATATTGGGAATTGCGTGAAGATATTTATTTATTTTAAAAACAATGGAAGGGGTAGACCCCTGTATTAGGAATTGCGTGAATATATTTATTTAATATTATTATTATTAATTCGCTCAACCAATATAAAACGATAACAAGTGACAAAATGCCATGAACGCAAATACTGAAACTGAGGAAGAAAAACCCCGAACTGGCACGTGTCAGTGCTACTGAGTTCGGCTGGCAAGAGACTCTGGACTCGTCCCCGCATAATTAACATATTAATAGCATGAATTGAACGCACGGGGACCGAGTAGTTATGCCGCGTTTAACTTTATAGCCCATTATGTAGTGGCAAGAACTTTTATGAGATGTTTCTGAACATCATAAAATTTTATTGCAAATATGGTTTATGCAAGTAACATAGTAACAAGTAACGATATTTTATTGATGGAACTAAGGTGAAAAATTAGATAACATTCTGCCGGAAGTAATTACTATAGCACATGACACTTGAAATCGTTTTCCAAAGAAGGTATAGTTTAAAAAAAGAACAATATTTATCCAAGCCTCAGGTTGAGTGGTAGAGAATGCCAAAAGGCATTAAGTCTGTCCTTTGTATAACTTTTGTATTAAGGAATATTTGTAACATACCTTAATACAAAAGTTAAATATTTTTCTTGCGTGTTTTATTTTTGTCTTCAGTTATCTTAGTTTTCTTTTTAAAGTAATTCGAATGTTTATTTTATTTGTGGATATTTTTCAATTAAAGCTACAAATTTGTTGTCACCGTATTGGACTTAGTTGGAATACCTCACGGCTCGTATTTACACTGGCTCTCTAGAACCATCAAAGTAGAACACGGCATTTGATACATTGCTATTTGGAAGCAGAAATAGGTAAAAGTGTGGTACTGATTCAGACGACCTCTATACAGAGGTGGAAAAATTAAGTAAAAAAGAATAAGAATAAAGCGTAACGAATGCCGCCCATATTAGTGGATGTTTTGTATTTCTCTTTAATTTAATAACAAAAAAAGTTCAGCAATACTTATATGCTTTAAGTGTTTAGTAAAAATGACATAACGTGAAACGTTAAGGATCTTTTTTGGATTTCGAATTTCAAACTAAGCTTAAATGATGGTTCAAAATCTTCACCGAATGAACGAGTTAGACACAAACGGGATTTTTTTTTGTATACCGAGGACAAATTGATGAGTATACTTGCTATAAATGCCAAGGTTTTGCTAATTCTAAAATTTCGCCTAGTAACGTTTTGAAAATTTTCTATCATTATCTTTCCATACTAAATGTGGCAAGATGAATGCTGAGAATGTACACACAGCTTAAAAAACAACACGTCGACTTGTAGAAGTTATTTGACCTCTCTAGCGATAACCGCAATAAGATAATGAACCAAACTGTTACTGGAGAAGAAACAAAGGTCCATCAATATCCGAGTCAAATAAGGAATCAGGAACACCCCCGCTTAAAAAGCCCAAAAAGTTTCAATCTCTTGAAAATATTATGACCACGACTTTTTTGGGACACTGAAGTCATGTACTATGAGATGAACAAATTTCTCATTTGCAACCATCTCAGTAGAAAAAACACCGTGTGGTTAAGTTTATCCAATGCGTCTTTAATACTACTTACTATATTTTTATTGTTCTTTATAAACAAACTTATATAAGACAATTTCTCTCGGTTAACGTACTGTATTCCACTGCGAAACATCTGCTTCACTTGGTTAAGTTTGAATTCAGCAGTTACGACGTTCATGTCTCAGTTGTATTACTTGCTATAAACTATAAGAGGACCAGTTGTAACTTTGATATTGTTGTGTAACATTGTTACTACACTATAATGTTATATAACGATTATTACGTTTGTTTCTTTAGTAGTTAACTTGACATGCCTATGACAATTTCAATTGATTTACTTACAATAATTTTTAAATTCTTGAAAAAAAAAAAAAGTTACTTTTCAATTGATTTGTTTGATTTATCAGATAACGATTTATACGATTTATGACTTGGTTTGCAAAGATCTGAAAATTAATAAAACTATGTAGCGTGCTCAAAGTAACTTTATTAATTAAAAAAAGAACAGTAGACGTTGCACATTATTTTGATACCACAGAGAATACAGATAAGTGTCATACAGACAAATGTAATACTATTACAGATAATAAATTTAACATACTAACTTTTACATATTTTTCTATCTCTGTGTATATACATAACGAATTTTTTCGCTATAAATCAGAAACACACAGTTTAACAGTGGTAGAGCCAGGCATCAACTTTTATTGTTGCACGAATGGGCCGGCTCGACCGGGGAAGTACCAGGACCTCACAGAATACCGGCGTAAAGTAGAAGTCTAACAAACTTCTGCGTTTTGTCTGGTGAGTGCAGGTAACCGGTGGCCCACACACTCTCCTCCCCCAATTATGGGGGAGGGGGCACTCTGCTAAGCCTCTGGTATTGCGGGTGTTCATGGGTGGCGGTAATCACTTACCATCACGTGAGCCACCTGCTTGTTTGCCTCCCTTTTCCTATATAAAAAAAAAAAACGTTCGTGGTACATCTATTAATAAATGATATTGTGCCTAAAAATCCAAAATTCATTCGACGAAATGTTCCACACAATAATTTTCCTCGTATATTACGCGAGGAAGTACTTACAAAAGTCTCCGTTCAGACGGACAATGGGCCCTTGGGTCGGCGGTTCGAAACTGCTATAAATCGGGCATAATGGGCCCATTGGACGCGGCACTATAGAGAGCACTCCAAGCGGTTGCTTTGCTGAGTGATGCCTTATCTTTAATCTGTTTGAGTGTCTCCACTTAGATAGTTGTTTATTGATCAGCGGATCCGATGCTTATTGATGAATATTTGAGTTTGATTCCTATAAGAATTTTATCGGAAATCATTTCTAAAGAACAGAATGGGAAATTTATTATTCCAAAATACGAATTGTCAGCGAGATAGTGAGTATATTTCGAAATACATTCAATTTTCACAATGGTTTGCTTTGTTTGGATTCGAAATGTTGAATACAAACGGAAATGTTTGAAATACTTATCTTCAATGTTTTTTTGACTACAGAAATAATGTTCTTTTCTAATATTGAATAATATGAGTACATCAGTTTCATGTTTAATTTCAAGTAGAAATAAAAATAGACAAAAGGAAACAATGCATAAATTAAACTACTATAGTTTAGTATATGCATTTTTTTTTTTTTAAGCATTTAAGCCATGCTGAGCATAGTCATAAAAATACCAATTTAAAAAAAATCATCATGGGAATCGAACCCACACTTCCACCGTCCGTGTCGATACTCTTACTACCGAACGCAAGCTTATTAACGTTTTGCAATTTCTACATGTGTAACCTAAGCCATTCATCCTACGTCTCATCGCCTTTTGCTCTACAATTAATAGCTTTTCGAATCGCTTAGCTTCAGGTAATAGGTTTGCAGCGAATTCAATACGTACTCAGCGAAGTACAGACAAAGGGGCAACATCAAATGGTTAAATCAATAATTTCCAGTTAGAAAGCTGTAAATAGAATTGTGAAATCAAAGACGTGGAAATTGAAGCGTCGGATTTCATTAACTAGTACTTTTATAAGTTTGATAAACAATGTGTCTTTTGTTAATTTATAGACAACTTGAATCTAAATACTTGTAGACATAAGTCACCTATCCTCAACAGAAAATGGCGCCTGAGTGACACCGTGTGCGGCTTTGTCCCCGCCTCACATTTCCTTGAGGACTATAAAGGAGTCGAGAGCGGTTCAGGCTCGCAACGTTCCCCAATCCCAGACGATTAGGTTTCACCTCCCCGATCGGGGCCCCGGATCGCCTAATCCCCCCACTTCGGAATTCTTTTTTCGTTTAATGAAAAATATAGTAAACTGCGTAACTTTGAACTTCATCCTCCATGTTTGAAACGTGACCTTATCACTTAGATTCATAAGGGCGTGCTTCAATGGTTTGAGCATGTTCAGCGAATGAGTGAAGACCAAATGGTGAAGAAATGTACGAAATAAGTGCGAAAGTTAATATTAATATTACTGGTGTCGTGATAGAGCGACACCTTAACTTTCGAAGACCATGTGAGCAAATTGAACGATGATGAACGAATGATATCTGAAGAGAATGATGAATTTGAAAGAAGTAAAAGAGATACGTGACCCTTGGCGATCTGTTCTCTCTGGCTGCCCCGTCAGGTAGTGTGCGTGAAAATATATTCTATTGAATTTATATATATCTTCACGCAATTCTCAATACCGGGGGTATTGAGAATTGCAAATACACAGAGGTCCAAACAATTAATTGATTTTGATTCACCTTTCACCCAAGAATTTTTTTTGGGATAAGTTAACTGGTGGCGAGCCATCTTCATTTTCAAGTCGACGATAATAACCGTTCATAGGTTTATGAAAAAACTCTTTGGTCCGAGCTTACCAACTGTAAATCGAACTCGGGTCACTTGACTCGATTTCCGATCCCCCAACCACTAGGCTATCATTACGTAAATTATTTCCAAATCTCTGCTACGCACGTAATATCCGACGATACTTCTTGATAAATATCAATTTACTTAATGCAACATGAAAACGTATTAGGAGTAACGTTCAATATCACAAATTAGCCGCGCTACCTTCTTTCCTAATTCCAATTTTCCCCGCTCGAGGATATTAGCGTATCGTCACTTCGTTAAAGATAAAATCATTAACTAATCGACGCTCAGATACGTCGAGTGCCTGTCCATTAAACATTAATGGAGACTGAATTATTAACAAATTCAGAACGAATTGCAAGTATAGAAATTTTGAAAACAATTACTATGTTTTGTTTACCGTTTCTTTATTGGGTTTTTTGTACATTATTCGATTATGTATAAAAAAATATGTTCAAGCCGTTCCCAATACAGGGGCAGACAGAGATCTAGTCTAGACAATTAGGTCCCTTCGACCCACTTTATACAGAAGACATTTTTAGGGCATGGATTATTCATAAATTGTATAATTTAAGTGTACAAGTAGGCACGTATCGAAACTTATATACGATTTTCGTGTCCTGTCATCTTGAGAAATGTTTTCGGTGAAAAAGGTCTGAAGCTAAAGATAAATATAAAACCGAGTAGTACACATTTATGTAACACACACACACACAACCACACACACACACACACACTCACACACACACATTAGCTTATTAAATATGGTTAAAATCAATAGTAATAACAATTTTAAACAAACACAGCCTATCCAGGTATATAATAGGGTTACATAAGCATACAAAGCGAAGTATGTGATTAAAGAAATTTTTTCTGTGCGGTTGTATTTCGTCTAGTTTATTCGCTTTATAACGCCACCTTAAGAGGCGAAACACGTATGACATAATTATTAGTGGCTCATGTTACATGGTGTCGAGTCTAGTAACATAAATAAACATCTTCACGCAATTCCCAATACAAGGGTTAACAGAGGTTTACTTTAGATTATTAAGTCCCTTCGGCCATCCTTCCACCGAAGATATTTTCGGGACAATATGACAGGTGGTGAGCCCGTCGCTGTATATATGTCCAAGCCAACGATGTAATTCGTACATAAGTTTTTGAAAAACCCATTGGTACCAGCCTGTCACATGAGGATCGAAATCGGGTCTCTTGACTTGAATTTCCAACTACCCAACGACTGGGCTATCGTAACTTATAGATATATCGAGAGTAATGCCTGTAGAATTAGTGCACGCATCTGTGGGAGGGACGTAGGTATTACTTCTCATCGGACCAGGTAACATATGTAATTTATCGACATTACATGCAGAATTGTGCCAGGAAATTTTATTATAAAATTTATATTAAAAATATTTGTAAAAGTCACGATAGCCGAGAGGTTGGGTGATCGGAATTCGTGTCGAGAGACCCGAGTGCGATCTCCAGGTGGTAGGCTGGTATCAATGGGTTAATTCAAAACCTATGTATAATTCATAACGTTAGCTTGGACATAAAGACGGTGAAAAAATATCTTCGGTAGAAGGTGCATCGAAGAGAATTAATTGTCTAGACTTGTCTAGTCAGGACTGGGAGTGTCTATCCCTGTACTGAGAATGGCGTGTATATATTTAATAATAATAATAATAATTTATTTGAATCGGACAAAAAAGTTATCCATATTGAATGGTTAGTAATCCGGTTACTAACAATTTCATTTAAAACTATGTTAGTATTGTTAGTTTACATCTATTTGAACAAGTATTATTTGTGACCTAGTACAATCCCTATACAGCAACAGTGGTAGAGCCACGCAACAGCTTTTGTTGTTGCACGAATGGGCCGGCTCGACCGGGGAAGTACCACGACCTCACAGAATACCGGCGTTAAGTAGAAGTCTAACACACTTCTGCGTTTCGTCTGGTGAGTGCAGGTAACCAATGGCCCGCACACCCTTCACCCCTTCCCCCAGTTCTGGAAGGGGGGGGCACTCTAAGGGAGGCAACGCATCTGCTATGCCCTGGTATTGCGGATGTTCATGGGCGGTGGTAATCACTTACCATCACGTGAGCCACCTGCTCGTTTGCCTCCCTTTTTTTAAAAAAAAATGTATCCGTACGCGCCTCCACAAACATTCGTGACGCGCTGCAATGCCAGGGCAGCCGCAACAGCATCCTGAAAGCGTTGTTGAACTGGACGCGCAGGGCGTTGTAAGCTCGACGCGTATATGCAACCCACAGGCCACTTGAGTATAAATGTATTTTTTTATTATTTATTTATCTTCACGCACAATCCATGACGGGGTAGCCAGAGAGAACAGATCGCCTAGTGTCCCGATCCCTACATACTTCTTTCGCTTCTTTCAGATTCATCATCTTCTTCATACATGCACGTCTAGGTATCCGAGTACTCTTGACCATCCCCTCTTCGAGCAATTTGCTCACATGGTCTTCGAGAGTATATATGCTTTAAATAGTGTTAATTTAACTGTATTTGTACATCGCGTGAACTTGCGAGCCAGCATATTGGCTCGGATCGCCAACCCCCTTCGCTCGCCCTTCACTTTTTTTAATTTATTTTATTTTATATAAAAATGAATTACATAAAACAACGCCTAAGTCTATTAACCATGTACTTGTTTCTGAACCTGTATCAACTCATGTACTATGTAATAGGTACGAGTTACGTATTATATAAAGTGAAGGAGGAATTATTGACTTTGATATCTTTTCATGCGATCCTTTACCATTAGTCAAACTCAACCGCTCGTAGATTTTCTTTTAACTTGTTAAACTTATCGGGGCAAGAGTTAAACGATGCCGATGATTCGGCGGTTTCTCTTTAACTAACTGGTTAACTCATTTTTCTTTTTTATATAACTTCAACAGTCACGATAGCTGAGTGGTTGGGTGATCGTATTTTGAGTCAAGATACCCATAACCGATCTCCAGATGATACGCTCATACCAATGGGTTTTTTCAAAACTTATATACGATTCACAGACACATTCTGACACATTTCTCCTATAACGTTGTCCAATAAAATAGTTTCAGTTGAAAGTTTATTTCGGTTATAGGACTTAACAGTTTAGACGTAAAGGACTTAGCTGTCTATCCTTGTTGTGGGAATGGCGTAAAGATATAACTTCAACGAGATTTTTCTGTGATAGTGCGTAGTCAGTTAATCGGTTATTTGTTATGATAACGAAGAACGCTTTAAACTATTATTATTTGGTTCCAAAGAATTAATTAATTAATTACCACTGACTTAATAATAAAGAAAAAATCATCACGCTATTTCCGATACCGGGGTAGACAGAGAAAAAGTTAGTTAGACAGTCCCCTCGACCTACCTTTTTTTTTTAAAGAAGGAAAGAAAATCGTTTATTCGTGGACCGAATACAGCACGAAGACAATATAAAATAAAATAACGCAAGCTAAACTAAAACAACAAATATGACAATCCGTGCTGCAACATACAACCACGAAATGGATCGAACTCAGTTGTAGCCGCGATAACCCGACACAGATTTTCAGTCCGACCCTTACCTTATGGGAACTCGGACAGCTTATCATAAGTATTTTTTATTATAAGTATTTATCAGCTACAATTATATACTAAAGCTATTTGTTTCTGTTTTTAAATAAAGATTCAAACTTAATTCTATAGCTACTAATCGTTGATGCTGTGTCCAATTAAATGTTATAAAGGTATATTATAAAAAAACAAGGTAAATAAAAAAACAAAACAAAAAAGGCTGCTTAAATAATTACCTTTTGCACACTTCTTAAACTATTACAATGCGGTTGTTATTTATTATATAGTACTTATTTGCTCATTATACAGTAGACATTTAAACTTAATCTTAAAAGTAGTAAGCGACTTGAGAGCACCTAATGGAGACGGCAGATTATTCCAACACTTCGTAGCATTGTACTTAAAGCTACCTCTATACGCAGCTGTACGGTGGAAAGGATATATTAATTTATAAGTAGATGATCTAGTATTACATTTATTATTTTGATCTTTAGACCAAGTTAATTTATTGTAGAGGTATATAGGCTCTTTATTTTTGATTACACAAAACAAAAGGGTAGCAAAGTGAAGTCGGCAGCGATAATCCATCTTTAATACATTTGCATTATTGAGAAAAGGTGTCACGTGTGCACGCGGCGGTATATTAAAACTTAAGCGTGCACAAGCATTTTGGACCCGTTGTATTGCCCGTTTGGTACGTGCTAATAAACGTGATCCTATAAGTGCGTCTGCATAATTAAATTTGGAGAGGACGAGTGATTCGCAAAGCGAATACGTAAGGATTCACTTAAAAAATTACGAATTTCGTACAATAACTTCAGCCTATAAAAACAATTGCGTGATATGTCTCTGATGTGCTTTTCAAATCGCAGTTTCTCATCCATGACAATTCCTAAATTTCTTGCTTCAGCGACGCGTACTACTATCTCATCGTTAATTACTACAGCAGGAAATCTACTACTAACCTTTTGAATTTGGGTAGGTGTCCCTAGGATCATGTATTTTGTTTTTTTTTTTTCGGATTTAATACTAAGGCGTTACGCTCAGACCACAAGGATATACGATGAAAATCAGTGTTTAACTTCCCGACTGCAATGTTAGTTTCATTAGGCTTGAAGGAGATATATATTTGTAAGTCATCAGCATACATATGATACTTACAATGTTCTATGTTGCTGATGACGTCCGCGCTGTTTAATATAAAAAGCAATTTTTCTGACAACATGACAGGTATTAAGCCTGTCACTATCTTTATAATCGATATAAATCGTGCATAAAGTTTTTACAAATTTATTCTTACTACCTTACCATTTAGAGATCGAAATTGGGTCTCTTAACTTGAAGCCTAATCACCCAACCACTCGGCTATCGTGAATATTATCGACTACTCCATTGTTAGGAAATGCGTAAAGAATATATATCTTCACGCAATTCACAATACGAGTCAGAGGTCTAGTCTAGACAAATAAGTCCCTTTGAACCACCTTCCGCCGAAAATGTTTTCGGGACAACGTGATAGGTGATAAGCCCGATGCCGTCTTTATGTCCAAGCCAACGATATAATTTGCACATAAGTTTTGAAAAACCCATTTGTACGAGACACCACCTGGGGATCGAACTCGGGTCTCTTGACTCGAAATTCCGACGACCCAACCACTCGGCTATCGTAGTTTTTTTTTCTCGTGATATTCCCTGGTCCAAAAAAATAAGAACTCTGCGATTGGTTAGCTAAAAATATACTCTACTATGTTACATATACGTACTATATAGATATTAAGTTTTTTCTATTTTCGCAGTAGGTTACAATTTCAAACCGTAACTAATGGGTCCCATAATTTATTGCTCGTGTTTCGAAGTTGCGATTGTCCGTCCTTCTTTCTATTAGCAACTCTCCCCTATCGTTTACCCCGAAGTAGTTAAGTGTTGCCAGCATCAACTGCTATTCCCGACGTTTTAGGAGGAAATATATATTCTTAACAGCGTTATTTACGAACAGATTTATTTCATTCGTTTAGGGGCCTGAATGTCGTTTCCATAGAGATTGTATTTTATAGGCCATTATTACGAGATGATCCGGTACTTTATGTTATTTTTTTTAGTTTAGGGAGAATTCCACCTAATGAATTTGTGAAGTGGTGATAGTAATAAATGGCGTGGGAAAATTTACGTTATATAAATACGTAGATTGAAACTTTGGAACTTTTGAAAGAGGTACTAGTTACTCGACATTTGTCGTACACTGTCTTTCATGGTATCACCAGGTCTAAGGTCCTAGATTTGGTTCCCGTACTAGTCGGTGTAGAAAAACACTAGATGTTTGTGGTACCTTCGATTTTGCCGATAACAAGTGCTTAAGCTACTCACTTTATATTCAGAGCAATATATGTCATTAACTACTCTAGCATGTTATATCTTCACGCTATTTTCATAAAACGGCTCCCTGCCCCTCCTCCAAATCTAGCTTCGAAAGCAAGGTCTATCAATTAAACTACCGGGCCGTCCATATAAATAATAACTACAAGCTTGTTATTATTAATATCCACTACGTGATTAAATTAAGGAAAACAGAACAAAATGAAAAGATACATATTTATTTGACAATCACGCCACAGGAAAAAATGAAACTATAAAAAAAGAAAAGGCGGCGGGTAATTATACGATGTCAAATAAGGTTCTGTCTCAGTTATTGTCTGTGCAAAATTAAAAGTAATGTATTTATATATATATATATATATATATATATATATATATATATATATATATATATATATATATATATATATATATATATATATATATATATATATATATATATATATATATATATATATATATATATATATATATATATATATATATATATATATATATATATATATATATATATATATATATATATATATATATATATTCTTCATATATATATATATATATATATATATTTTTTTTTTTTATAGCCATAAAAGCTCATAGCTGCTCAACAAAATCCTGGTTTATATTTCTATATGTGATAGAATACCAATGGGTTTTTCTAAAAACTTATGTACGAATTATATCGTTGCCTTGGACATAAAGACAGCGACGAGCTCACCACCTGTCATGTTATCCCGAAAATATCTTCGGTGGAAGGTGGGTCGAAGGGACTAGACCTTTAGACTAGACCTCTGTCTACCCCTGTATTGGAAATTGCGTGAAGATATTTATTTATTTATTTTATAATTTATAAATAGTTTAGCTGTCGCAATTACTATTCCTTTTTACTTTATTGTTGTTTGAAACTTATTGCTGATTACATAGTATAACCTAAATAAGGTAATAAAAGCCAAATTCGCGGTGAAACAAACCGCGGTGAAGTGTGTTTCGAATGACTATAGTCTAGACCTCTGTCTACTTAATTATCGGGAATGGCTTGAAGATATTTTTTATCTCATACCGTCAAACGATTAATTGCTAAGAGATTGTCATAATGATGATAGCAATAATGTTATAATAATAATGTTTTTCTTAATATTACTCATACTGGAGCAAGCTTGTATCTGGTATCTCATACTGGTATCAATCAGGGATACTCATCCTAACTTACCTATCCGGTAGTTGTGGTAAGGTATACGGGTATGCGACCCCGGCTTCCCTAGCTATTACTGTCCTATCCCTTGCCTTCCTGGGCGGTAATATCCTACCTTTCCTAATTCCCACCCTAACTTACCAATCTTCCTTTTCTCACAACCTATCCTTCCCTTTCCTTACTCCTATTCTCTCCGCCAATACAACGTCTGCCGTGCGGATGGATGCATGG
The DNA here is from genome assembly GCA_029286605.1 of Sericinus montela. Classification (NCBI taxonomy): domain Eukaryota; kingdom Metazoa; phylum Arthropoda; class Insecta; order Lepidoptera; family Papilionidae; genus Sericinus; species Sericinus montela. The sequence continues at coordinate 685,766 of JAGSMR010000035.1, read as the reverse complement.
CTAGGGGCAAGCCTAGTCGTTAGCGTGACACATTGCACTGGGACCGGGCGACCCAGAATTAGGCTAGCCTTACCCTGGCATGCGGGGCTCTGCTGGGGTGGACAAACCTTTCCCTTGCTACTCGTGGGAACGCAATGGTGAATTTTACATGTGGTTCGCCATCCATCACGTCTCGTTTCTCGCGGGGACGAAAAGCGGCCCATGGAGAGCTGCTTCGCTACGTTGAATGTAAGAGGAGGAATGGATGGTAAGGTAGATGAAGTATGTCAGATGATGGATGAACGATGTATAGATATCCTGTGCGTGAACGAAACCAAGAGGAAAGGATGTTACACCACGGTTCATGGTCTCAACACGGCATACTGTTTATAGAGGCTGTCAGGGAGTTGGTGTGATTCTTTCCTCTCGAATAGTTGACTGTGTGATAGAGCATGAATGTGTAAGCCTAAGACTCCTCTGGGTTAGGTTAAAAGTTGGACTCACCCGCTTGTTTATCCTTGGGGTCTATGCACCGACGGATCTGCGCGGAGGTGTTTAATTAAAAGCCCAACAAGAGAGAGAGGAATTTTGGGATAGCATGAGAGAGGTCTTGAATAAATGCGGAGAAAATGAACGGATCGTGATGTTAGGGGACTTTAATGGGTGGATTGGAGTAAAGCGTGATGGGTATGAAGGAGTACTGGGTACATTTGGGGACAAGAGAGTGAACGAAAATGGGAGAAGCCTACTTGAAGTATGCTTGGAATAGAATCTGTGTCGCCCATAGAATGTTTGATCACAAAAAGATCCATTTGTATACAAGAATTGAGGGAGTCTAGAAGTATGATTGATTTTTTTATTGTGGATGAAAGATTGAGGAAGAAACTGCTAGACACTCGAGCATACCGCGGTGTAGGCTTTGACACAGACCACTTCCTGGTCATAGCCCGAATACATGGCCTCTTTAAACGATGGCGACACCGAAGAGCTGAACCTACGTGTGTTTTGGACAGAATAAAAGTGGAAAATCTGCAAGAAAAAGAAAAGAAAGACGAGTATGTAGAGAAACTGATAAAAAGTTTTAAAGGCATAGAAGAGATAGGTGTGATTGAAGATTTGTGGAAGACATTTAAGAAAGGAGTCGTGAATGTTGCTGTTGAGGTATGCGGAGTAGCGAAACGGAGTAAAGGAAGAAAGTAGTATAATGTGTGGATGGATAAAGATGTACAAAAGGCTGTGCAAGAAAAGAAAGCGTGGTTAGATTGGTTAGCAACAAAAGCTAACCAAAAACTTCAAAAGGCGACGAATGACGAGATAAAGGAAGCGAGAAAGAAGGATAAAAGATTCATATCAGCTGCGAAAGATGTTGTGACTAGAAAGAAAGAAGAAAAAAAGGATGATTTTGATAGGAGGCTCACTGAAGATTTCCAGTCAAACATCAAAATTTTCTGGAAATCCGTCAATACAGCCAAAGGAAAAAATTCTACCTCGGAGCTGAATACAATCAGGAGTCAAGATGGGAACATTATAAAAGGAGAAGAATATGTGTTAAAGAGATGGAAAGAGTATTTTGAAAGTTTATTTGAAAGAGAGGAAGTGCAGGTACAACACCCGGCACCTTCCATGGTTAATATAAATGTAGATGAAAGTGAGATAAGCGTGGATGAAATAGTAAAAGCGTTGAAAAGTATGAGATTAGGTAAGGCTGCGATATGATAGGATTACCGTCGAGATGCTGAGGACTGGACAGGGCTTAGTGGCTAGTCAGCTGTACCGCCTTTTCAATTTGTGCTGGCGAAATGGCAAGTACCGGGAGAATGGTGCAAAGCCGTAATCGTGCCATTATATAAGGGAAAAGGGTCACGGCAGGACTGCGTAAATTACCGCGGTATAAGCCTTCTCAGCGTCGTTGGTAAATTGTAAGCGAAAGTGTTGATTGAAAGGGTTGTGAATGAAACAGACGAAAAAGTATGGGATGCACAAGCGGGATTTAGGAAGATAATGGGGTGTGAGGATCAGGTATGAATTAGGAATGAATTGTGGTCAGTATTGTCCGTGAAACGTGTCAGCAGTATCCTTATACGAGCATTGCAATCTCTTTATAGGGATTCCTGTGCTTGTGTAAGGATAAACGGGGCATACACGGAATGGTTTAATATCGAAAAAGGTGTTAGACAGGGATGTGTAGCGTCACCCTGGCTGTTTAATCTGTTCATGGACATTTGCTGGACAGATTTAAAAGAGAATGAAAGTGGGTTGAGAATTAATGAGTTACTCGTCAAATATTTTCTCTATGCTGATGATCAAGTATTACTTGCGTCTTTAGCCGAGGAGTTGCAGGAAATGGTAACTGCTATGAGTGGAGCTTTTGTAAGAAAGGGGATGAAGATAAATGTAAAGAAGACGAAAGTGATGGTGTTTGAAAGAGATGAGGCCATGACATACTGCAATATAATAATTGGAGATGAACAAATTGAACAGGTGAATGAGTTTGTGTATCTGGGTTCAAAGTTCACAAGAGATGGAAAGTGTGAGAGTGATATTGAAAGAAGAGTGAATGCAGGAAACATGGTGAATGGAGCTTTGCACTCCTTTATGAGCAGTCGGTTGGTGTCTAACAAGCCTCGTTTGGCTGTGCATAGGGGAGTTTTGGTTCCGACACTCATGTACGGAAGTGAAATTTGGGTATGGCAGAAGAAACATGAAAGCAGAGTAAATGCAGTTGAGATGAGAGCATTAAGAAGTATGTTAGGAGTTAAATTGAGCGACAGGATAAGGAATGGTGAAATAAGGAAACGTTGTGGTCTGAAAGAAGATGTAGTGACTAAAATTGAGAAAGGTATGCAGAGATGGTTTGGCCATGTCGAGAGAATGAATGAAGAACGATTGACGAAAAAAGCATATAAGGCGAGTGTGAATAGAAGTGTAGGAAGGGGAAGACCTAGGCGGACGTTTCAAGACCAAATCAGGGACGTCCTGAAAAAAGGCCAGGTCAAGAGTACCCTGAATCGAAGAGAATGTATGAAGGGAATAATGAAAGTAGACGAAGCGAAACAGGTATGTAAGGATCGTAGCAAGTGGAAAGAAGTGGTCTCTGCCTATCCCTACGGGAAAGAGGCGTGATTATATGCATGTTTGTATGTATGGAGCAAGCAGAGGTCTAGATATTGAACTCCTTTCGACCCACTTTCCACCAAAGCACATTTTGGAAGAACATGACAGGTGGCGTATCGCCGTAAAAGAAATAAAAGAAAACAGATAGATGTTTATTTTTCGCTACAACCAATATTAAATTATGATATAAAATATTAATATAAAAACACAATCTGAAGTATAATTTTAAACATTAATTTTAGGATTGCAGCAACAAAACAGCCACCGACTTAGTGTAATACTCTAGCCGTAATACCACAACAATAGCGCTGGTATTCTGTCGGAGCCATGATAATATAAGTATAATTATAATTTTATTATTTTTAAATATATTAAACAATATCCACCGCTTGTTTCCAATTCGATACGTACCAAGAATTTATTACGGTTCAATAACATTAAAATAATACATTGTTTCCTATCAAATAGGGTACGGTTACAACCCTCAATAATACAGAATATAAAATTTACGAGGTACATAATTCACGTTTCATTGAAATTCGTCGCTTTTACATTTTTGATATTACCGATTCCCTATAATTCTCACGGTAACATTAACGCTTATGGGATGATTTTAGGGATTACGGATTAATCAATCTTGATATTTAAAATACAGTATCCGTATATTTGTGGCTGCAACTCGAGAAATTAAATTTTTCAAACTGGTGAGCTATTTTTAACTTCACGCATTTTCATAGAACTGGGGTAAACAGAGGTCTAGGCAATTAAGTCCTGAGAGCAAAGAGAATTGGGAGGGGGTTTGTTAACTTCTATTTCACGCCGGTATTCTGTGTGATCGTGGTACTTCCCCGGACGAGCCGGCCCATTCATGCAACAACAAAAGCTGATGCGTGGCTCTACCACAGTAGCTAAACAAATTATGCTAAACAATTTGCTGCTAAATTAAAGATAAATCTTAAAGAAATCGATACGAGTTTAATTTTTGCAAATAGGTTTAAGAATTATTCATTCACCCATTCACCCCAACCCATTCGCTAATCATCGCTCGAAGCACTTCATTTTCTATTTCCACATTGATCTTCATATGTAGATTCACATATCGAGTACTTAAGTACAGTCTTCAAAAAGCCGCATCGCCAACAAAAATAAAATCTGAGAAAGCAATAAATGATTACAGACAGTAACAAATCCTTCGCAAACAGTACTCGAGTCGAGACGAGAAAGAAATGAGAAAGTACGGACCAATTCTTAACCTTTAAAAAGATATTTCGCGGAGTTAGAGTTGTGGACTAAATAAATTCAAAGAATAACGGGGCTCATTTCAAATATTAAAAAGCGGTGAACCCGCTTCGGAATATTCGCAAAGAGGTAACAGGAAAAATGAAAAGTATGGTTCATCGCGTATTGAACTCAGTTCTTGTTCCTTTAGCAGACTAAAGATTCAGTCACTATTCCTGTCATGGGTATTCTTAGATTTGTGAGAAATTGTTCTCATTTGAAAATGGAATTTGTATTAGAAAGAAAGAATTTGTAGTTAAATGAAATTATTTATTTTGTCAAAATTAGAATATACATTAGCTTATCGATAGTAATTTTTCAATCTACCCCTGTTTCGTAAAGAGGAATAGCGGAGAAGAAACTGGCGAAAGAAGCTATAGGTATCTTTTTGGGCAATTTTTTTATGATGATCCTACAATATGATTTTTTTTTTAAATAGCTTGGGAGCTTTTGGATTTCCGGACGGGTTTGGAAAACTACTTTTCTACTTATACTTCGCTTGTATGGTACTGCGATCGCAAATCCGCTTGCCAACCTTGGCGATTAAGGCTAACCCTTCAATGGAGTCTGCTGTAGCCTTTTACAGGCCGTTATTTATGTACATACATTCAGAACATTGCTCGAATCTTACGTAAATATTTAAGCACATACGTCATAGTATTAGAAACAACGAAGATATCATAAACATGCTGACCTTAGACAATACAAAAAAATGTAGTTTCCTACATTGAGCTATCCGAATTGAACCTGTAACCTCTGTATTTACGCCACTTGTTCAGAGAGGTCGACAGTAAGATAATCCAATATAACGGAATACATTTGTTTTCTGACATAAATAAACATGGTTGAAAATAATTCCAGTCTTAATTTGACTTCTTTAATAGGAAGTGAAATTCACTACGCACAATCGCTCTTTCAAAACGGGTCCTTTCATCTTTTCATCGCCAAACTCCTAAGTAACACTGAATAGCCGAAAAATATGCGAGGTATTATGAAAAAGTTAAATTCCCTTAGGGCTAATGCCCATAATCTTGGCAACTTTTAATAGGACAGGGCTCGAATTTGACGGCCATTATTCAAGAAATATACTCTGTGGGCGTCCCGCCACCTGCGTAACTTTATTTCATTTGGATTATATCGTCGAAATTATTTTAGGTCAAATTTGAAATGGCCAGCTGTTTTTCACTCGCCGTCGATTGTTTTTTCGTGTGAAAACTTTTTTCGGATTGGCAATGAAACAAAAACTAAGTTGGGAGAATTTCGTTATTGTAAATATTTTAAGGTCGCGTACTTATTTTTATATATAACTAAAAATCTTCTCTGTGTGTGTTTGTTACTGAACTAACTCTAAACGCGGGGACGCTTTTGATGTTTGTTGTGTGTGTTAAAGAGGATTTGAGAATGGTTCAGTTTTACATTTGTACCCGGTAGGTGGCACTGGATTAATCCTTTTAGTCAATATCGAAAATTTAGTCCTTTAGACTCACATTTTACCAGAGCTTATTTTAGGACTACGTGTCAGGTGGTGTACTTGTGGCCGTCTTTATGTGTAATCATGGGTACGAACTTACCTCCTCGGGATCGAACTCATATCTCTTGACTCTTATATCGATCACCCAACCATTCTGCTATCGTGACTTATATGTCATTTGAAATTTAAAAAAGAAAAAAGATAAGAACAGTTAAGTTGTCTCATCTGTGAGCAACGCGCACTGACTGTTTTTATTTTATCTCGTTACATTTTATTGGGGATAACAAAGAGCTACAATTTTATGATATATCAGATTATCTTTTATTTTAAATTGACCTTTTAAGTTTTTATGATTTTAATAATATTAATTAATTCTCCTTTTTTTAATTTCTTTTTTATTTCAGATGTGCGTCATAACGTTTACTTTGGGAAATGAACCCGTATTTATTACTTTGTTATATCTAATGACAGCTACGACGCAAACTGTGACGCTATTTAGATAATAACATTAACTAATTTTCGGTAACACCAAAGAGCGCTCTGAAAGCTAATTAACCTGTGCGCGCTCGTGGCATTAAACCAGATGGCGATGACACGTGAAACGACAGTTGAATGACCTCCGGTTTTACAAGGTAAGGTTTACCTCTGAGTTTCGATTCCCGGACGGGTCTATATAGAAAAACCATTTTTCTACATTTTATCGTCGGGTTTGGGTTTTTGTGGTGCCTTCGTTATTTCCGATGCTATACCATAAGTGCTTTCGTTGCTTACTTTGGGATCGGAGCAATGTATGTGATATTGTCTCTATCTATGTATGTATTTATTATTATTACATTAATTTGTCTGTACTTGCATAACATTAATTTATTTTTACATCGATATTTTTCTAGTTTCCTAACTATTACTAACTTAAAAACAACATGTAAGCAAATTGCTCGAAGAGGCAAGGGTAAAGAGTACTCGGATACATAGACGTATATGTACAGAAAATGATGAATTTGAAAGAAGTGAAAGAGGTATGTAAGGATCGTGGCACTTGACGATCAGTTGTCTCTGGCTACCCCGTTAGGTATTGTGCGTGAATGTCACTAAGCAGTATGTAAAAAATTCGTTGATGTTTTCCATCTGGGTAAATATTTCCCGTGTAACACATAACTATTTATCGAAATCGAATTGAAAACCTCTGACTTCCCCGGAATTAGCAAAATGCGTGAAGATAATCGATAGTCAAGTTAATTAGTTGAGTATAAGGTGAGTCTTGTAAGAGTTTTTGTAGAGGTGAAGAAACAGGCAAAAAAAATGTCGTAGGCATCCTCTTTTGTGTGTGTCCTAGGTTTTTAAAGAAAAACAATTTCTTCACATTGGTGATCAATTGTACATTAGTAAGATCTCAAAATCGAAAAAATAAAATCTTTCGACACAGGTGGGGAGGCCGTCGCCATATTTATGTGGCCACCAACGATATACATCGTCCATAAGTTTTTGAAATAACCCATTGGTACGAACCATGGGAATCGAATTCGGGTGTCTTTGCTCAAATCTGAAAAAGTGAGTCGGCTACGTGATTTTTTGAGTAAGAATACATTTTTTAGCAAACATTCAGTCGACTGTTAGAGGCGAATATGCGACTGTAGTTTTTTCTTTTTTTTCTTATCACAACGTTAAAAATGCTGGCCAGTATACGAGTGCTGCATCGGTCTGTTCACGTGTACGTTCGTCAAATGCGCCATCAATTCGATCACGGTACGGTATAGTGCTGTCTGTATATTTCTTTTTTTTGGGTTAACACTCGACACGCATCGGACTGTTTTTTTAAAGCTTTATTCGTCTATCGTATATTGCTCTTTTTCGTATTGCAATTTATATGGAGAGCCGTTGACGGGACCGATGGTTTAGAAATAATTATAGTTTTGTATGTTTCTGTCAATTCTTGGTGGTTTTAAAAGAATCTTCACGTCATTCCCAGTACTGAGGTAGTAGTAAAGTTAGCTTCGTAGTTTTTTAATCCTTATTCCACCATTAGATCGATTGTTTGTTGATGTAAATGAAACACAAAATTTTTGACTGTCATGTTTATTACAAATTTTTATTTTTATTATTTTTGAAATATTTTGAATTATTATGTTATACGCCCCAAATTATATACGAGTATCTAGAAAGGTGCATCTTTGAAAATCGTTTATATAAAGTAACATTTTTACAATGTTTTAATTACAAATATTATTACAGTTTATATTTCGAACTCACTGAAATCAGAATATTTAAACACTTCACTAACTCTCATAAACAAATTAAAGGCTGGCTGGTAACAAAAGAAAAAAACACTTCCACATAACCTGTTAACGATATTGGGGCCCACTTAAGCGAGGTCACCGCGCCATGTACGAGGAGCCCGGATGGAAATTCAATTACGTCAAATTAAATGCACTGTACACTGTACAATGCGGCTTGGATGCGAAAATAAAAGCGATGCGACACATAAAAAAATCAAGCTACGTACATAAACATTCATGTCTCTAATACAAAAAGGTATATTCATTATCACTATATGTTGGTGATAATTTCTCTACCTGTCACGTTGTCCCAAATAGGCTTTGATGAAAGGTAGGTTGTAAGACCTTCCATCGAAGACTTTTTGGGACACCGTGACCGTGACACCGTGACAGGTGGTGAGCCCGTCGTCACCTTAGTGTCATAGGTAAAGGTACATTAAATTGACATAAAGATATAATTTAGGCTAGATAGATATTCAAATGTACTTCTAGTCATCCACGACTAGATACTAGATAGATAGATACATGACCAGTACTATCATTTATCATACAACTGTTTGACTCTGGCGAGTCTCGATCTAGCAACCCCACTACCAACAGTAATCAAGCAATGTGTGTGCCCAACTCCAGACCCATTGTAGCTCAGTTGAAGACGTCAACGCGAATACCACTAATTTTATTTGGCTTTGCTAGTGTTTTACAAAGAAATATATCAATATTTCATGTCTGCTTACTGCACTAGCTTTCGAGTATTGCGGTCACAAGCATACGGATGCTGCATTTGATTTATTCGCTGCATTTAATTGTAAACAATAAATAAACACATATGTACAGATAGGGAAAACATCACAGACATTGCTCTGATATTAAAGTAAGCATTACGCGTGAATTACGGAATCAGAACCAAGGAAGGCACCACAAACACACAGACCGGATTCCGGTCGGTCAATGTAGAAAAAGTGTTTTCAATACCACGAGTAATCGAACCTGAGTTCAAAGATACATACATAACATACGTGCCAGACGTATGTTTAAAAAAAAATAAGGTTTCAAAGCAATCTGCAGACTCCTTCAATTAGCAAAAAATAAATCCTAATTATATCTTTTCTTCTCTCCTAATATTAAATAACTTGAATAATGAATATTTTTCGCGCCAGGCGTTCCTAACTTAAGGAGCTCTTATATTTAATGGACAGATTGTCTGAAATGTCTTTGTGAATCCTTAATCAGATCTTGTGAAGGGCATTTATTTTAAGGCATTATTACTGTGTTATAAATTCTACTAATTGGTACTTAAAAAATCACAACAATGTAAGTAATCGATAAAAAAAATTATCAATTACCTACATTGTAATATATAAATACTTTAATTTTGGATACTTTGTATGATAACTTGGAATGGAAACAGGAAAAGAAATTTCACATGTCAAAATAAGCTATTTTAAAAATCTGTAAGTTTAATTTTTTTAAAAGATCGTCAAGCTATGTTCCCCTACTGGGGTTAATACAGGGTTAATAGAGGGGTAAACAGAGGTTTAGTCTAGAAAATTGAGTCCCTGCGACCCACCTTCCACCGAAGATATTTTCGGGACAACGTGACAGGTGGTGAGCCCGTCGTCACCTTAGTGTCATAGGTAAAGGTACATTAAATTGACATAAAGATATAATTTAGGCTAGATAGATATTCAAATGTACTTCTAGTCATCCACGACTAGATACTAGATAGATAGATACATGACCAGTACTATCATTTATCATACAACTGTTTGACTCTGGCGAGTCTCGATCTAGCAACCCCACTACCAACAGTAATCAAGCAATGTGTGTGCCCAACTCCAGACCCATTGTAGCTCAGTTGAAGACGTCAACGCGAATACCACTAATTTTATTTGGCTTTGCTAGTGTTTTACAAAGAAATATATCAATATTTCATGTCTGCTTACTGCACTAGCTTTCGAGTATTGCGGTCACAAGCATACGGATGCTGCATTTGATTTATTCGCTGCATTTAATTGTAAACAATAAATAAACACATATGTACAGATAGGGAAAACATCACAGACATTGCTCTGATATTAAAGTAAGCATTACGCGTGAATTACGGAATCAGAACCAAGGAAGGCACCACAAACACACAGACCGGATTCCGGTCGGTCAATGTAGAAAAAGTGTTTTCAATACCACGAGTAATCGAACCTGAGTTCAAAGATACATACATAACATACGTGCCAGACGTATGTTTAAAAAAAAATAAGGTTTCAAAGCAATCTGCAGACTCCTTCAATTAGCAAAAAATAAATCCTAATTATATCTTTTCTTCTCTCCTAATATTAAATAACTTGAATAATGAATATTTTTCGCGCCAGGCGTTCCTAACTTAAGGAGCTCTTATATTTAATGGACAGATTGTCTGAAATGTCTTTGTGAATCCTTAATCAGATCTTGTGAAGGGCATTTATTTTTAAGGCATTATTACTGTGTTATAAATTCTACTAATTGGTACTTAAAAAATCACAACAATGTAAGTAATCGATAAAAAAAATTATCAATTACCTACATTGTAATATATAAATACTTTAATTTTGGATACTTTGTATGATAACTTGGAATGGAAACAGGAAAAGAAATTTCACATGTCAAAATAAGCTATTTTTAAAAATCTGTAAGTTTAATTTTTTTAAAAGATCGTCAAGCTATGTTCCCCTACTGGGGTTAATACAGGGTTAATAGAGGGGTAAACAGAGGTTTAGTCTAGAAAATTGAGTCCCTGCGACCCACCTTCCACCGAAGATATTTTCGGGACAACGTGACAGGTGGTGAGGCTGTCGCCATCTCTATGTCCAAGCCAACGATATAATTCCTATATAAGTTTTGTATAACCCATTGATACGAGCCTGCCACCTGGGGATCGTACTCGAGTCTCTCGACTCGAAATTTCGAAAAAGTATCAGTAATAAATTTGCAATTTTAATTCTATATAAAAACAATTTAACGCATAATCTAAATACTTAGGCGAAACTTCAACAAAGGTTTATGCCGAGTTTAATTAAAATTAGATAATACTGCAAATTAATTACAGCAACACTGATTGCGGTTTCAGTTCATGAGCATAATGCAATCGGGGTGTTGTAAAATGTATTTTTGTGGTGGGCATTTTGAAAATAATGAAGGAAATTTATTAACATAACTAAAATATTAATTTGTTCATACCTACTTATTGGTTAGGGTAATGGGATCAAATTCGACATGCTCTAAATAAGAGAAACATATTTATTCATGGTTTGGTGATCGGAATTCGAATCGAGAAATCCGAGTTTAATCCCCAGGTGGTAAGCACGTACCTGAGCTTTTTCGAAACTTATGTACGATTGCCAAAGTCGATAATATACATCGGTTTGGACATAAAGACACCGATAGGCTCAACACCTGTCACTGGGCATGGTCAATATAGAAGACCACCTTTTCTACGTTGTCTAGGGTCTAGGTGTTTGTGGTACCTTCGTTGTTTCTGATTTCATAACACCAGTGCTTTAACCACTTACGTTTATGATGTTGTCTGTATCTATCTTTCTCTACGTATGTCGTTCTCAGTATAGAAAAGCTGGAGAGAACGCAACGCAATTTATAACAGTTTATTCAGCTATGAATTAATTGAATGAATTGAACAGATTATTCATCAAATGAGCTGTATTATCTTAATTTACCCGCCACCTATATAGGTAGTCTTAACCTACTACCTACCACCTACACTACTAAGATTGCAAATATTTGTCTGAGGTTTTCGTTCGTGTATTTTTATAATTTGAATTAATTCACGTTGTATTTTTTATCGTTTCTGGAGATTCAGTTTTAAGACTAAGTTTTAAGATTCATTTTAAACGAGCTTCTGCTCGCGATGTGGTCTGCATTTTATTTTTCCGATTATTCTTAAAATTCCTGTGGTAACTTAAAATTATCAGGATTTACAGCCCACCCCGGACTACCGATACCAAGGTCCGCCAGTCACTGTCTTTATGTAAAAGCCAACGATATTATTCATACATTGACCCGAGTTTTTTTTTTCAAAACTGTTATTGTGAACTCGGGTCTCTTGACTCGAATTCCGATCATCTAACCACTCGGCTATCGTGACAATAATAAATAAGTATGTATTTTCCAAATGGATCTCAGAAGTTATAGAGTGCGAAGGTAAACAAACGTGTAATGTTCTATTAATGCGAGCAAACAATGTAATGGCAAAAGTTAAGAGCTGTAAGCACTCGTTATAAGCCCCAAGGGATGCTTACAGCTAGTTACTTGTGAGACTGTTTGGAAGTCCTTGCCATTTCTATTTACAAGGCTTTAATATAATGATATGGTCAATACATAGTGGCGTAAGTTTTTACGTAAAAAATAAACGTTAAAAATAATGTTAAAATGGTTAAAATTATGAATTCATTTACGCTTAAATAGGAATTTTAAAATTTATGAATTAATTCGGCTTATTCAGTACATTTCAAAATACAAGAGAGACTCCGAAGAGAACCTTCTTTTGTAATAGTTAGTGAGCTTAATATGTTATGATCATAGATTATAATTGACGACCACCATGGCTGTGTGGCGTAAACACCGTGGCGTGGTTTTAAAGGTGTCGCCATCTCGAGGTCCCGGGTTCGACTTCCGGTCGGGTTAATTAGATGAACCACTTATTCTACATTTTCTCGGGTCTAGGTGTTTGTGTTGCGTTCGTTGTTTCCGATTATCATACCTCAAGTGCTTTAGCATCTTACATTGGGATCGGAGCAATGTGTGTGATGTTGTCCCTATCCATATATTTATTTATTATTATTATTACATACATACATACATATTTTCACACCTCTTTCCCGTAGGGGTAGGCAGAGACCACTTCTTTCCACTTGCTACGATCCTTACATACTTGTTTCGCTTCATCCACTTTCATTATTTATTCCCTTCATACATTCTCTTCGATTTAGGGCACTCTTGACCTGGCCTTTTTTCAGGACGTCCCTGATTTGGTCCCGAATCGTCCGCCTAGGTATTTCCCTTCCTAAACTTCTATTCACACTCCCCTTATACACTTTTTTCGTCAATCGTTCTTCAATTATTCTCTCGACATGGCCATTATTATTATATATAGAAATATTTTTTTTATTAATCTAATTACTAATTGTATTTATTTCACGGTATTTGTTTAGTGTATGTTTTTGATATTTTTTTATTATAACGTATTTTATGTAATTTTGTTTTATATGTATGTACCCACCCAGACGAGAACATACAAACAAATATCCCCATGATAATTATAAAGTTTTTATTTTTCTTCTGCCAACATAAAGTAAGACAATGTAAATCTAATAGTACATATATAGCATTTTACTATGTGAGAAGCTGGTGCTTGAAGTAGGCCTACGTTAGACTGTAGTACCCGCCACCAGGTTCTGATATCTCGGATGCCATGAAATTGTATGAAATTAATCTAGTAAAGAATAGATAAACAAAGTAAGTCTCATATCGTTTAATAAAATTTGAATAAAAAATATTAATTAATAATGATACAAAATGAAATAAATAAAAGAATTCATTAGTTAATTTATAATAAACTTAATAGAAATATATATCAATAAAAATCAAATTGCTAAATACTCTTTCAGAGTGAGTACGTATTTTTAAGAACTTCAAATGGGAACTTTATATTCTTTTCTCCAATGTAAAAAGTCACGATAGACGGAATTTGAGTCAAGGAATGTTCGATCCCTTTGACCCACTTTCTGCCAAAGATATTTTCGATACAACGTGACAGGTGGTAAGCCTGTCGCCGTCTTTATGTCCAAGCCATCGATGTAATTAGTACATAAAAAAAATATCTTCACGCAATTCCCAATACAGGGGTAGACAGAGGTCAAGTCTAGACAATTCGTACATAAGTTTTTAAAACTCATTGGTACTGCCACCTGGGGATCGAACTCGGGTCTCTCGACTCGAAATTCCGACCACCCAACAATTCGGCTTTTGTACATAAGTGTTTGAAAAACTCATTGGTACGTGCCTGCCACCCAGGGGATCGAACTCGGGTGTCTTTACTCGAAATTTTGACTACCCAACCACTACGCAATCGTATCTTTTGATATATAATTATTGAATAATAATTAAATAAAATTTAATTATAATGCATAATGTATGCAGGTGGCTGAGGACCATTCACTGTGGAAAGTTTTAGGGGAGGCCTATGTTCAGCAGAGAAGAAGAATAATTATAATTCCTGTGTATCTTAGGTTTACAGTATTTAATACCACTAAAAGTCAATTGCAGGTTACGATGGATCGACCGAGGATAGAGATGGAAGGCTACCAATGGGTTTTTCCAAAAACTTCAGTACGAACTACATCGTTGGCTTGTACATAAAAATGGCGACAGGCTCACCGCCTGTCGCATTGTCCCAAAATATCTTCAGTGAAGGTTCTTTACGGGTCTTCACGAAAGAACTTAATAGTCTAGACCTCTGTAAATCCCTGTATTTTTTCTATTTTTGTAACTTCTTTTCTATTTTTATTACTTTTGTTCAATGTTACACACTACTCATGCATGTTACATACTAAAGGGACCGACGTAGTTATGACCTAGCGTCACCTACCGGGTCCAAATGTGAATCTTAATCGTCTTCAATACTACTTGAACACAAAAAATTTCACCAAATTGGTTCCACACACATAGAATAATTATATATATAAAGATATTGATATAGCCATCGTATGTAATGTTATTTATATTCCGAAAATACTTTTCCGGGAACCTTTTACTCTAAGCAACTTCGTTGGCAGGTTGACCTACTTTACCCAAAAAGTTTGTTTTTTATTTAATTAAGTTACACGGGTCTACCTTCTTTATGTTTATTTTGGAAGCAATAGTTACCAGTTCCTACTTGGTTCTAAAGTTATTACTATTTCAATCGAAACAAACTCGCCCTTAACTCGTGGCTGAATAATTCCTTCTCTTACTTTTTTTGACGCTGAATGGTGACACTTCACACGTTAAACGCTGCTGCCCGTCACCGGTCTGTTTTATTTTGGTCTGGTATATTCCGAGATGGTTATCCCGTCATGTGTTTCTAGCCATTGCAATATTCTAGCAATCACCCTTAATCGCGTTATACGACTCCCATGCGGAGACGCATAACTTTGAAAAAGAAATTATATAAAAAAGTAATACTGGCCGTCGACATAAATATTTTATTTTTAAAAAGTTATTCTAAAAAGCGCTATAAATGCTGTTAACGTTATTGAAGCCCGCAGAGTGAAACAGTTCTATTGCGCTATGTGTGGCCGAACGCTATGGTAATTTAATTACGCGGCAAATTAAATACAGTGCACGCTTCGGGTTGAGAATGAGTTCGATTAGGCCTCTTCAAAGAATAAAAAATGTATTTTTTTGCTAAACACACGATAGACATAGAGTATAAATAAATACATACATAGATATAAATGCATACATAGATAGGCACAACATCACATACATTGTTCCGATCCCAATGTAAGAAGCTAAAGCACTTGAGATATGGGAATCGGAAACAACGAAGGAACTACATCACTCAAACCCAAAAAAGTGTAGAAAAGTGGTTTTTCTACATTAACCCGTCCGGGAATCGAACCCGACCTCGTGATGGCGACACGTTGGATACCGGTGTTTACGCCACTCGTCTACGGAGGTCGTCAAAGTATATACGTATTATACAAATTTACATCAATATCTCGAAAGGTAGTCTAAAGATTTAGAAATTATATTAAGTATAAAAATGTTCATAAAAATATCTGTAAAAATTCGCCTCAAACATACATCTTTTTGTGGAATCTACGTTTAGAAAAGTCGAATAAAAGTATATAGTAGAAATTTTGTCTTGTTTTAAAAGTCGTTGTTTTTTTACCTAAGAATGTTTGTTAATACTTCGTATTTCGAAGTTACCACGGGAACGGGAGATATTTTCTTAAAAATACAATCAAAGAATGAATTTTTATAGGTTTTTTTTTTAAAGAAGTTAAAAAAAAACTATAAAAAATTCCTCTGAATAGTTGTTTTTATCTGACCATTATTCTTTCCGTTCCTCATTTATAAATTTTATTTGCCGATTTAAGTATAACAAAATTTTAGCATAAAAACTTTTGTATATAAATTTAGAAAAAAAAAATATCTTCACGCCATTCCCAATACAGGAGAAGATAGGGTCTCGACAATTAAGACTTTTCAACCTTTCTTCCACCGAAATTAATTTTGGGGCAATGTGAAAGGTAGTGAGCCCGTCGCCGTCTTTATGTCCAAGTCAACGATATAAATCATACAAAGGTTATTGAAAAAACCCATTGGTACGAGCGTGCCACCTGCTGATCGAACTCGGGTCTCACGACTCGAATTCCGTACACCCAACCACTCGGCTATCGTGACTAATATATTTAGTAAAAGCATATACTCATAAACGTCTGCTGCAGGAAATAAGCCTTTCTCGTAAGGCAGGGTATGCTATAAACGCCACTCTAGGTAAGTGAACTGGCGACCATAGGACAAGGCCTTGCAGCTTTGACGCTACTGTCCATTATCGTTCCTTTTTATAATTTGATGTTTCGTTTTTCCATTGGCATCCAGTTGCCTCTTACGACACTGACAGGAATAATAAAGTCCTTTAGACCCATCTTTCACTAAAGAATTTTTTTTTTTCGGAGAACATGACTGGCGGTGTGCCTTTCGCCGTCTTTATGTCCAAGCCAACGATATAAATTGGACACAAGTTTTGAAAAAGTCATCGGTACGATCTACTATCTAGTGATGGAACTCGAGTCTCTTGACTCGAATTCCGATCACCCAACCACACGGCTATCGTGACTTAAGTCAAGGATATTATATGATATATTTGTCTATGAAAATATCTACGACAGGGACCGCTTGTCACGTTGTTTGAAATTGGTTTCGGTGAAAGGTGGCTTGAAAGGACTTAATCCTCTACATTTTTTTTACTTCAGTGTTGAAAAAATTGGAAACTGGTAGTAACCTGCAATATTTTTCCAATTTTCCAATACTGATACAATAGGTAATATAACACATACAGTAGTATGTACCAACATTCAAATGGATAGAAAAAATATTTGATTCACGCATGTATTTTATGTAATAATTTATTTTTTAAGCGTATGAGCCATGCTGGGCTTCCTGATGTAAAATAAATGAGAATTCGGTTATTTTAATTTTAAAGAGTTTAATTTACAAACAGATAAAATTATTTTATTTTCGCACAATTTCCCTTACCTTACCATAACTTATTTGGGACGAGGTGACAGTTGGTACGCCTATTGTCGTCTAAATATATTTACAGAGATAAATATTCATAAACAATCCATATACGCATACGTGATTCAAGTACAAAAATTATTACAAAATTCATATTAATGACAAATATATTACACCCTAGCGAAATTCGAACACACACCCCTGAGTTTCGAAGACAGAGATGCTATCAATTAGGCTGTCGGATCGTTTATGAGATCTGTATTATAATCATTTGTTCCCCGAACCGTAACGTCATTCCGGATCGTGAATGTTTCTTGTGTATTAAGGTACTCGTTCTTCTGTCGGTTGCTAGGCAACGGTTAATTAAGGAAACGTCGCTAGATTAGAACCTCTCCGTAATAGTCAAGTATTCACTTTATGTCTGTTCATCGTTTTACTAATTCATCTTATTACTCCAAACAAGCTCATCTGATCATTGAGATGGTTGTCAAATCGACAGACAGCGAGATCGCCATATCGAAAAATACAAAAACTAAGGGCAGTAGTATCTGAGGTGTGAGATGTCTGGTGCCGTGATCGCCAATTTGGTTACCAAGAGTAGGGATTACAGCAAATCTTCCCTACGGATGAGGCTTATATCCCACAGTGGAATTTAGAGGTTATTGCGGGTATAAAATTGATTTTAATTGGTATATTTCATTTAATTTAAATCAGATCCGATCAAATCATAAATTTATCGACGTGAATGAGAATGTGCATTCGTTTATCGAAATTCATTTTCAATATGTCACCGTTTCGTAATGAGGTTCCTCTAATGGAGAGAAATAGGCGAAAAGAAGAAATTCAAAGAGTATAGTGTACAAACAAATAAAATTATTTTATTTTCTCATACTGTCCCTAACTTACCCCAGGCAGAGTTCTAGACGATGAAGTCTCTTCGACTCAGTTTTATATATATATATATATATATATATATATATATATATATATATATATATATATATATATATATATGTATATATATATATATATATATATATATATATATATATATATATATATATATATATATATATATATATATATATATATATATATTTATATTTATATATATATATATATATATATATATATATATATATATATATATATATATATACATATATATATATATATATATATATATATATATATATATATATATATATATATATATACATATATATATATATATTTTCACGCAATTCTCAATGCAGGGGTAGACAGAGGTTTAGTCTAAACAATTAAGTCCCTTCGACCATCCTTTCAACGAATATGTTTTCGGGATAACGTGACAGGTAGTGAGCCCGTCGCCGTCTTTATTTTCAAACCAACGATATAATTCGTTCATAAGTTTTTTTTTAGTTTTTGGTTTAAGCCTGACACTTGGGGATCGAACTTGGGTCTCTCGACTCGAATCCCAATCACCCAACCACTCGGCTATCGTGACTTATTAAGACATAAGTAGAAGATACTGCTACTATATTTTTGATAATAGGCAGGCTTTGCACAATTACCGGGATTATGTTGCATAAGCGTAAAACACAAACTCACGTACGAGCTACTTACGTGACTTTGTGTTTACGCTTTACACGTTACTAAGATATTCTCTACTAAAACAAACTATATGGAGAGCGAGATAGAGAGAAATATGCCTATACATTGATAGGTGCAACATCACATACTTTCACATTCACAGACCCGAGAAAATTAAGAAAAAATGTTTTTTACAGTGACCCTACTTCTATTCCCAGAACCCGCGACCTTAGAGCTGGCGACATAACACAACCGGTGTATATTTTCGTCATCATTTTGTACAGGGAATTTACCAAAAGTCACGATAGCCGAGTGGCTAGATCATCAAAATTCGAATCAAGAGACCCGAGTCCGATCTCCAGGTGGCGGGTTCGTAACAATGGCTTGTGTATTAAAAAACAAAAGAAAAAAAAAAACATTTTCGATATATGCCGTTGACTTGTACATAAATACGGCGACAAGCTCACCATCTGCCATGTTGGCTCAAAAAATGTCTTCGGTGTAAGGATCGAAAGGACTTAATTGTCTAGACTTCTATCTACCCCTGTATTGGGATGCTTTTTTGTATATTTTATTAATTTATGTATGTGATTAAAGTTTAAATAAACAAATATTGTGAAAAACACATCAGATAACTGCACTGCAGTTGCAGGTCGCAGATAAATCAGCCATTATGTAGCATACGAAAAGAGAAAATAAACTGTGATAAATCTTTCTTTGGGAACACTAAATACAGCTCCACTCGAAAAGCTATTCACATACTAATTGTACCAAAGTAGCACAAACAAGTTCTGATTCTTTTATTCATCATAAAATCTGTTTTATTTTTAATTACTTTCTTTATTATTGTTATTATTTTAGAAGACTCTATAGCCGAGTGGTTGAGTTATCGTAATTCGAGTCAAGAGACCCACTTTCGAACACCAGAGGGTAGGCTCGTACCAATGGTTTTTTTTTAATTTATGTAAGATTTATATCGTTGGTTGGACAGAAAGCATCGACAGGTTCACCATCTGTCACGTTGTTCCAAAAAATGTTTTCGGTGGAAGATGGTTCGAAAGAACTTAATTATTTAGACCTTGAACTGAGAATCGCGTTTTTTTTATGTTTTTGTTTTCTCATTACGATCGCAAATGCAACTGTCAAATGTATCTTATTAATTTAAGCGAGCTAATGTTGTACGTAAATATAGTATAGAAGGCACCACAAACGTCGAGACCCGAGTAAATCTAGAAAAAGTGGTTTACTGCATTAACCCGTCGGGGAAACGAACCTCGAGTTCAGACCTGGCGACTTTGAGAACCGGTGTATAGCCACTCGTGCAGGTTAATACCATTGGTAAAGTTTCAATTTAGATTTCATGTTGAAAATACAAAATTATCACTTCAGCTTGAGCCAACTCAGTATTCGAGAGATACGATGTATCTCATTTAAATAATCCACTCGTTAGTGTTGTACTACGTACAAGCAATTACGACGTTCAGTGAGTTGTGCCCGGTTGTAAATCCCGTTCCACCTAAACACTAAAGCTAGAAGTGGCATTAGTTTCAACGCCTATACGTTGCGAAACCGCGTCGTTTTGCAATGAACCTGATGTTACGTCTACATTTCGCCACGACTGCAAATAAGCAACCGCATTGCCTCCGCCAACTGTCTGTAACACTCAGCTATAGATTACTGGAAGTGTTAAGTAATTAATTTAATTCTTCTTTATTAATTTCCTCACTAAAATACGTTTTTAAAAATAGATCAATAAAGAGCCGACAATAATTTATCACAGATATTTCTGTATTACTAAACCATAAAGTTTGAAAAGTTAGTAAGTGTTAGTAGTGACCAAGCTGGTTGAGTAGAGGGGTAAGAATACGTCACGCGAAACATATGTTTGTAATCGAGTTATGTTTACATGGCATGTTTACATACAAACGAATTTCAAAAGTTTCGTCTCTGATGCTCAAGGGCTAACCAAAAAAGACAAATCGCCATATATTTGTGACTCATCAGGTACATGATCTTCTTTTCCCGATATCCCGAAAAACCGAAGTGCTACATGCATATTGGGATATTCTTGACTTTCTTTTCTTTAAACAAATTAGCAAATAATGTAAGAAAAGTTGCGGCTTTAAGAAATAATAATGGTTGGGTGACCGGAATACGAGAACTGAGACCCGAAATCGATCCTTAGGAGATAGGCTTGTTTTTTTTTTTTTCAAAAATTACATATGAATTATCGTTAGCTTGGACATGAAGAGAGCGACATGCTCACCACCTATGCTGAGGGGTCGAAAGGACTTATTGTATAGACTTCTGCCAGTACTACAGAGGCTACTGGGAAAATCGTGAAAATAAAAACTTTTAAATTGAGGAAAACATGTAATGAATTTCCCTTGCTTTTATATCTCAAATAATATTAGATAGAAGACTTTTACATATCACTTGCAATCTGTTACTCAACTTTACTTCTTTTACGCACAAAATGAATAATAAAAACAAAGATAAACAAAATATAATGTGAGCCTTCCAGCAAATCTACATCGCTGCGTAAAAGGCAGGAATGAGGTTCGCAGAGGAGTTGAAAGCTGTAACGATTATTGTTACTGCCAGAGATAGAAGTTCTGTTTTCTGAACGATGTTAAAAAAAAACGCAGCAGCGTGCCCGTAATGGACGATTTCTTACAGGAATTAACATTACCGAGCTTAAAGCCATTGCTCGATGCCGTAAAATACAATTGCAAGCGGAACTCTTGCCAAAGTCAGTTTTGATATTTGAAGCGATTCTTCCCATTCCCATCTTTTATTTATATAATTCGTTTTAAAAACGATGTCATGTTTTGTTGTCATTCGTGAATTTTGTTAAAGCTTTTAGAAATAATATCTTCTCGCCATCTTTGCCGATACCGTTCTGTCATTTGTGCTGGTAATAATTAATGATCGGTCTCTGCGGTCGAACGTCGTAGAGTCTATTCGTGAGATGATGCTTGGTGTCGAGGCAAAACACGTGTCGTGTAATTATCGGTGGTGGTATATTTTACCTGATATTGAGTGTTGTGCCTGTGTAGTGGTGGTGGTGCATGTAGTAAAGTTATTGCACGCATCTGTGGGATGGAAAATGGTGCGCTCGTGATATATTTTGATTGCAGAATCGTGCAATATGATTTCATAATAACATCTCTACACTAAAGTACTTCCGCAAAGCTAGAGTCTATTAACTACCGTGAAATTATCAAAATAAATGACCGAATATTACAAAATTCTATCATTAACTAGCTCACTAGACGATAATGTGCTACTGCTATAATAATATTATAGTTATATTAATATTATTTTTATCTAAACGAGTTTTCAACTCATGGAAAGCAATTTGTTTTTATTGCCTCGTGGCATGTTGCCAAATGTCTTTGATTATATAAAAGCTTTCTATATACTGAAGGTATTACATCGTTATCAGGTAATGTTTAATAGTCATTAATCTATATATAAAATTCTCGTGTCACAATAGGTAACTAACACCTAACTTCTCCGAAATGACTTTACTGATTTTTACCAAATTTTATAAGCATATTCAGTAAGTCTGAGAATCGGCTACTATCTATTTTTCATACCCCTAAGTGATAAGGGTTGTTCACACTTTACATATTTTTTTTTGGGCAAATTTTTTTGTTTTACTCCTCCACGATCAACCCCTATTTTCTGTAAGGCAAAACAACGTTCGCGGGGTAAGCTAGTTTAATTATAAAATCATAATCAATGTGTGAGTTATCCCCTGGTCAGTGTATAATTATTCATTTATCTCTATCTAGCCAACCGTTTGACTTCCTGACTTCTGACCTGCTTAATTGTAACCGGTATTAAATTAAGGCCATAATTCATAATTCAAAATTAAAAGTCACGATAGCCGAGTGGTTGGGTGGTCGGAATTTCTAGTCAAGAGACCCGAGTTCGATCCCCAAGTGGCAGGCTCGTACCAATGGGTTTTTCAAAAACTATTGTACGAATTACATCGTTGGCTTGAACATAAATGCGACGACGGGCTCACCACCTGTCAGGTTGTCCCGAAATATCTTCGGTGGAAGGTGGGTCAAAGAGGCTTAATTGTCTAGACTAGACCTCTGTCTACTGCTGTATTGGGAAAAAAATTGCCATAATTCACGTTAGTGGTTGAGTGATCGGAATTCGAGCCCAGATACCCGAGTTGGATCCCCTGGTGGCATGCTCGTATCAATAGCTTTTTTTCAAAACGTATGTACGATTTATATTATTGGATTCGACATAAAGACGGCGACAGGCTCACCACCTGTGACAATGTCCCAAAAATGTCCTCAGTGAGAGGCGAGTCAACAGGTATTGGGAATGGCGTGATGATGTTTAGCCTTCCCTTAATTAAGGTTAGTGTACACTGGCAGAATGTACTTATGAAACGGCCTGCAGAAGTGTATTGCAGGGTACAGTTTTCTCCGATAAGCCAAGGTATATCATAATCGCCACGATCCGCAGGTATCCGTCATCGGTTTATAATGTTTATCTGATATTCTCTGTCGGTCTGTCTTTTGATTTCTAACAGAATATTTTTATCTCACTCTCTCAGTAGCCAAAAATTTATAGAAGGATTTTCAATAAGTCGCCTTTTAGGACATCCACAGGAAGAAAGGTGATGATATATTCTTAAGCCGTAACCACACGGTAGAAATACGTTTGTAATTTCAAATTTTGTTTCATTTTAACCAACATTCTTGATACCATCGGCTTACTATAGAAACAGGGCAAAACCTAGGCTGCGAAAAGCGAGGCCAGGACAGTTGCTTGTAGAAAATGTATCGAATAACTTCTACAAAATTATAACGTTCTCGTTATAAAGAAAGCTATTTAAAAATTAATATAGCACACGACAATAAAAGCTTATGAGGAACATTTATCAAATAACCCGATGTACCAAGTTGTCGCAGTTTTAAAATTTCCTTCAATTACTGCATATATAACTTTAAAGCTAAAGCAATAAAACTGAAACTGCTCCGAACTAGCCGGTGTTAGTAAACGTGCAAGCAATGCAATGACTTTATTTCTATGCGCTACGAAACTTCTACGAAAGATATTTATTAAGCATTTACGACATCTGTCGACGGTTTTAAACTGTAGCTGCAGTAGTTAGTATTTTATACGAAATTAAGATTTCTCAAAACATTAAGAGCACGCTATTCTCAATACTGGTGTAGACAGAGGTCGAGACAATTAAGTCTCATCGAAACACCTTTCACCGATGACTTTTCTTGGAATAATATGAAAGGTGCCAATGTTTTAACAAAAAAAAAACATTACAACGAACCTGGGGATCGAATTCGGGTCAACAAAATTTTGAAAAAACTCAATAGTATTGGTTCTCTTGATTCGAATTCCGATCACCCAAACACTGGGTCCTCACCACCTTGCCTTTTTTCTAAGAAGAAAAATTTTATATGAGCCTTTTTTCCAGCTTTAAACATTCACCGACTTTATCTTCATAGTTACTTGAAGATTTATTCTTAAAATAAATTTCATCACGCTGTTCCCAATGCAGGATATCTAGAAGTAGTCGTTTCCACCGACCTTCCTCTATGCCTATTTCTTGGACAACGCGACAGGTGATGAGCATGTCGCCGTCTTTATATCCAGATTTAAATTGTGATCACTAAATCACGGCTATCATGACACTATTATCTATTTTTATTTTGAAAAATCCGTCTAGCAGCGTTTCAGACTAACTATTATTTACCAGGCGAAGCGTATTCACCAAAAAACATAAAACTATTATCAATAACAGCATGCTGATGAAGTGATATGAATTTTTCCTATCCAAAGACCACACTAAGCACTTAAAATTTTCTTTTCTTTGAGAATACTTGATATAATATTTATAAATATTCAAATACATTATTGTATTTGGTACTGGTATAATGAATTTGAAAGAAACTGAGGAAGAGGAGGAAGAGGTATGTAAGGATCGCGGCCTTTAGCGATCTTATCTCTCTGACTACCCCATAAGAATCTATGTGTAAAGATATTTTTTTATTAATTCAATCATCCGTCTCTGTAGCAGCTAGACTTTCAGTTTATTATACCTATTTATTGTACAAGTACAGAATACTGTGGTTCAGTATTCCGTACTTGTATGATAAACTAGTACGCTGATACACAGCTATGTATACAAATACGGGATGTATTTGTATAATAAACTGGTATGTTCTCTGATGTGCGACAAAATTTTTCAAATCATTATAATGTATATATTCACGCCATTCTGAATACAGGATGGACAGGGGTCTAGACAATTAAGTCCTTTCGACCCGCCTTCCATCGAAGACATTTGTTGGGACTTTCGACTTTCGAAGAGGATATCGAATCGTTGAAGTCTCTTTTCGAAATTCCATTTCTCTTATCACTGCTATTCATTTCATCTCTTACTAATGATACACTTTCTTTTCATAAAGTATCAATTCGCAACGGTGCTAAAAAGTTTTTGTTACAAAAAAACTAAAGTATAAAAAATTATTTACGTTTTGAAACTGCGAAACTTGGAAATGAAACGAAATTCGCGCCGTGATTTATGGAGTCCCCGATTAGATATGCTCAACGTCTGCACCTGAAAGTCGTTAAGGTCTGTAATCTAGCCTGAGCTTGTAGCGTTTGTCAAAACAAAAATCTATTAACTTTTTTCAATCTATTCAATTTCCTAATAATTGTACTGGGAAATTGCGTGATGATGCGTGAAGTAGAAGCTTAAACAAATATGTCCTTTTAACCTTTCATCAAAGCTTATTTGAGACTACGTGACAGGTAGTGAGCCAGACACCATCCAAGTATCCTAACCAATTATTTTAATAAATAAATACATACATGGATAATCAAATCAAATCAAAAACACCCAGACCCGAGACTATGAAGAAAAAGTTGTTTTCCACACGTTCGGGACCAGTTTAGGACCTCGAAGCTTGCGTCACCAGGAAAACCCACACGCACTCAAAATTTACGCCACTTGTCTATGGAGGTCGTCTATAATAAAAGTAACGTTTTATAATACAAGAAAATAATATAGAGCAACATTTTTATTTTATTAAAGTACTTCAAATGAACGAAACAATTACAATTCTAGCCACTAACTATATGCACGGACCAACACTGCGAAACCGAGCCAGGTTCTGCAATGTTAGCGTTTCCAATATGAATTATTGCTCGCAACGCTTGTCATGACTGCCGACGTAACCATCAATAGACCGCATGAGTTTGCTAAAAGCGTAACCGATAGCTAGATGGATTAATGTTCTAATTTTGAACTTTGCTTTTTTTATAGTTACTTACATAACGGCCAGTAAATGTCTACTATAAGATATGGCTTCTTCTACAGGGCGTTTTTATAGCAAATCCTCCTTAGAGAACGGAAATAACAGAACAAATTTGTTTCATGAAAAAGTGGGTTTGATGCAGAAAACCAATTTTTCTATAATGTCTCGAGTCTGGGTGTTTGTGGTACCTTAGATGTTTCTGATTCTATAACATAAGTGCTTTTCTACTAACTTTGGGATAGAGAAATGTACGTGATATTGTCCCGATCTATTTACTATTTACGCTAGCCGTGTGGTTGGGTGGCCGGAATTTCGAGTCGAGAGACCCGAGTTCAATCCCCAGGTGGCAGGCTCGTACCAATGGGTTTTTCAAAAACTTATGTACGAATTATATCGTTGGCTTGGATATAGAGACGACGAGGGGCTCACCACCTGTCACGTTGTCCTAAAAAATATCTTCGGTGGAAGGTGGGTCGAAGGGACTTCATTGTCTGGACTAGTTACCCCTGTATTGGGAATTACGTGAAGATATTTATTATTATTATTAACTATTTATTTAAAACACACGTGATCCTCACATAAATATGAAAGCATTTTATAATTTAAAGCTTACGAAATGAAAATAAAAATAAAAAACACGCGATAAAATTTGTAAACTTATGTTTTATATCAATACCATTCCGTTCTTTTATTATTTGCCAGTTCATTCGCTATGATTAATGATATATCTGAGCATATCGAAATGCAGCGATGCATTCATTTTTAAGACATCAAAGCAGTAGCTTTTTTTATTTGAATAGTTTTCCTATTTCAGTACGTTTTTTTCATAGACCTTTATATGTATATATGAATACTTATGTATCTTAACAGGTATCTTTATGTCAAATTTATAGTACCTTTGGCAAGGACACTGAGGCGACTATAGGCTCACCACCTAAGCTCACCATGGGTCCCAAATAAGCTTTAGTGAAAGGTGGATCGAAAAAGCTTAAATTGGGAAAATTCATGAAAATATAAAAAAAGATTCGTTATCGTTTTTATAAAAATGAAAGGACATGAAAAATATCGGTTTTAAGTGACTGTAATGTTTTTACGAGGAATAACTTTTGTTTCACGGCGAAAGTTATGTAAAGAAATTTCTCCCAAGACGGGAAACTATAGGAGGTTGTGTGGCTTATCACTAAGTCTCGTTAAATAAAAGTTTACACGACTCTAGGGTGTAATTGTGATAAAGAAGTAAGAAATGTCGGAAATATCTGTTGGTTACCCGCTAGCGTAGTTGGTAATGACCCATCTGTCATAGCTAAGGTTTCGGGTTCGATCGCTAGCGGAAAACATTTATTTGAAGAATGTTTGCATCCGAGTCATGGATGTTTATACGTATATCATGATATTTTTGTATATATATATATATATATATATATATATATATATATATATATATATATATATATATATATATATATATATATATATATATATATATATATATATATATATATATATATATATATATATATATATATATATATATATATATATATATATATATATATATATATATATATACATATATATATATATATATATATATATATATATATATATATATATATATATATATATATATATATATATATGTATTCGTTTTTGAATCTTCACGCATTTTCCAATACAGGCTTCGCTAGAGGTCAAGACAATTTATTACCATAGACCGAAATTAAATTAGAGGTTATTTTTTTAAAAAACGTGGTTGGTGATGAGCCTGTCGTCGTCTTACCGACATTTGTACCACCGATATATATATATATATATATATATATATATATATATATATATATATATATATATATATATATATATATATATATATATATATATATATATATATATATATATATATATCACTAAACAGAAATTCAAAGTTATCTCTAGAAAACAAACTTCTCATATATAAGTGCATTATGAAGCCGACTTGGACCTATGGTATCTAGCTGTGGGGAACTGCAGCAAATTCCAACCTAGAGATATTGCAAAGATTTCAATCGAAGCTTCTGAGAATTATAACTGGCTCGCCTTGGTACATAACCAATGAGAGGTTACACCATGACTTAGGAATTCCCACAGTAAAGGAAGAGATATTAAAAGTTATGCCTAAATACAGAGACCGTATTCTAAACCACGTAAACGAGCTTGCAGTGGATCTGATGACACCGAGAGTGGTATTCTCAAGACTGAATAGAAGAACGCCCCCAGATTTGTGTCAATAATGCCTAATACGGCAAATCTCAAGCAAGACAGGGACATGTGCGAATCTGTCCTTTTATATTGACGTGGCCTTGTCATTGGACCTGGACCACAAAAGATGACTATTTATTACACATATTGCTAAATGTTCATAAAGGAGACAGATTGCATTAAATATATAAATAATAAAAAAAAAATATATCACAAGAGACGTATCGTAAACTGAAAATGTATTACATCTAAAAATACACAGACAAATTGCAGACGATATTTAAGGAGGAGTTCAAGTTTTGTTAAGACCTTGTTTATTATCCATCTCCTCTCCTTAATTTAAACTAGCACAGCTGCATTGCATTATACAAAGCTGAATAGAAATTTATACTAGACTTCAAAAGAAACGAAGAGCTTTGAAAGTTTTCAATAATAAGTTGTTCATAAATAAGTTATTGTTATAAGTATATGTTGATGCTTATCGTAACATAAATAGAAATTAAATTTTACATTTTTATATATATATATATATATATATATATATATATATATATATATATATATATATATATATATATATATATATACATATATATATATATGTATATGTATTCGTTTTTGAATCTTCACGCATTTTCCAATACAGGCTTCGCTAGAGGTCAAGACAATTTATTACCATAGACCGACATTAAATTAGAGGTTATTTTTTAAAAAACGTGGTTGGTGATGAGCCTGTCGTCGTCTTACCGACATTTGTAACACCGATATATATATATATATATATATATATATATATATATATATATATATATATATATATATATATATATATATATATATATATATATATATATATATATATATATATCACTAAACAGAAATTCAAAGTTATCTCTAGAAAACAAACTTCTCATATATAAGTGCATTATGAAGCCGACTTGGACCTATGGTATCCAGCTGTGGGGCACTGCAGCAAATTCCAACCTAGAGATATTGCAAAGATTTCAATCGAAGCTTCTGAGAATTATAACTGGCTCGCCTTGGTACATAACCAATGAGAGGTTACACCATGACTTAGGAATTCCCACAGTAAAGGAAGAGATATTAAAAGTTATGCCTAAATACAGAGACCGTATTCTAAACCACGTAAACGAGCTTGCAGTGGATCTGATGACACCGAGAGTGGTATTCTCAAGACTGAATAGAAGAACGCCCCTAGATTTGTGTCAATAATGCCTAATACGGCAAATCTCAAGCAAGACAGGGACATGTGCGAATCTGTCCTTTTATATTGACGTGGCCTTGTCATTGGACCTGGACCACAAAAGATGACTATTTATTACACATATTGCTAAATGTCCATAAAGGAGACAGATTGCATTAAATATATAAATAATAAAAAAAAATATATCACAAGAGACGTATCGTAAACTGAAAATGTATTACATCTAAAAATACACAGACAAATTGCAGACGATATTTAAGGAGGAGTTCAAGTTTTGTTAAGACCTTGTTTATTATCCATCTCCTCTCCTTAATTTAAACTAGCACAGCTGCATTGCATTATACAAAGCTGAATAGAAATTTATACTAGACTTCAAAAGAAACGAAGAGCTTTGAAAGTTTTCAATAATAAGTTGTTCATAAATAAGTTATTGTTATAAGTATATGTTGATGCTTATCGTAACATAAATAGAAATTAAATTTTACATTTTTAAGAGTCACGATAGCCGGGTGGTCGGAATTTCGAATCGAGAGACACGAGTTCGATCCCCATGGGGCAGGCTTGTACCAATAGGATTTTCAAAACTTTTGAACGAATTATCGTCGTTGGCTTGAACATTGAGACGTTAACACGCTCAACACCTGTAACGTTGTCCCAAAATGTTTCGGTGGAAGGTAGGTCGAATGGACGTAATTGTCAAGAATAGACCTCTGTCTACCCTTGTATTGGGAATTGCGTGAAGACATTTTTTTTTATTATAGATTTGAGATATTTGATTGCGTGAATATATTTATATATTTATTTATTTATTATTTATTTATTTATAACGTTAGTTAGTTGTTATATTTTACTAAATTGAGCCCGAGACGTCCGAGTGTTGTGTTAAAATTGATAAGCTTAGATGCGAAACACATGTCACGTAGTTATCGTTGGTGGCGTATATTACCTTGTGTCATGTGTAGTGTCTGGGTAGTGGTGCGGAATTGTCCGTGGGAGAGAACGTGGTACTCTTCTTCTCTTAGGACCAGGTTGTAGTTTGGTGACCAGGCAATGGCATATGTTATGGTTTCTGCTAGCGAAATTGCGCACTATAATTTTATAATGACTTCTCTATAATAATGAATTTCCGCAAAACAACACCGGTGTCTAGTAACAATAGTAGACGAGTCAATATTTAATTATATAGTTTAATTCTCAACAACAGCCATGCTTCTCAGTCATCACTGCGGTAAACAAGGCTTCATTGTCACTTATGACATCTAGATGAAGAAATAGGACATATTTTTATTCCGTTACAATATATTACCGGAAATCATTTTATGTCGACTTAAGTGTACACGAAGTATATACATCGGTTTTCAGTGTCGCCAGCTCTGAGATCCCAAATCACGGTTCGATTCCCAGATTGGCTCAAAGTGGAAATCTGCTTTTTCTACACACTATCGGGATTAGGCGTTTCGTGTACGTTCGCTATTTTCGATTCGTTAACTCAAACACTTTAGCTACTTACTGTGGTCAAAAGGACAAGTTTAAGACACTAGGCTAGAAAACTAATCTAGACCTCTGTTTATACCTGTATTGGGAATGGCGTGACGATTTTTTTTACTTTGGGATCAGAGTAATGTACGTGATGTTGTCCCTATCTTTGTACCTATTTATTTAATTAATTGTGTAAAATATGTATTTATTTATTTTAATACATGCTAATACAACTAAAGATGTCTACTAAGTGGATTATTCAAATGCTCGTGTCGATCTGTGTGAAAACGGAACTGGTACATACGATAACCATTCAACAAAATTGACACATAATTAATCATACTATTAACAGTAAACTACGTATTTTAAACGTTAACACTTTGTCAATGTCGTTAACAGAAATCTATATGTAAACTAATAATAGAAACAGATGCTTTACTTACTCTGATATGATAGACACTTGATTGTCAGACAAATAGATAGCAGCATTGTTGAAATGATTCATCAAAATGGTTTTGGATATATTTATATTAATTTCGGTCTCGAAAATCACAAAAGTCGAATTGTTGGGTAATCGGGGTTCGAGTCAAGAGACCCGTGTTCCATACCAAGGTGGTAAGCTCGTACCAATGGGTTTTTCAAAAACTTATCTACTAATTACATCGTTGGCTTGGACATAAAGTTGGCAACGGGCTCAAAACCTGTCACGTTGTCCCGAAAATATCTTCGGTGAAAGATGGGTCGAAACTACTTAATTTTCTAGATCTCTGCCTACCATGCAACGTTTATTTGAATATACGGCTTTCAAGATATCGCAGAATAAAATATTTACATACATATCTAAAATATCTTCGGTGGAAGGTGGGTCAAAGGAACTAGTCTGTGTAGTAGAGGTCTAGACTAGACCTCTGTCTACTTCTGTATTGGGAATTACGTGTAGATATTTATATTATTTTATTATGACAAAAGTGCTCATAACTTTTGAAATTTCGAGTCAAGAGACCCAAATTCGATTCCCAGATCGAACTTGGGTCTCTTGACTTGAAATTCCGACGACACAACCATTCGGCTATCGTGAAAAAAATTAAATGTACGCAATAAGAGAGCTTAATTGAAAATACATTTATATATTACATGTTTGATGTATATTTAAGTTCGGTAAACGCTTTTTAATAACATTGATGAAATAATATACGAAGAAAATATTCCTTTCCTTTGAACTTAAAGATGACAAAATTATTTCAAATTTATTTGTTAATGCGTCAAAGGAAAATTTTCTGTTAACGTTAAAATGGATCAAAAAATAAATTAATAGTTATTCTCTGAACGAAATTCTGAGAATCACACTTTAAATGAAATGTATCAAAGTTAAAAGTTAAAAGTTAATTGATACTGAACGGTGTAATTTTTAAACTTAATTGCAAAAAAATTTACAACGAAATATAAATCATTATTTTTTTTATATTGTCTACTTCCAGAACTTATGTATTTATACTCAGAATGTTTTTTATATAGAAAAGGGAGGAAAAGGAGCAGGCGGCTCACTTGATGATAAGTGATTTCCGCTGCCCATGAACACCCGCAATACCAGTGGCATAGCAGATGCGTTGCCGGCCTTAGAGTGCCCCCCATAATTGGGGGTGGGGGGTTTGTGGACCTCCGGTTACCTGCACTCACCAGATGAAACGCAGAAGTTTGTTACACTTCTTCTTCACGCCGGTATTCTGTGAGGGTCTGGTACTTCCCCGGTCGAGCCGGCCCATTCATGCAACAACAAAAGCTGATGCGTGGCTGTACCACAGTATATTCTATTTTATTCTTTATATATATATATATATATATATATATATATATATATATATATATATATATATATATATATATATATATATATATATATATATATATATATATATATATATATATATATATATATATATATATATATATATATATATATATATATATATATATATATATATATATATATATATATATATATATATATATATATATATATATATATATATATATATATATATATATATATATATATATATAATGCTCTGCTTATTATTCAGCTTACCAGTGTCTGGCAGCGGCGTCTAAGGTACAGTGTCTAGTGTAGCGATTGCCAAGCCGCTTGTCAAGCATGGCGATTACTACAAACCCTCGTGTATATTACTCGCCTATTTCCTGCAGTGGAATTTTACATGCCTTTATGAAATGATGACTGATCATGGTGGTATTACTAAATGCATCCAACGCAGATTTGAAAAGACAAGCAGCGACCTTGAAGTACAAGTAAACTCTAAAATGTCTGGTACAGAAGGCAAGCAGAAACCACTGCACTATTTTTCCCTAGTTATCGTCAGCTTTATGTAATTCAAAGCTGCCTTCGCTAGTCGGAGAGGCACACGAAGAAGTAGAATGAAATGATGATGGTTTTTCGCGCTAACCCCGCGTTACCCGCCAAAGTCACGATAGCCGAGTTGTTGGGTGGTCGGAATTTCGAGTCGAGAGACCCGAGTTCGATCCCCAGGTGGCAGTGCCAATGAGTTTTTCAAAAACTTATGTACGAATTTCATCGTTGGCTTGGACATAAAGGCGGCGACGGGCTCACCACCTGTCACGTTGTCCCGAAAATATCTTCGGTGGAAGGTGGGTCAAAGGGACTTAATTGTCTAGACTTGACCTCTGTCTACCCCTGTATTGGGAATTGCGTGAAGATATTTATATCTATTTATTTATTTATTTTACCCCGCCATCTGTCTGTAACTATGGACATTTTGAATACGTTAGTGACGGCGTAATAAAACGGAATAACTATCTCGAAAACTTCGATGCACTCTCGAAAATGCGACACCTTCTAATTTGAAAATCTTGCAAATATCACAAAACAAACTAATCAAAAACTTATTCAAATGTAATACAAGAACGAACACACGTGCACATTACAAGAATACAAACATTTATAACCTTAGACAACTTTATGTATATACAACAAGCATCTTAATAAAAAAAAATGCAATTAATGAAATACATTCGCAAATAGTACTCAGTAAAAGAATATTTCATCATAACCTAAGAAATAAGATAAAAATTAAAGTCCGAAAACACAGAACTGATTGTGGTGAAAAGAGTATAATGTCTGAGGGAACGCAACTCTTCAATAATTTGCCTTATGAGATTAAGGATTGCGTGTCTATCAATGTTTTCAAAGAGAAAATTAATATTTATATATCCAAAGATATTTATTAAGCATCTGTTCGAATCCAGTTAAACCATATCATATTATAAATTTCTTATTGTAAGTATATATATGTTCCTATATTCTTTACCTATTTTCTAACCTATGTTCTTTAAGGGTAATAAATTATTTTCAAACATAAACTGCCAGACTGATGATGGGCAGCAGCGTCTACCCAAATTACCTTTTACAGGTCGTAAATTAAGTAAGCAAATACATACCGAGTAATTTGGAAGCCTCCAAGATACTGTTACTACTGCGAAGTCACGATAGCTGAGTCGATGGTTATTTGGAATTCAGGTTTAGAGACCCGAGTTCCATCCCCTGGTGGTAGGCTCGTACCAATGGGTTGTTTTCAAAAACTTATGTACGATATACATCGTTGGGTTGTACGTAAAGATGCCGACGGGCTCTCAAGTTATCCCAAAAAATGTCATTGGTGGAAAAAGGGTCGAAAGGACTTAATTGTATACATCTCCATTTACGCCTGCATTGGGAATGGCGTGAAGATATTTTAATTTTATTCTTCGAAGAAACTCATGAGACTGTACTTGATCGGAGTACTTTTACTTATATCTCATTAAGGTAATAAGGTTTATTTACGCAGTCTTACTGTATACTACACCTTTGAAGTAACATTATATACATTACTTTTAATTACGCAACATAATTAAAACCTCTCTCAATTATATCAACGTATCAAAGTAACTTATTTCAGGTTTAATGAGGTACGCATTCGAGAGCACATTCGATATTCATTAACGGTACCCCTACGTCGCGATTGATGTGTAATATATTATCCTTAAAATTACTGTAATCAATGGAAATCCGGGTCACGGCGAAGCCTGTTTTCGAAGCACGGAAGATTTGAGTTTCCTTCGAATTTCCTATGTGGATTTAATATGAGCTTTTCTTGGAAAATTTTTTGATTAAAACTCATCGAAGTAAATATTGCGCGGCACGTGTAATGTATTGTTTTAAGTAATGTACTCGTATTTCGTTTATTGATTGTATTTATTAACATTTTTATGTTTAACGGTTTCGCAATACTGAGGTAGGCAGAGATCTAGACAGTTAAGTCCTTTCGACCCACCTTTCACCAAAGACATTATTTGGGTCAATTTGACAGGTGGTCAGCCAATACACGTCAATGAAATATATTGTGCATTAGTTATAAAAAAAAACCTATTGGTACGAAACTACCACCTGAGGACCGAACTCGGGTTTCTCTCTCGGGGTTCGAATTCCGATCACCCAAAGAATTGACTATAGTAACTTTTTAACTTAAGTTTTATTATTTTACTGTGATTATTTAATCATTCCTGCGGTATATTACTATAAAATAAGTTATTTTAATAATTTATACTAATGTATTGGTTGTCTTAATACTTTTTATTTAATTATTATTAAATAATATTCTTAATAAATATAAATATGGCGAGAAGAATTCACGCCATTCCCAATACAGGGATAGACAGAAGTCTAGTCTAGACAATTAATTCACTTCGACGCACCTTCCACCGAAGATATTTTGGGACAATGTGACTGGTGGTGAGCTAGTCACCGTCTTTATGTCCAAACCAACAATATGAATCGTATACAGGTTTTAAAAAATCCCATTGATACGAGCCTGCCACCTGGGAATCGAACTCGGGTCTCACGTCGGATCGTTCTTATCGTGACTATGTAATAATAGAATAAAAACAAATTAAAGTATAATATTACATGTCATCTAAGACTCTAAAATAAACCATTCGTCATTCAAAATGTGTAAGCCTGTTGTAGCTAACGAGGTGCTGCAGGAAAAGGGTAGCCGTAATGCTTCATCAGAGTACTATGGGTACTCGTATATATGCATCTAATCGATAGAACTTTAATAGCGCGATATAGGATTTTGTTGAATTGCCAGAATGGTTCACTATCTTCTAACGTGTAGATATAAATGTCGTCACAAATCTAGCTACAATACATTCAAAATGATAAAACACGTTCAAAAACTTTTATTCGTTAAAAAACAAGTCAAAGAATAAGAGTTAATGGACGATCGGTTCTAACTTGTCAAATCTAATTCCATGGCTAGTAAGATCAAAATCCTATTGGTAACTTGAAATATTGGTAACTTGTAATACAGAGGTTGCAAGTAAAAAAAAACATATTACCCATTTACATTTCAATATAATTTTCATTTAGACAATCTTCATGCATTTTACAAGAACTAGAACAGACTTACAAAATATTTTTTTATAACCAAGTTACACTAGCGATGATTTGATATTTGTATTTCCTTTTTTGGAGTGTTGAAATAAAAAGCTTATAGTTTTAAATAAATTTCTACTAAACCAATTTCGAATACGTGTAATTACCGAGTACAGTAACGAGGGACATATTTATTTAATTAAATATACAATGTTTGTGATTACTATTTGTTATCTGTGTAATTGTTGACTGGAAATAAAAAAGTAGGTTAAAGGCCTGTTACGTTGCGTGTTTGGGCTGGTCTGGTGCCCGTTAAAGAACCCAGCTTCTTGAGCCTCATATATGAAGACACAGCACTTTAAAGGCCGAGCAGGTGACGCATTTGCTTCCGGTTGACCTAGCCTGGAATGAGAGGGATAAAATGCGTCCTCTCCAAAGGAGAGAGAGCCGTGGGTAGTCGTCGCGAGTGAGTTCGGATGTGTGCGAAAGCATTCCTGGGGCCCTGCGCTATGGTCAGCATCATGATAGCCATGCTTGGCAATTGCAGTACAAGACACCTTGCACTATATACAACCTTACACATCAGCGGTGCGCTTAATTTATATTATATTACGGATAATACGGATACATTCATCCGCCAAAACTGACTTTTAACTAAATGACCTCTTTCTAAACCTTTGGAACGAAAGAGGGTAACACACACCATCACAGATTATTATACACAAGACTCTGCGGTCGCTCATCTACACGCTTGAGAATGCCTATTTTGAGTCGAAATACGTGTCGCATAATTATCACTATTGGCGTTTAGTGCATGCAAGTGTAGGTAGGAGGTTGGCGCTCTTCTAAAATGTGCCATTTTCTTTTTGAATGCGTATTCCGATTGCTCAATACCTATTATACATAATTCTTGCATCATGTTGTTATTCACGATGAACTCACGACGAACTTCAAAATCTATTTTCATATTTTTTTAATTCTGTGAATATCTGGTGTGTCTATAGACATATAATTTGCGCAAAGTAACGCCCGAGACTATCTAGTGTCGAAAAGTTCTAAGACAAATCGAGCTCTTATAAATGCCTTCACTCCACTGTTTACGCACAAACAACTTGTTGAAGCACAAACACGACATACAAACTGCAACACAACAAAGCAAGAAGCCTTGTGTACACAATCTGTCAAGCTCAAGTATGCCATTACCCTTAAATAATATGAACCATTTTGGCGTAAGCACGTCGCTGTGACAGATAGCGTATCTACAAATGGGTTGGGGTGGGGTTCGACTGTTTATTTAACAATGAGACTTAATAGCGGTATTATTCAGTGTTAATTTATCGTTAAGCATTCAAATTTAAACAAATGATAATAAATGTTATATTTACGCATTTAGCAATAGTAGAGTAGACAAAGGCTGAGCGATAGCGACTAGTCACGATATCCGCATGGTTGGGTGATCGGAATTTCGAGTCGAAAGACCCGAGTTAGATTCCCAGGTGGTAGACTCATACCAATGGGTTTTAAATAAAAAATATATGTATGAATTACATCGTTGGCTTGGACATAACGACGGGCTCACCACCTGATTGACAAAATTACTGGCGAATTGAATAAATGTAGGACGTTAAACATGTTAAAGGTGTATTATTACTTACAAGCTGAAAGTTTGAGAAAAATTCAAATGAGTGAATATAATGAGTGATAGATAACAATATATTCACATAGAAGTCCAGAAATTTAAATCTTTTCGCCCCATCTTTCACCGAAGATATTTTTTGGAACAACGTGACAGCCGGTAATCTGTCACCGTCTTTATGTTTAAGCCAACGATATAAATCGTACATAAGTTTCTTTCAAAAAACCCGTTGGTACGAGAGTACGGGATCGAACTCGGGTCTTCTGAGTAGAAAATCCGATCACTTAACCACTCGGCTATCGTGACATTATATGTTTCTATGTTTAGACTTTTTTATCTTCACGAATTCCCAGAACTTTCAACCTACATTTCACTTACATACAAAGACGGCAACGGGCTCACCACCTGTCACGTTGTCCCGAAAAATGTCTTCGGTGGAAGGTGGGTCGAAGGGACTTAATTGTCTAGACTAGACCTCTATCTACCCCTGTGTTGGGAATGGCGTGAAGATATTTTTTTAATGACGACCTCAATGGATGAATGGCATACACACCGTTTTACATGGTTTATCACCTCTTAGGTCCAAGTTCGATTTCCGGACGGCTCAATGGAGAATACTATTTTTCTACATTTCTCGAGTGTGTGTGTTTGTGGTACCTTCGTTGTTTCGGATTCCAAAACACAGCGCTTTACCTACTTACTTTTTATCGGAGCAATGTATGTGATTTTGTCCTTGTCTTTGTATGTATATGTCTATGTATGTATGTAACAGGCAAATGCAGCGTTGGAAGACCACCCACGAGATGTAGTGACGACTGGCGGGAAGTCGATGGATGCAGGTGGCTAGGTACATTTCACTGTGGAAAGTTTTAGAGGAGGCCTATGTTCAGCAATGGACTCTTGATAGGCTGTAAAGAAGAAGAAGATGTACAAACATATGTATATTAATTCGAAGTACCAGTAAACCCTACTAAGCTGTAACAAACTAATAAAGTCCTACTAAAATAAATATTGGTTGATCAATATTCAACACGTAGGGAGATTAAGGGCAGGTTAATTTTATTTACAAAGTTCACGGAGCGTTGGTTAAGTTTAAAACCCACCTTCAGGGGCCGACACGGTTCGCATTATCATATATAACGCAAAGTTTGTTATTACTTAGGCGATAACTTTTACTTACAAAATAGGTAATAGGCAGGAGATAATATTCGAAGTGTGAGAAACACTTTACGTGTGAAATCGGAATAAGAGTTTTCTTTGTGACTTACAGGGTGTCGTACGAAGTATCGACGACCACCGTGGAGAGTGGTGCTCGCACTGGTTTACATGGTGTCGTAAGCTCTAAGGTCCCGGCTTCGATTCCTTGATTGGTTAATGTAGGAAAACACTTTACTAATATTGTCTCGAGACTCGGGGTAGGTGGTGACTTCGTTGCTTCGGGTGCCATAACACAAGTGCTTTAGCTTCTTACTTTGGGATATAACTATGTCTTTAATACGTGATGTGCGAAATTCTTCAGACATTTTTCATATAACTTTTCTGAAGAAATACAACCATACAGTTAGTAAATTGTATCAAATTATACTTGATTTTGTAGACGTAGACGTTTTTAATAATTTTCAAAAGAAGTTTAATAAATCTAATAAAAAAAGAATGTATTTATCAAGAAAATGGAATAAGTCAACATCCAACCGAAATAGTACGGAGCTTTGTCGTCGCGTCAAAATAAATAGAAATAAATGCAAATAGTTTCATAATTTGATTTAGTTTCTTCTTTCGTTTAGACAATTTCGGCGAAGCGTTCAATGTGACTTTCATTTTCGGAGAGAACATTTTAAGAAGGTTAAAATACAGTACAAAGTAAACAAAATAAAATGTATTTCACTTATTTTCTTTGAAATTGTTCAATTATTTTATAATTTAGCCTTTTCCGAGACTGCGTCTGCATGACTTTCAGCAACACAGTACAGTTCTTTTGTTTAAATCTCGATAGCTCCG
Source organism: Sericinus montela (assembly GCA_029286605.1). Lineage (NCBI taxonomy): Eukaryota > Metazoa > Arthropoda > Insecta > Lepidoptera > Papilionidae > Sericinus > Sericinus montela. The sequence goes on along the minus strand of JAGSMR010000035.1, from coordinate 645,468 downwards.
AAGTCTATATATAATACAAAGTTTGCATGTTCGTGGCCACTAAACTCGAAAAGAGTTTCAGTCACTCATGACTGACTGGGTGAGTATGTGGTTCACACACCGATATATATTTTTTATACATTTTTTATATATTTTTTATATAATATGTTATTTTCTTAAAAATACTATATTGGTCTGGTATATTTAGAGATAGACTTATTTGACCGCTGTTTTACATGATGTCGCCTGATGGAAGAAATATCACGCATTTCTATAAATTCCACTCAACTTTTTTCAGTGCATTCTCGTCATTAGAAATGGATATAAATTTAAAGATTTCAAACTTGATCTTCAGATCATCTTATTCATTTGCCTTACTTGCCATTTATACAATATTAATTTTCTTAATACGAAACACAATTTCAAATGTTATAGATGTTTAAAAGAAGTTGACTATTTCATACATCATTATTTTAATAAATAAACTATTTCAAGATATGGTTACCTCAATTTCCAATTGTTAGTGTTCCTGCCTTCGAAGTAAAAGGTCGTGGGTTCAATTGATTTTTTCGTTGTCTTTTTCGTTGACTTGACTTTGCCATGCAGTGGAAATTTACGGGCTGCTAATATATTATAACTCTAAAAAATTCAACACTTTTAAACTTTAAGCCTTATTCTATTTGCATTGAAATATTTTACTATGAAAATTTCACGTCAAACATTAAATCCGAAAATGAAATGTATGACGTGATAGAATAAATCTGAAAAACAAAGATAGATGAAAACCAAATTCGACAAACAGATTTACGTCAACACTGCATACCTATGGATTAGTCTTTGTGTAGTTTTATTTAAGGTAAAATATTTTATATCTCTTACTTTAATGTTGGTTTTATAAATGAAAGGCATGATTCTTAAAAAGTCACGATAGCCGAGTGGTTGCGTGGTCGGAATTTCGAGTTCGATCCCCAGTTAGTAGGCTCGTACCAATGGGTTTTTCAAAAACTTATGTACGAATATCGTTGGCTTGGACATAAAGGCGGCGACGGGCTCACCACCTGTCACGTTGTCCCGAAAATATCTTCGGTGGAAGGTGGGTCGAAGGGACTTAATTCGCTAGACTCGACCTCTGTCTACCCCTGTATTGGGAAGTGCGTGAAGATATTTATTTATTTATTATTTATGATTCTTAAAACGAGAAAAAATGTTCTCTGACTGTGGCGATAAAAATTGTGTTTTTTTAAGAATACTATAAAAGCTAAATACTATTATTCCCATTCACCATTCCGTCTAAGCTGAAATGCTTGTATTAGAGTAGTACAGGATGTCGTCTAAAGTCAAATGGCGGGCACAAACTTATGACCTTATTTTACAGTCCGCACCCAATCCAATTGGCTTTTGACGCTTACATTAGATACTATCAATAAGAACTTACTTTTGCATTGTATCTGAAGTAGATAGAACTTCAGATACAATACACTTTATTTTACACGCATTGCCCAATACAATACATACTACATATCACTGGAGCTTACTTTGGAACAACGAGACAGGTGATGAGTCTGATTTTTAATTTGCCCTGCACCTCAAAGCTGTTGACCACTTAAAAACCGGTATGTACGCCATTTGTCCATGAATTATATCATATATAAAGATAAAGAAAATGCGAAAAGAATTAATATTCAAGGCAGCCTATGCACACAATCTGTCAAATTCAGGCACGCCATCGTTCGTAAATAATCCGAGCCAATTCAATGTTAATATAACAGTATGACCTGCCTACTGACAGAAATTTTCATAAGAAATGTATTGAGTATTCACTGACCAATTTCACTACCATTAAAAATGTAAGGGTTTGAATAAAGAATGTATTTTTACATGTAAATGAGCTATGTGTAGTAAAATCCTAAAGACCAAAAATTGTTGTAATTTAATGAATTGTAAATTAATAGCAGAAAGAGCTGTATTATTTTCATGGTTTAAAAATCAATTAAAGTTCCCCATACAGAAGATTTTTTTTTTCGAATTTTACACCTCGGACGGGAGCTCCCAATAACTAACTACCATAAATAATATTTTACTATTCGAAACACATTGAACATAGTTTATAAATTATATTTTGAGGAGTCAAGAATACTATTACCTATAGATATATACGGCGATATGCTCACCACCTGTTACGTTATCCCAAAATAAGCTCCGGTAAAGGTTAGCTCGAAGAGTCTTAATTGTCTACACCTCTATCTATCATAGTATTTGGAAAATGAATGAATATAAAAAGAGAAAAGGGAGTTTCCAGATCGCCTTAGCAATACTGTAATTTCTTCCTCAACGTTTTTTTTTTGTTTAAACATTTCTGATATGTTGTATTAAATTCTGTTATATTGTATTGATAAAATATCTTAGTTGAAGTAATCAAAGTATTGAGTGTTTTTAATAATAGATAAATGCATAAATACACACATGGATACATCTTACATATTTTTTGATACCAAAGCAAGTAGCTAAACCACTTTTGTAATGGAATCAAAAATAACGGAAGTACCACAAGCACCCATGTACAAGACAATTTAAACGGTTTTCTATATAGACCCGTTTGGAAATCAAATCCGGGAAATCAAATAAAAACTCAGCTGGCGACACCACGAAAACCGATTTGTATGCCAGTCGTCCACGGAGATGAAAAACACCGGTGTTCAAGGTGTCGCCATCTCGAGGTCCGGGGTTAGATTCCCGGTCGGGTCAATGTAGATACACAATAAATCAAATATGGTCAATACCCTGATGATGCCGTAAGGCGAATCCGGTCGGTTAGTTAATAAATCATTAAATAAAGTAAATTGTGTACAAGTGTGCACAATGAATTTTAATAAGTAGATAAACAACTTTATCTACATTTTCTCGGGTCTGGGTGTTTGTAGTGTCTTCGTTGTTTCCGATTCCCATACCACAAGTGCTTTAGCATCTTACATTGGGATCGGAGCAACGTATGTGACAATGTCCCTATATGTATTTATTATTTATTTAATATAGTCACTTGAAACGCTTTTCTCATAAGAAATTAGGTAAATGAAATAAATATGGAGGTTTTATATCGAAACATCTCAGGTGAAATAATAAATAGATGTTTTCTTTTTTCAAATGTCTCTGAATGATTTCGTGCGTGAATTCCTATCAAATAATGCGTAGAATATTATTAAACATTAAAGTAAATATATTTAAGTCACTGAATTGAATAATGTTTTGCGCCATTGCGGACGAAAATTATAATATTTGTTATATCGTACTCGCTTCCGTGAATTCCAAATATTTCTTTCCACTTCTAGGTACTTACGTGCGTGTATCTGAAATAATTACAGCTTTTACGAAATTGAGTTATATTTTTTATATTAAAAAATAAACAACATGAATTTCAAAATGTGTACACAGTAGTACGATTCGTCTCTACTTCCTTCAGGTAGTATTTGGCCTTGTTGTTATTAAAATGTGTATTAGCTTAAATTTCTGCATTGTTAAAAAAGATATCTTCACGCTGTTCCACAATTAAGTTCTTTCGATACATTTCACGGTAAAAACTTTTTTTAGGACAAAGGTTAGGTTAGGATCGTGAGCCTGTCGTCGTATTTATGTCCAAGCCAATGATATAAATGATACTAAAGATTAGAAAAAAACTCATAGGTACGAACCTACCCTCTGGGGTCCGAACGAATGGACAGAGTGTACTCACAATATATCTACTATTTAAGCGGAAGTGTACACAAATCGTGGGTTCTAAGAAATATTAAAGGAAATAAAAAACATACAAGAAAAGGAAATAAATACACATATTGTATTAAACAATAATATTGAGGAATAAAAGTTTAGAAAAAAAGTGCGTGATGAGAATTTTTACTTTTGCTATGATGATTTGACGATCATCAGATTTGAGGATGGGTGGCGAAACACTCATCGGTTGTCAAGGATTATGAGATTTCACTTATTGGGTTCAATTGAAAGATTGCTTGAAAGATGATCTTATAACTAAAATGTAGAAATTTGTTTCAAATTTAACATTTAAATTTGTTTCAAAATATCATCGGTGGAAGGTGGATCAAAGGGTCTTAATTTTCTAGACTAGACCTCTGTCTACCCCTGTATTGAGAATGGCGTGAAGATATTATTTATATTTATATATGTGTGAGTAAATTGCTCGAAGATGGGAGTGTCAAGAGTACCTAGATGTGCATGTCTGAAGAAAATGTTGAATTTGAAAGAAAGATCGTGATACTTGGCGATTTATTCTCTCTGGCTAACCCGTTGGAGATTATGTGTGAATATAAGCATTTAGATTATTAATTAAAACTTAAAACGTATGAATTGCAAGTAAACAGAGCAGCTGCCAAGCCGACTATGTAAAAGCAATTTGGCAAATAGAAGTTCTCTCTAGGATTCCGACCATCTCGCAAACCGTGCGATCATTTTAATCTGTCACTCCGACTGACAGACAGACTGACAGATCCGCGACGCTTATTGTCTGCTTACCGTCGATGTGAAAATGCCAAGATTTTATTAAAAAGATATTTAATATGAACGATTTTAATATTTCGATTTTGGCATTGTTTCGAAAATGGCTTATGACAGTTATCAATATAAAAAAAATATCTTCACGCCATTTCCAATTTCCAGTATTAGGAATAGCGTAAAAATATTTTTTTCGATAGCTATACAATCGATAGATATTTTAAACAGTGTTAACGACCCACCTTCCACCGAAGAAACTTTTTGGGAATTGTGACAGGTGGTGAGTGGTGAGTCCATCGCCGTCTTTATGTCCAATACGATACGATAACGATATAAATCGTACATAAGTTTGTGAAAAAACCTATGGTACGAGCCTGCCACTTGGGATTGAACTGTGAACTTTGGGTGTCTTTCGACTCAAATTCCGATCATCCAACTACTTGGCTATCGTGACTGTTACCCCATGTTAGTTAATAATACTAAATACAAATATTTCGAGTAATATCGGTGTGAGAAAAATCCACTCCCTCTCTAGGTGGATGTTGTAAGAGGCGACTAAGGGACAATAAGCCTTAAAAAAGCAATTGCCTACCGGATGGTATAACATACATTTCGAAAAACAACAGATGAATATTACTTAAATCGGTGAAGGGCAACAGCGTTTAATATGTAAGGCGCCCGGTACTGGAATTGTTAATCCGCTTGCCAAGCGTGGCGATTGTAGTGTCTCTTGCTATAGGGACCCTGCGTCCTGCAGTAGATTTAACAAACCGTCATGATGATGACACATATAAATAAATATGAACGTGAATATTGATATATAGCTGTGAACAACATCACATACATTGCTTTGATCCTTAAGTAAGCACTTGTGTCACAAACACCCTGGCCCGAGACAATTTAAAAGAGTTGTTTTACATAAACTGGTCTGAAGTCTTCATAATTATGCTTAAGAATGTTTATGTATGTAAATATAATAAGCAATTTCTAAATAAATAAATAAATAACTTCACGCAATTCTCAATACAGGGTTAGACAGAGGTCTAGTCTAAACAGTTAAGTCCCTTCGACCCACCTTCCACCGAAGATATTTTCGGGACAACGTGACAGGTGGTGAGCCTGTCGCCGCCTTTATGTACAAGCCAACGATGTAATTCGCACTTAAGTTTTTTTGAAAAACTCATTGGTACGAGCCTGCCACTTGGGAATCGAACTCGGGTCTCTCGACTCGAAATCCCGACCACCGAACCACTCGGCTATCGTGACTTCGTCGTGTCGTGACATCGGATATCCTGATTCAAATTTAAATCACCCAATCTATCGGTTATCGCGTCTTTTGAATTTTATAATCAGAACAGAACAAAAAGAAATAGAAAAAAAAAATAATTAAATCTAAATTTTCGTGGAGATCGTCATAATTTCTAAACACACAGCAACCGTTTCAAAGCGCCGTCAAAAGATGAAGCCACCATTCACGAACGAACGGTTCACTCACCGTTCATTCGCAACTGGGACGCTACACAAAGCCTCAATGCTATCCGTACAGTGTCGCATCGTACACACTTCAATCCGATTGAGAGAAATGCAATGAAACTGATAGGTACGCTTTGTGCAGTCACTTTTTCTGTTCAACTCTACCGGGCGGACTGTGCTTAGTGTGCTAGATAATTATGGTCTTTGTGATGACTAGGTTTCCTTTTGTTGTTATTTTTTTGTTTTATAAAAAATATCTTCACGCCATTTCCAATGAGGGGTGTGGATAGAGGGGGGGGGTGGATAGAGGTCTAGACTGGAATAACGTGGCGGTAAGCCCGTCGCCGTTTTTTGTTTTGTTTTTATCCAAGTCAACGACATTATTCGTACGTTAGTTTTGAAAAAAAAAAAAAAACTTGGTACCTGCTGTTCGTGTTGTTCTGCTAATCCTGAGGATTGAACTCGTGTTTTTAGACTCGACACAACCCAAAAGCCCAAGCTACAAGCCTGAAATGCAAATCCTGCCACTCGGCTATTGTGACTCTTAGTCTTAGTCGAGATTATACAGAGACAGGGACAGCATTACAAACATTGCTCTGATACTAAAGAAAGTCGCTTAAACACTTGTCACAATTGGAAACAAAAAAAGTTCTATGAATACCTAGACCCTAGAAATTATGGAAAAAGTATTTTCTACTTTGACCCTACTGGGATTCAAACCTTGGGGATTCCCTACTGGGAAAAACAAGAGCTGGCGACACCTTGAACGTCCACGGAGTAAAAATTTGGAGCCATCTATTCCTTGTCAAAACAAGGCTTGGTCTGGTCCAACCGTCCTAATATTATTAAACGAAAGTGATATTGTAACGACCTCTAAACCTCTCAAACAATTTCTATGAGTATAGGCATGGATGGGGACGGTGTTTAATTATAACACACAAGCAAGCCAAAGCTAAAATAATATTTATCATTACACCGTATCTTCTCTACTTACCTTGTAATTATTTTTTACCTCTATAAATTTTTATCATCACTAATTCTACCAATATAGAGGTAGTTATAAAACTATACATATGTATATATACAGTGCTAATTTAAAATAAATAATGACATTTGACCATTGAAATTTATTACTAAAATTAAAGAGAAAAGAGTTTATCTTTAATTTAGTTTATCTTTAATTTAAAGAGTTCAGCATAACTTAAATAAAATAAATAAATATCTTCACGCAATTCCAAATACAGGGGTAGACAGAGGTCTAGTCTAGACAATTAAGTCCCTTCGACCCATCTTCCACCAAAGATATTATCGGGACAACGTGACAGGTGGTGAGCCCGTCGCCGTCTTTGTGTCCAAGCCAACGATATAGTCTGTACATAAGTTTTTGAAAAACCCATTGGTACGAGCCTGCCAACTGAGGATCGAACTTGGGTCTCTTGTAGCGGATGAAGTGGTGCAGGAAAAGGGTAGCTACCCGCCAGGTCGGGTGATCGTGACCTGGGGAGGACGTCTCCTACACAGTCTGCGCTATCGGTAATCGTATATAGGCTTGTAATTGTGCGAACTTCGATAGCGCGATGTAGGCCGTCGATGTTTTTCCTGAATCCGCCACTAGCGAGCTTCCAATGTGGAGACATAGATGTCGCCACACTCTTGACTCGAAATTCCGACCTCCCGAACACTCGGCTATCGTGTCTCTTTTGAATACTTTTGAATGCTTTTAAATGCTTTAAAATCATTCAAAAAATTGCATAATCAAAATTTATGTTCCTAACGTCGAAAAGTAAATATCATGATTCTGATTATGATATAAAACGACATAACTATTCAATGTAATAGTTACGTCAACTGAAAGACTCAGTGCAGTACAAACAATTACCGGTTCAATCAACGGAAGCACCGGGATTGCCAAAATTGACGCGAATCGACAACAACACACGCGTAACATAGATGCGGGCCGTGTCAATTAACAGTACACTCCATGACACAGAAATAACATGACACGAGAGTCTCCGTACAGCATGAAATTGCTGAATTCTGATTCACTGTACAATACCACGTTAAATATGTCACTTTAATTTCATAGTACACAAATATACTGGTGTCAACGGCTATTGAAGTTTTAGCACATGTCAAAGATAAATGTAATAAATATATTTTTAGGAACCACATTGTAACAGCAATGTCGATGTAAACTTACTAACTTACTTACTAACTAACTTACTTTCTTACTTATATAGTTACTTATTTATCTTCACGCATATTTCCTGACGGGGTAGCTAGAGAGAACAGATCGCCAGGCGTCTCGATCCTCACATACCTCTTTCGCTTCTTTCAGTTTCATTATCTTCTTTATGCATGCACGTCGAGATATATATGACTGGTTGTATGATAGGATTTTTTGTTAAGATAAACTAGTTCGACTCCCAGGCTCATAAAAATTAGTTTTTGCAAACTAATTTGAGATGTATATCGTTGGCTGGGTCATACAGACGGCGACGGGGTCACCACCAGTACCATTGTCAAAAAATGTCTTCAGTGAAAAGTGTGTCGAAGGAAGTTAATTATCTTGACTTGAACTCTGTCTACAAGGGGTATTACAGGGGGTATTGGGAATAACGTGAAGATATTTATTATAATATATTCAAACTTGTATATTCAACATTATAATATACAATTCGTAAGCTGTCAGGCAACATTGCTACCATTATATATAAATAGATAAATAATATTAATTACCTGAAAATAAGAAAAATGCACTGTTCCTGAAATACAGGTTTATTTCATAAGTCTAGTTCAAATGCTAAAGTTACTTTGCTTATTTAACATTTATCTAGCCCAAAACTTTGTAAAAATTATGTATTTTTTCTTTCTTCGAATAAATAAATAAATAAATTACATCACTTAGATTTAGCACGATAGTAACGATAGCCGAGTGGGTGGTCGGAACTTCGTGTCAAAAGACCCGAGTTCGATTGGCCGGTGGCACTTTCGTAGCAATGGGTTTGCTCAAAAACTTATGTACGTCTGTTCTATTCGTTGGATGTGGCATAAAGACGGCGAAAAACTCGCCACCAGTCCCGTTATCAAAGAAATATCTTCGGTAAAAGGTGTGTCGAAAGGCCTTAATTGTGTGGACCTCTGTCCCAGTACTGGGAATGGCGTGAAGATATTTAGTTAATTGACTCAGACGTTACTTTGCGGAAATTCATTGTAAAGTTGTTATTGAAAAAGTTACTTAGCAACATTCCGCATGCAAATATAAAAAGGTATATGTTACCTGGTCCGAAGAGAAGACGAGCACCACCCTCCCTCCCACAGATGCGTGCACTAATTCCACTATATGCACCACCACCACTACACTCAAACCAGGTAACATATACCACCAACGAAAACACGACACGTGTTTCGCCTCAAAACAAGCGAAGATATTTGTTATAATTTATTAAAATATATTCAACATTTTAGTATACAACTCATAAGCTATCAGGTGACATTGCTACTATTAAATCACTTAGAAATTTGGCAACCACTCTCATTCGACAACACTAATCGACTATGAGTACAATATACAACAATTAAGTCGCTATCTAGCTAACTAAATAATTAAGTCTGTTGCCAACTTTTAATTAATTAGGTCAAAACTCACTGAAGTAGAAGCGATGTTCTAAGCTTGCTTAGGCCGAGCGGATGATATCGCGACCCTGGCCGAGGTCCAACTTTTAATGAGGCTACTGAAATTCAACAGGGTTAACTGAAAATGTTAATATAACGGCGGCTTGCGACGTGAACGTGACAGAAAATGTTTATTTCTTTATTAAAGTGTTTCTAATTAAAAATAACTTATTTATAATATTGGGGTAGACGGAGGTCTAGAAAATTAAGCCCATCCCATCTTTCATATAAGATACAACAGGAAGTACAACTATTATATTTAAGACTGTAATTATTATGATTGTGGTAAGAAATAAAAATATTAGATTTGAAAATAAAGATACATATTTGGGACAACGTGACAGGTGGTGAGCTTGTAGCCGTCTATGTGTCTAAGCCAACGGTATAAACCGTATAGAAGTTGTTTTGAAAAAACCTTTTGTACGAGCCTTATGGATCAATCGGGTCTCTTGAGTCGAATTTCGATCACGTTACCACTCGTATCGTGACTTATTATATACAACTACATTAAATTGTAAAATTTTAAAATGAATTTTAAGAATGTGTTTATTTTAATAATTAGAACGCGAGACAGGATGCGGGAGGGAGGAAATGGTGTCATTCTACACTGCATTTTCCTAAACGAGGTTGCGCCTCGAGAACCTCTTTTCCCCAACGGTTATCAGTTCGTCGAGCTATTTGGTTCCGATCTCATTCCCACCTCAACGCTCTGATCCTTACGGCTATGTCGACTACCTTAGTTCTGCTGCTGATGATGTCTTATTACATTACATACATCTTTTATAACTCTAAAAAGTAATATTTCGATATTAACTTGAACTTTTTGCATGTTAGCCATGTGGAACTTTGAAATGAGGAATCTAAATCCTTTTTTTTTAATTGAACCAATTCGTAGAATCTAATAATAAAGATCTAGACAATTATGTCTTTTCGACTCTCCGAAATATTTTTTGGGTCTACGTCACTGGTGGTGATGTCGTCGCCGTTTAAGTATCCAAGACAACGATATAATTCGTACTTAAGTTTTTTTAAAAACTGGTACAAGCCCACCACCTGGGGATCGAAATCGGGTCTTGACTCGAATCTCGATCACTCGAGCCTCAGATTTTCCACTCTCTACGCAAGCACAATTTTAAATCTCTTTCTTTCGCTACTTTTTGCTGCTATAAGTCAAATGAATTTTATGGAAGAGGAAATAAATGTAAAAACAATATTGCCGACAGTAACTAGTGAAAAATAGTGAGTTGATCCAAATGAGATAGGTTTGTTTAAGTATTTTTGAACGAAAATGTTCACTATAACACATTTCCTTGACACAATGAGTAATGTTGTTATTTAAAAAATTACTTCGCAACCCTCCGCATGAAAATTTTTCATGCATTCCGCATTTTTCAAGTCAAATTTCATATGTTGGAATGAATAAATTAATGAAAACACTTTTACGGAACACGACAAAATACAAAAGATAGTAAACATTTGAAGGACAGTTTGTTCCGAATCACACACAACATTTCACATGGTTATTACCGTAGCATCATTTCATAATCATTGAATAACTTGACCCTTATTGATCAAGTTTAAAAGATAAAACACGCTCAAATACTAAAATGTCACCGAACCACATCTCTGATCCGGTCCCAGCTCAATGCTGACAGTTTCCGGTGTGCATGTAAATTACAAACTAACAGTTGCTACAAGACTTAAAGTTCTACGTCCCTGTAACAAAGGTTAAATTTTACCGAGCAGGTTGGAAGATGTTTCGGTCGGACCCGTCCCTCATGTCATTCCACAGTTGGCGTATGTTGAGTTCGTGCGCAAATTCCATTTTGTTTCAGCCGCCTTGATGTACCTTTGTAGATACGCTTAGAACTAGAAATATTCGTGAAATCGGACGCGTGTATCGGAATCGGTTTGGAAAATGAATGTGGTTACTTTGACGTCACTTGTTTTATATATTTAGCTTTCCTGAATGTGACTTCTATGTACTTCTTTAATACACCGCATACATGCTCTGATCCCAAAGTAATTAGCTAAAGCATTTATGTTATGAAATTAGAAACAACGAAAGTAGCACAAATACTCAGACTAAAGAAAATCTAGAATAAGTGTTTTCTTCCTCTTTTCTACTCGGTACCTCAGTTGTTGAGTTGACGATTTTATGAATACCAGTGCTTATTCTTGTTTGTGGAGATCATCAATTAATAGTCAGTTTAAGTATTTATAGTCATACTACAGTTTTTGCCTGATTATTTATATTTTGACGTATTCCCAATATTGTGGTCGTGAGAGGTGCTTATTTAGGGAAGTGTCATGACACATCAAAATGGATAAGTTATCGCAGTCTTTATGTCCAACTTTATGGCCAACGATACAAATTTTACTCCTAAACGCATTATTTATCCAATTCTAGAAGGCACGTAGCACAGGCTGTCTTCGGTTTCTGGGAATTATAAACTCGGTTATCCAGGTTCGAATTCCTATTACACTATCCGGCTGTCATTACTCATTGTAGTTAATTGACTCAGGCGTTACTTTGCGGAAATTCATTGTAAAGTTGTTATTTAAAAATTACTTCGCAACCCTCCGCATGAAAATTTTTCATGCATTCCGCATTTTTCATGCGGAGGGTTGCGAAGTAATTTTTTAAATAACAACTTTACAATGAATTTCCGCAAAGTAACGCCTGAGTCAATTAACTACAATGAGTAATGACAGCCGGATAGTGTAATAGGAATTCGAACCTGGATAACCGAGTTTATAATTCCCAGAAACCGAAGACAGCCTGTGCTACGTGCCTTCTAGAATTGGATAAACAATGCGTTTAGGAGTAAAATTTGTATCGTTGGCCATAAAGTTGGACATAAAGACTGCGATAACTTATCCATTTTGATGTGTCATGACACTTCCCTAAATAAGCACCTTTCACGACCACAATATTGGGAATACGTCAAAATATAAATAATCAGGCAAAAACTGTAGTATGACTATAAATACTTAAACTTACTATTAATTGATGATCTCCATAAACAAGAATAAGCACTGGTATTCATAAAATCGTCAACTCAACAACTGAGGTACCGAGTAGAAAAGAGGAAGAAAACACTTATTCTAGATTTTCTTTAGTCTGAGTATTTGTGCTACTTTCGTTGTTTCTAATTTCATAACACAAGTGCTTTAGCTAATTACTTTGGGATCAGAGCATGTATGCGGTGTATTAAAGAAGTACATAGAAGTCACATTCACGAAAGCTAAATATATAAAACAAGTAACGTCAAAGTAACCACATTCCTTTTCCAAACCGATTCCGATACACTCGCGTTCGATTTCACGAATATTTCTAGTTCCAAGCGTATCTACAAAGGTACATCAAGGCGGCTGAAACAAAATGGAATTTGCGCACGAACTCAACATACGCCAACTGTGGAATGACATGAGGGACGGGTCCGACCGAAACATCTTCCAACCTGCTCGGTGAAATTTAACCTTTGTTACAGGGACGTAGAACTTTAAGTCTTGTAGCAACTGTTAGTTTGTAATTTACATGCACATCGGAAACTGTCAGCATTGAGCTGGGACCGGATCAGAGATGTGGTTCGGTGACATTTTAGTATTTGAGCGTGTTTTATCTTTTAAACTTGATCAATAGGGGTCCAAGTTATTCAATGATTATGAAATGATGCTACGGTAATAACCATGTGAAATGTTGTGTGTGATTCGGAACAAACTGTCCTTCAAATGTTTACTATCTTTTGTATTTTGTCGTGTTCCGTAAAAGTGTTTTCATTAATTTATTCATTCGAACATATGAAATTTGACTTTACTGCTACTTTGCTTTGATTTATTATTGCTTTCATCAAAGTCCCTAAACAGTTTCGAGTAAAGGAATTGACTGCATGTAGCGACTCAAATTTAGTTCATGTAATTATTTTACAAAAAAAGGGGTAGGATGCTCCTTTCATCGAAGATATTTTTGTGGATAACGTGACAGGTGATCACCATCTTTTTGTCCAATACAACGATATAAATAGTACATAAGGTTCGAAAAACCGACTGTTACGAGGCTACCACCTGAAGGTCGAACTTGGATGTCTTGACTCGAATTCCGATCATCCGATTCTAAACCATACCACGCCACGCTCTTCATCTGGTCTTTCAATACATACACCTCAATTACAATCCGACAATACTTCGCTTGAAGGTTTTTTTTTCAGAAAAACATTCTAACGTACAAATATTTCACAGTTCCAGAGAGATTTACAATTCAAGAATAATTCGTACGAAAAACGTTGTATAAATTCTTTTTAAACGTTGAATTACTGCATATTTCCACATCGACGCCATAAAATCCAATAGAACCAGTGGACATTTCCTATCACATCGTGAATATTGAATATAAAAATGATACATTATGGTCTCCGTGCTGATTTACAACCGATAGCCAATGGTAATGTATTTAAATATTGCACGAATATTTGTAGGATTTTGTATGTGTACGAAAATAGCGATTTCTTGTATTTATTTAAAATAAAACGATTTTCGGATTTTATCGCGTTGTTAATTAGTTTTTATAAACTATTTTTATACACCAACCGTGGTCACGGGTGACCCCCCGTAACCACGGTTGCTGTAAAGCATCCGATACGTCGGGAAATAAAAATAGTTTGTAAAAACTAATTAAAAACGCGATAAAATCCGATAATCGTTTTATTTTAAATGTGTAGTATTCGCGTAAATACAAGAAATCATTCTTGAATTTATGCTAATACTACATATTTAAAAAAATTAAATCGTTTTATTCAAAATGTGTACGAAAATATCAATTGGATTTTTTTCTGCCTTAGCGATCCAAAGTTGAAATTACAATCCTCAAAAAGTAGTATAGGACTTTGGAATTACGTACTATTTTGAACCGATATTAACGGGTCTTTATCTATAAGATAGCTGAAGTTATAAAGAGTAAAATACGTTACTCCTTTTTTATAAAATTAATTAGGGTTCCGCTTTAAGTGTCAGTCCGTTTGGTGACGACGTAAGAATATTGCCACTCCCTTTTTTCCCGTGGTTGTCGTTGGAGGCGACTAAGGGAAACAGCCTTGAATATCGTTATGGCAACCGACCGATAGCGGGATAAAAATCTCCTAAGTATGTCAGATCAAAATAATCAGACCGTAGATGGGCAGCAGCGTCTGAGTTGCGAGATGTCTGGTACTTCAATCGCCAATCCGCTTGCCAAGCGTGGCGATTACAGCAAATCCTCCCTATGGGAGATGCCTATGTCCAGCAGTGCACTTTAACAGTCCGTTATGTATGTATGTTAAATGATAAACCGCAATATAACATATAAAATATAACATACAAAATAACATGACCCATCACAATCCGCAGATTTTACGTTATCGTTAAAAATTCAGCATTCGAGCCATAAAATTACACTTTTGAAAGTTGATTTTCTCCATAAACAATAAATAACAAAATTAATTTCGTATCCCCGATATAGTTAAATTATTTAATTTTAAACGAAACATAAACTGAAATGGATTTACGTTTATAAATTATTTGTATCGAACCGAATCACTCTTATCCATTAATTAAGGTATTAATAATATTGGTACGAATTAATTTTCCTGTGCTTTACTGGATAATGCGTACTAAAGGCTTGATTTATATTTGGTTTTAATTACCACCTCGTTATTCAGGAGTGATAAATGCGGAATTATCTTTGTAACCTTTGGAATCACGATAGACGAGTGGTAGGGTGATCGGAGTTCGAGTGAAGAAACCCGAGCTCGATTCAAGGTGGTAGGCTCGTACCGGTTGGTTTTTTATAATAAGTAAATAATAAATATCTTCACACACTTCCCAATACAGAGGTAGATAGAGGTGCTTAAAACATAATTATTTATGATTTATATCGTTAGTTTGTTGTTAATAACGGCGACGAGCTCTCCAGCTGTGTTGCACCAAGTGAAAATTTAGACTACTGAAATAACTAAATTGTATACTACATATAATAGTATTTTACAATAAAGGGGTGGGCTCTTTATTGAAAAATACTTGAGAGTAGAATAATAAAGTAACATCTCATTGGTTTGATTAATCGTCCTCTCTATGTCCAAGACGATAAAAATCGATAAAAATATCTCATAAGCTTTGAGAAACACTCAACTAGGTTATTTCAAAAATTATGTAAGAATTATTTCTTTTGGCTTAGACATAAAGATGGCGATGGGCTCACCACTTGTCATGTTGTTCTTAAAAATGTCACTACGGTGAAAGGTGGGTCGAAAAGACTCAATTTTCTAGACCTCTTTCTACCCCTTTGTTGGGAATGGCGTGAAGATATTTTATATTTTATAAAATGAATTTTAATTGTAGACTCTGTAATATCCAAAAAACTACTATGTTTATATTTGAACGTTAATTGTGAAACTGTTACTGTAAATTCATAACCGCAGTTCAATTTGTCAACATTTCAATTAGTCCTTTGAAATGGTCAACCGTTGATTATGTCTGATTGATTTTCACAGAATCGAAAATTTAATGACAAGTTTCTAATTTAACTAAATAAAATGATTAAGTAAGTAGAAATGGTTGGCTGGTCCTCGAAATGAACTAAGAAATAATATATAAATATATCGCACATACGCAGAGGTCTAGAAAATTAAGTCCATTCGACCCTCCTTTCACCGAAAACATTTTAAGACAACTTGACAGGCGGTGAATCCGTTGCCTTCTTAATGTCTAAGCAAACGTTATGAATCGTAAATAATTTTTGTGGAAACTCCTTAGGTACGAGCCTGACACTGACTAATTCCGATCACCAGTCCACTCGGCACAATAATATATAAATGTTTTAGTTTACTTTAGTTAATTTTTTTTGACAATGCTCTCTTCACCACCTCATGATTTTCTTATAAATTTAACTAGCTTTTGCCCAAGGCCTCATACTATGCAAGTTTTTTGCTAGCCTAGCCTTGATTAAGATTGCTTCTACTATAGCAAAATTCAAATTAGTTAGTGAAATCGTAACCTTAGGCGGTGGCATGTTGCCTGTTGTCGATTATTTTTATTTAAGGGTGGTAATGCATTCAAGAAAGTTAGCGCAAGCATTTGTGGGAAAGAGTGCGGTACTCTTCTTCTCTTCAGACCAGGTAACATATACCATTTATCCATCATAATAATGAAGTGCCACAAAGTAACGTCTGAGCCTATTACATTCATAAATAAATTTCAAAATTTTTGTCACGCGACAATAGTTAATAAATATCTGATGGTATACAGGTTTCTTATGAACCTAGAACAGACACACTATAAAACAGATATTATGTAAATTTACATAAGTAAAATTTATCATGAAATCTCTAAAACAACCTCAAAAATGGATGCAACAGAGAGTAAAACATTATGTAAGTCTGTTTTTTCTGGACATAAAAAATATCTTCACGCAATTCCCAATACAGGGGTAGACAGAGGTCGAGTCTAGACAATTAAGTCCCTTCGACCCACATTTCACCGAAGATATTTTCGGGACAACGTGACAGGTGGTGAGCCCGTCGCCGCCTTTATGTCCGAGCCAACGATATTCGTACATAAGTTTTTGAAAAACCCATTGGTACGAGCCTACCAACTGGGGATCGAACTCGGGTCTATTGACTCGAAATTCCGACCACCCAACCACTCGGCTATCGTGACATTTTTCTGGTCATAAAATTATGAATATTAGTATGAAGGCTGAAGATCTTATTTATTTATTTATTTATCTTCACGCACAATCCCTGACGGGGTAGCCAGAGAGAACAGATCGCCAAGTGTCACGATACATACCTCTTTCGCTTCATTCAGATTCATCATTTTCTTCATACATGCACGTCGAGGTGATGTAAATGATCTTGATGTTAAAAATATATTTGGAATAACGTACTTGTACATGGTTTAAAAATAGAGATGAAAGCTAGAATAGGAAAATCGTCATCTTTGAAATGTTACATAATGGGAGTTCGTAAATAGGCTTAAAATACCTTATTTAGATATGCCATTTACAAGTAGATCCTATGTAATAATTTAAATTTGGTTACACCGAAATTCTGCTTCAAAGTTGTTTTTGACAGTTTACTTTAAACTTTGCAAACTTTCAAGACACACAAGAAAAACAAAACAATTCTCGTTACTTGTTAAGAAGAACAATGAAAGAACAATTTGGCATGAAATTTAGTTATTCTTAATTTTATCATAAACGAAAATTTTCATCGAGATGGACTACATTATAATAAATTACGTTACAGTTAATTATTCATTTGTTCTTTTCTCGCTTAAGCTTGACTTACGTATGTTTTAACTAAATGTATTTTACTTATCTTCATGACATTCCCAATAACGATGTAAACAGAGATGGTAGGCTAGTATCAATTACTTTTTGTCAAAATCGTATGGACGATTTGTATCGTCAGCTTGACATACAGACGGCGACAGAATCACAACCTGCCGCGTTAGCGTAAGGAATGTCTTCGGTAAAATATGGGTAGAAAAGAATTAATTATCTTGACAGGTACCTCCGTATAGAGAACAGCTTGAAGATATTTTTATCAAATAAAAAAAATATTTTATTACGAAAACTTGTATAGTACCGCACTGGTCGATAGGCATTTTCGGCTCAAATTTTTTAAAATATTTGAGGAAAGGTATTAGACCATTTACAGGCCGCTTTGTTAGGTGCAGGCACTTACGGTTAATAAGGTCAGGTCAATAACCTATCCCTGTCCTTGACAAAATCGTACCTGTAACAAGAAATATAATTATAAGTAAGTAAACACTAAGCATTTTATACACCTAAGTGTGCTGTTGAGTATACATACGTAGATCATATGTTGCTCAAATCCCAAAGTAAGCAGCTTAAGCACTTGTATAATGGTATCTGAAAAAATCAATGTACCACAAATGCCAAGACCAGAGAAAAGTACCCGTCCGGGAATCAAACCCGGGACCAAAGAACTGTCGACACCACGAAAACCGGTGTGTACGCTACTCTCCACAGAGGTCGTCGTAATTCGACGTATGACATAACTCTTATACTTTCCACTCTCGTCAGAATACAGAAAAGAATGTTTGAAAATATCTTCACTCCATTCCCAACACAGGGGTAGACTGAAGTCTAGACAAAAAAGTCCTTTCGACTCACCTTTCACCGAAGACATTTTTGAGATAACGTGACAGGTGTTGGACCTATTGCCATCTTTATGTCCACGACAATTACATAAATCATGCATAAGTTTTTAACACCAATGGATTTTACGAGCCTACCACCTGAGAATCTATGGAATAGAACAATAGAACCCGGATCTCTGGAATAGAACACTGTAACAGCGATAGGCCCTCCACTTATTGTTTCACACTTCTAACTTTTCAAATAAGCTCTGGTAAAGTGTTATTACTTATCTTTACGCACTGCAAGTACATACGTTATGTATGTACGTACGTGCAGTTTTTGACGATCTCTGTGGAGAGACGTAGACATCGCTAGCTCTCAGGTCTCGAGTTCGATTCTCAGACGGCATTGACCAGGCGTAGAAAACCAGTTTTAATGCATTGTCTCCAGTGTGGGTGTTTGAGTTATTTTTATATTTTTGGATTTTTCCATAAATAAATAGATAACTTCACGCCATTCCCAATATAGGGGTAGACAGAGTTCTAGAAAATTAAGTCGTTTCTCCTCACCTTTTTCCGAAAAGAATTTAGGGACAACGTGACAGGTGGTGAGCCCGACGCCGTCTCAATGTCCAAGCCTACGATATAAATTCGTACATAAGTTTTTGAAAAACCCATTGTTACCACCCTAACACTCGGCTATCGTGACTTTTATGGATCGAAACGGATGGATGGAAGTTTTAGATACCATAGTACAAAGCTTTTAAGCTTCTTAATTTAAGATCGGAGTAAAGTAAGTTACTTTGTGTGTTATGTTCTTATTTACGTATTATAATACATACATACATACATAAAAGCAATATCATATACACTGATCTGATCCAAAAGTAAGCACTTAAGCACTTGTAGTATAGAATCAGAAACAATGAAAGTACCACAAACACCCGACCGGGAATCGAACCCGGGACTTCTGAGATGGCGATATCATGAAAACCGGTGCGTACGCCATCAACCACGGAGGTCGTCATGCAGTTTGTATATTATATACGCAGGCTTATCAATATGTTTTCCGATATACTACAACAGTATCGAATATGAGTAATACATTACGATATAACTGAAGGGAAAATTGAGTTACACAATATTTGCACAAGGCCACAAGCGGCAACTCGTGCTGACTTATAAATATTTATGATACACGCTCCAGACACATGGTAATTTATACCGACTCACGAAATATGGACACAGAAATGGTCTTTGATAAAGACTGATTCGAAATTGTGAGTATATCCTTACACTACATCTGAAACATAGCACGAACATAATTTAGCAGTATAATATATAGCATATACATAAAATTCACTTTTCCGCGAATACAAAATGCTGTTATCTACTCGTTAAAAAGTCGCAATATGCGAGTAGTTGGGTGGCCGGAATTCGAGTCAAGAGACCCGACTTCGATCCGCAGGTGGCAGTGTAGTACCAATAGGTTTTTTCAAAACTTATGCACGATTTATTTGGGTGTTCGTAATAACTCTACCTCATATTGAGAATGACATTAAGATAGAAGTTACAAGTAGAGAAATGTTTAAATACCTATGAATCGAAAGAAAAATACTTATGCGACAAGTACAGATCGAAGATATTCGCACCAGCATCCCTTAGCCTTAGCCTACGAAAGGCCGAAAGTAACGCGTTGGGTGATTTTATATATGTAACCATATCTAATTTGCTTAATCGATACGCTGCAATTTTATTGATTTTTAAAGTCACGATTCCACGGATTGGCGAAGGTTGCGGGTTCGAATCCCGCCCGTGTCAGTTAAAATTTTAACTTTTTTCTCTTTAATTTAATCGATACGCTCATTTTAGGAACTATAATTTTGTCGAGCAGCACGTAATTCGTAAGTCACGATAGCCGAGTAATTGTGTGGTCGGAATTTCGAGTCAAGAGGCCCGATTTCGATGCCCAGGTGCCAGGCACGTACCAATGGGTTTTTTAAAAACTTATGTACTAATTATTCAATGGCTTGGATTTTATATCCATTAGTCTTTATGACGGCGACGGGCTCACCACCTGTCACGATGTCCCAAAAATATCTTCGGTGGAAGGTGGGTCAAAGGGACTTAATTGTCTAGACTAGACCTCTGTCTAACCCTGTATTGGGAATTGCGTAAATAAATTTATTTATTATTGATTTATTTAGCACGTAATTATGACGTTCTAGTTTGTTGCAGTTTACACCAATTTTTCAAAAATAGCTTTCACTAATTTTTAGAATACCCATAATTCTCAAAATGGGTGAAAACTTTGTCTAATTGCAATTGAGATGTCAGGATAATAAAATACTAAATAAGTTTAAAATTACATTCGATACACAGTTCAAAAATAAATGAATGAACTAGCTCAATGAAAAAAATTAGATGAAAATGTTTGTACACAGTTGTCATTTTATTAAACCGGTTTCTAAAACCTCTTTTCTAACGTAATCAATGTAGCCAGTACCGGCTGGATTACATTTCTTTTTATCTTTCTTTACAAATTAAAATAATCTATGGAAGCAAACATTCGTATTTTTCACGACTACCCACAATAGGCAGAAACATTTGTTTTCAGTAACATATGAAGACATTTTTTTGAACAATGTGACAGGTGGTGAGGTTCATGTGAGGTGAGGTTCATGTCCAAGCCAACGATATAAATCATACATAAGTTTTTAAAAGATTATTGGTAAGAGCCTGCCACCTGGGATTGAACTCGGGTCTTGACTCGAATTCCGAAGACCACTCGTCTTCGCTATCGTGACTTTTTTCACTTGTTTTAAACTATGTTTTTTATTATTTGACAAAATAACGATAAACACTCAGACCAGAGAAAATGAATAAAAAGTCTTTTCTTCATTGATCGGACCGGGAATCATTCCCGGGACCTCAAAGCTCGCGACAGCATGATAACTGGTATGTACGCCACTCGTCAACAGAGGACGTCGTCAAGGAAATATAATTACATTTTATAGATCATCCACTTAAATTTATTATTTCGAACGAACGTCAACCGAAAACTCACATTTAATTTAAACTGGCGCAGCTTTCATTTCGAGCGTGCAACTGAACGCAGCGCACTTCATTTGTTTCATTACGTAAGCAATTCCAGTTTTAAACACAATAATGAGAATAGGGGCCTTTACGTCCGAATTGAAACCAGTTACGTTATGACTGTGTGATTTAGTTGTTATTAACTGTTAATTTACAATTACATTCTCTAAAGGTTGTATATTTTTATTTCGCCTCAAGCCTTTTCCAAATACATGAATGGTCTGAATATAATTTGGTCCTCTCGCTCCAGATTTCGAAGGTATTTTTTTAAATAAATAGATACATATATAGAAAAGGTAAACATCACATAGATTATTCTGATTTCAAAGCTGCTCATGCATTTGTATTAGGGAATCAGACACATAAACACCTAGAACCAAGAAACTGTAGAAAAGGTGACTTTCACATTGATCCGACCGGGAATCGAACTCGGGCCCTCAGACCTGGCGATACTATGAAAACCGATGGATGGTAAGGGTGTAGGCATCGGTCACGTTTTCACGTCCACGGAGTTGACAAAAGGTCTTCAAATTTTCAGATTTATACAAAAAAAAATACATATATAGATAGGGACAACATTACATACATTGCTCCGATCCCAATGTAAGATGCTAGAGCACTTAAGGTATGGGAATCGGAAATAACGAAGGCACCATAAACACCCAGACCCGAGAAAATTAAGAAAAAGTGGTTTTCTACATTGACCCGACCGGGAATCGAACCCGGGACCTCGAGATGGCGACACCTTAAAAACCAGTGTTTACGCCACTCGTCTACGAAGGTCGTCTTTTCCTTATATATACTTCAATGTATTCTACGTAATTCTATCTCACCCTTAATCGTATATATTCGTCTCTTTTTAGTGTAGCTTTTTGTTTCAAATCTCAACAGTGCTAAAGAAGTCTCCGCATCAAAATCAGAACAAAATTTCAAGATGGAGGCTTACTCCATAGGGAAATAAGATAAGTTATATTTAAAAATATTGCAAAAATAATAGGATTTTAATTTAAAGCAGTGTGTAATTCTTATGACCCTTTTCTGAGTATGCGTGCTGACCTGGCAAGGCCTGAGAGGTCAACAAGAAAATTCAATGTATTCGATGTTGAGTATTTGCTTCGATGAGTTTTCCAATTTCAAATTTAATAATTCTTGACATCTGTCTACGTTACATCGAGTTAACAATATGCTGATCCTAACTTTTAAATTGATTTGATTTTATTTACTTTTTGTCTTCAGACATTTTAACCACACAGTGACCTATCTTGAAATCAAACCGATCACCCAACCTCTCACGATATTTAAAAAAATATCTTCACACCATTCCCAATACAGGGGTAGGCAGAGGTCTAGTCTCGACAATTAAGTCTCTTCGACCCACCTTCCACCTAAGATATTTTGAGACAACGTGACAGGTTGTGAGCCCGTCGACGACTTTATGTCCAAGTCAACGATATAATTCGTACATAAGTTTTCGAAAAACCCATTGTTACGAGCCTAAGGGGATCGAACTCGGGTGTCTTGACTCTAAATTCCTCCCACCTAACCACTCGGCTATCGTGACTTTATTAATTTATTACAAAATAATTTTTTTACGTTTCTTTTTTGTCTTCAGAAATTTTGACCACACACAATGACCCGTCTTTGAATCGAACCTCTCACCCAACCATTTGCAACATTTATACATTTTAATCCAAATAATGATCGTTTAAAGCATCTACATATACAAAACTACTTCCTGCGCCCAAACTACTCCCATATAAAAGTTTGAAGGTACATGTTCCATCGCAACCACATGACGTTTTGTTGCCTCGAATATTTAAAATGAATTTATTAAATCGACGCACCTTGGTATTAAAAACCGCGATATTCGATTTTAACGAGTTCATTCAAATATAATTAATACATTGCTGTGGCATTATTTTGCCACATCATTATTATAATATACGGCCTTGCTGTGGTATACTTGGTCTTCGGCTTAATGTTATTTATATTTAATGAGAAAATATTTATGTAAAATTAACATAGTTTTGTATAGGTACGTAGACCCGTGTTACTTTGTCTGCGCAATGTTTTATTATATTAAATTAATAAAAACAATCTCATAGCCTAGATGGCAATGATTGTCAAAACTTAAGGTTTCGTGTTCGAATCCTGTTAGGGGCAAACATTTTTATGATGTGATATGATGGACATTGGTATCCGATACAAATATGGACATATAAGTTTATTTATCTAAGTAAGTAAAGTCTAAGTCTCGTTGGATTCAACTATTGGATAGTGATGGGCTTAAAACATCTTCTCTTTATCTTTACAGCCTATCAAGAGTCGCTGCTGAAAATAGACCTCCCCTAAAGGTTTCCGCAAAGAACAAACATCAAGTTGTCCCACATAAACTACCGTGAAATGTGGGTAAAAAGGACTTAATTCTATCGAGCTCTATCTAACAATATAGAGAAACACGTGAAGATAAAAAATTTGAAATGTGGGTTGAAGAAGTGCGACGTCTATCTACCCCAGTATAGAGAAACGCGTGATAATAAAAAATGCCAAAGTGCGCCATGATAGACTGTTGCGTCTAAGGTGCGAGGTGTATGGTGCTACGATCGACTATCCACTTGCCGAGAGATGTGCTTACAGCAAAACCTCAATTACGGGAGAGGCCTATGTCCTTCAATGGACTTATACATGTCATTATGTATGTAAAAAAATATCTTCACGGCATTTCCAATATCGTAGTAGATAGAGGTCTAGGCAATTGAGTCGTTTCGACCCAATTACCACCGAAGACATTTATGAGACAACGTGACAGGTGGTAAATCTGTCGCGATTTTTATGTCCACTCCTACGATATAAATCATATATACATTAATGTCACTTGACTCGAACTCCGATCACCCAACCACTTTGCTATCGTGACTCTTTGTACGTATGTTTTACGTATCAGAATGATAGCCTTCTAATTTTTTAGTCAGTTAATGTTACAACATTCTTTATAATACGAAAAAGTAGGACAAAAGGCACATCTGTTTACCCTAGTACTGTGAAATGCGTGAAGAGATAAAAAAAAGGAGTAAAACATAGTATTTTACATACAATAATACACAATAACATAAAACAGTCACATTACGAAAGAAATTACCTATATCCCAACATATAATATGTCACAGTAACAGCTTTTTATATAAAAAGAATTCCATACCTCGGAGCCCTTTGTTGACAGAGGTTGGGTGAAAGCTTCCATATTTTTATTAATGTTTGATGTGAAATTATGCCTATTTGCAGACATCTCGTACGACTTCAGTAAGAGGTAATGCTTATGTTAATGTTACAATATGTACTGTTATATTTAACATTGTGTATTTTACGAATTTAACTGTGTATTGTAGTGTGTGAGTATTTATGTAGACAAAAGTGATAATAAAAAGTCTCAGTATTGGGAATGGCGTAAGAACGGAGAGAACTTTCATGTCAAAAACCAATTAAAAATTAACAAAGCTGCCACTAAATTATAAGTGTAAATATTTTCATGCCTTTACCTAGGCATAAAAATATTTACACTTAAATCCTTTTTGACCTTTCTCGCACCGAACACATTTTTGGGATAACATGATGACCACAGACTCACCGTCTGTGGCCGTCTTTATGTTCAAGCCAACGATGGAAGACGGGGGGAATCGAACTTGGTTCTCTTGACTCGTATTCCAATCACCCAACCACTCGGCTATCGGGGCTCGTGAACAAATTGTTAAATTCGTAATTCAAAATTACAATGAGTCCCAAAATCATTTTCAATATGTAATTCAAAATTGAAATCGCTTCCATAATAGGTTCCAATGTATGTGTAATGTAACAAATGAACTCCGGGCCAGCATCAATTGCTTGAACAAAACGATTTCCCCGTCCAATGAAACGTAATTACTTACCCTGCGATAATACATATAATACCTATAATAATAATACATATAATAACAACCTAGTAGCCAGGATTTTACATCAGGAGCTCGCTCTTAAATACGATCTCGTCGGACGGAAATTGCCTTACTATAAGTACTCTCCGGAGGCCGTGCTCGAAAATGACCGCGCCAGGCTCTATTGGGACCGGCCCATCATCACGGACAGGACGATTCTGGCAAATAAGCCTGATATCGTGTTGATGGACCGGGCACAGTCAATGATATTTTTGGTGGACATTACCATCCCGTATGACGAGAACCTCGTGAAAGCCGAAACAGACAAAAAGACGAAATATCTGGACCTGGCTCACGAGGTGACCGACATGTGGGGTGGGGTGCCCACTGAAATTATTCCTATAGTTGTTTCTGCGAATGGGTTAATCCCAGTCAGCCTCGCTGAACATCTGAGGCGACTGGGACTCCGTGGCGGACCGCTCCGAGCTCAAATGCAGAAGGCGGTGCTCCTCGATACAGCCCGCATCGTCCGTCGGTTTCTCTCCCTGTCGCCCTAACCCTCGGCCGTCTGGTCTCCCCTGTCGAGGGCTCCCGTCTGGTTAGGTCTTAATATTTATTTATTATTTTTATGTATTTTTATGGGTTTATAACGTATATATTTTAAAGTACTTTATTTGTTTTATTTTATGTATTTTTATTTTTATGTATATAAAAACCCAACCAGACGAGAAAATATAACAAATACCCTATAACATATAATAATAATAATAATACATATGATAAAAAAGGTGTTATTGCACCATTCTGCAGGAAAATTTATTTGCACTTTTATTTATTACTTAACTTTATAATAATGAATTACTCGTACCAATGGATTTATCAAAATTTTATTTACTATTCATGTTATTAGCTTGGACATAAAGACGTTGACAAGCTCACAACCTGTCACCTATCTCAAAAATGTGTTCTATGAAAGATGGGTCGGTTATGCTTGTTTTTATTAATTCACCAAATTTTTTTAATCTTTATAAATGTGACATCTATTCATACACATTACAAAATCAATAATGACGTACAATTAAGGAAGCAAATCAAATCCTACAATGCACAATCGAAGTTCTTACGATTGCAAGTATATTTAGGAGAACCAATAGCACACGAATAGTATATACAGTGGTAGAAGCATGGGCCAAGCCACTTTTTTACGCGCATACTGTACGCACACCAATTAACACATAATAAAACACATACCGTGTGGACGGTGGGACCGTGTGGTAACGGTGTAAGGATATTTCCACTATTCTTCCCGTGGATATCGTAAGAGGCGACTAAGGGAAACAGTCTGGTATGTCGTTGTGGTAACCGATAGATGGCGGCATAACCATCTCTAAAAATATCAGACCAAAATAATCATATCGAAGATGGGCAGTAGCGATTGACGTGCGAGTGGTCTGGTACTGCGATCGTCAAACCGGTTGCCAAGCGTCGCGATTATAGCAATCCTCCCTATGTGAGAGGCTGTGGACTTTAACACGCCGTTATGTATGTATGTATGTATGTGTATATGTATAACACATACAATTTTTATTTATTTACAAATACACTTATCTTATTTACTTGCATAATATAAGTATATGTTGTCTTGCTGCTAAAAAATATGCCAGACAAGCAAATATAGGCTGCTATGCTAGTGCAATAAAGGACCTAATTACAAAAGGTGATTAATTTATCTTTCAGTTAAATCCAGTCACCTTAATTAAATATTTTTCAAAGTTCCATTCTGAAATTATTATAATGGAGTCAAACCAATTATTTTATAAATTACTTTTCATTTTCTTATTTAATTCATTTCTAATTAGTTTATAAAGTTCAAGAATACCCATTTAATATAAGTGTAATACCCATTTAATATAAAAATATATATCTTCACGCTATTCTCAATACAGGGGTAGGTAGAGGACTCGACAATTTAGTCTTTTCGACTCACCTTCCACCGAAGGTATTTTTTATTAGTATGGGTGTATTTTTTGTTTAAAAAAAACTTAACATAAACGTTAAAATTTTATTTAAAAGTTCTTGCGAATGATGTACGAATGGAAGAAAGGCTCATACCAATAAGTCCTTCAGTAACTTATTCACAATTTTGTAAAGTTAACACAAAGAAAATTAAAAAAAATAGTTTCAATGTGTTGGTTTTGATTCCCGGATGGGCCAATGAAAAAAAAATATTTTTTTCATATATGTGGTGGCTTTTAACATATGTGGTGCCTTCTTTGTTTCTTGAAATGATAACGAACACAAACACCCAAAGCAGAGACCATGATAAAAAATTGTTGTCTCATTTGGTCATTGTCCGGGAATTGAACCTAGGATCTCAAAGCTGGCGAAACCAGGAAAACCTATGTATGCATAATTTAACCATAGAGGTAGTCTTTATATATGGTATCTCTGAAACTACGGATCCAAACAGAGAGCTTTCCGTTTCAAGCTTTTTATGATAGGAATATATAAAATAAATAAATATCTTCACGCAATTCACAATACAGGGGTAGATAGAGGTCTAGTCTACAAAATTAAGTCCCTTTGACCCACCTTCTACCGAAGATAACTACGGGACAACGCGACAGGTGATGAGCCCATCGCCGCCTTTATATGCAAACCAACGATATAATTCGTACATAAGTTTTTGAAGAACCCATTGGTACCAGCCTGCCACCTGGGGATCGGACTCGGGGTTCATGACTCGAAATTCCGACCACTCTACCACTCGGCTATCGTTAATTTTCTATGATATTATTTTATTTTTTATGATTTTATGATAGGAAATCTGAGAAAATCCGTTAAATTCATATAAACAATATTATTTACTAGTACTCCGACGCCAAGTTAAGGTTGATCACCCACTGAGTACATTAGACTTGATTCTACAAAAGTTTGTCATGCATTTCTCAATGCAGGGATGCACTGAGATCTAAGGAACTCAGAACTTTTGACTGATTTGATCGGAGTTTATTTTGAGATAACTTTAAGTTAGAATGTAGTGAGCCTGTTGCCATCTTAGTGTATAAGCTGACAACACAACTTACAAACATAAATATTTACATACATAATAATTTTATCTTCGGTAGAATCTGGCTCGAAAGCTTAGTTATCTAGACCTCTGTCTACACCTGTAATGGGAGTGGCGTGAAAATATTTTATACGCATTTACTGAAGGACTGTATGCATTTGTGGATTTTGTTGAAAAAAAGTAAACCACCCTATGAACGTATTACTTACTCTATGACTCTAGTAAATATGGCATATAGGATATAAATATGAGAAACATAGCATATAAAAATTTATTAAATGCCCCACAAAGGCCATACAATTAAACTTCGGATAAAGAATAATACTAGCTATTTATTCAACCTCGCACGAGTTTTCCGATCGTTTCAATGAATAAAAGTACTTTTATTAATGGAAATACGTTTACTAATGGGATTACTCTTAATAGGATTACATCGCGTATGTTTCCATTTAATATTGAACACACAGTAAAACCGTCAAAGACTAAATAACGTATTTCGTACTGCCCATGTCTGTCACCTGATCCCAGGAATCATCAGCATTAGCATACATAAATAAAGAAATAAATCAGGAATGTGTTATATTTCTATTGTTATCTTTTCTTTTGGATGTAAGTAACTTTTGTAGAACGATTGAAATTCTATTAAAGTCACCTGAGTTCGATTCCAGGAGGTAGGCTCGTACCGATGGGGTTTATCAAAACTTATCTACGATTTATATTGTCGGCTTGGACATGAGACGGCGACAGACTGTCACGTTATTCAAAAATACGCTTTAATGAAATGTGGATATTAGTACCAAATTATCTGGCTACTCCTGTATTGGGAATCTCTGGCTACTCTTGTATTGGGAAATGCTTGAAGATAAAAGTAATGAATTTAAATTAAAACTATATGCAGTTACAAATTGATTGTTTAATTTTCAAAATAGCTTTATGGATGACTTAATTAATTTTCAAAATAGCTTGATCGAATGCATTCGGATGTCCAAGTACCAATTACGAGAACGGTGTAAGCTATGGTAGAATGAGTATCGCAATGGATCAGCTACAGTAATCATAAAAGATGATCTTCGACTATTTTAAAAACATAATTTTTATAAGTCACGATAGCCGAGTTGTTTGGTGATCTGAATTTCGAGTCAAGAGACCCGAGTTCCACGATGGGTGGAAAAACCCCCCGTTGGCAGGCTCGTACCAATGGGTTTTTCAAAAACTTATGTACGAATTATATAGTTGGCTTGGACATAAAGACGGCGTCGGGCTCACCACCTGTCACGTTGTCCCGAAAATATTTTCGGTGGAAGGTGGGTCGAAGGGAGCTAATTGTCTAGACTAGACCTCTGTTTCCCCAGTATTGGAAATTACGTAAAGATATTTATATATTTATTTGAGATATTATTATATCTACGCACATACCCTGTCTGGGTAGCCAGATAGAACAGATATTCATTAGTTTATTTTATTTAATCAACTATTTTTACGTTAAACTTTTTTACCATTAATAAAAAATGGTACATACATAGATAGGGACAACATCACATACATTGCTCTGATCCAAAAGAAAGCAGCTTAAGCACTTGCATAATGTAAATAGAAACAACGAAGATACCACAAACACATACACCCGAGAAAAGCGTACGATGGGCTGAAGGTAAAAGATAGCTACTCGCCAAGTAGGGTGATCGTGTCCTGGGAGGACGTCTCCTCCAATATATGATTATAGATATCAATTAAAATTATGAAATAAAAGAGTCACGACAACCGAGTGGTTGGGCTATTGGGATTCGAGCCCAGAGTCTTCAGTTCGATCACCAGGTCGTATGTTTTTGTGTGTTTTTTTCAAAAACTTATGTGCGATTTATATCTTGGACATAAAGACGGCGACAGGGTTCACCTGCCACGTTGTCCTGAAAAATGTTTTCGGTTAAATTTGAATCGAAAGGACTGAATTATCTGTCTACCCCAGTATTGTAAATAGCGAGAAGAGTATTTTTTAGATATCCATTTAATAGCGTAATTTATAGCATTTACTAAAGACGTGTTAAGTACGTGATATTTTTATGTGTTATGTTTTTAAAAGATATTCGCTGACTGTTTTCTTTTATAGGTTTCTAAACAATAGGTCTCGCATAAGATTGGACATTCGCCGACGCTTTTAGCCGTTACTTACAATTTCCGAGGACGCTTTATTTATTGGAGACACACCATATAAATTCACTGTAAGTAGTATTTGTGAGAGAAGAAATTATTCTTTCGGAATGAATAAAGTTTTATAAATGTTCTTATCAAAGAAAAACAAAGTAAGGTTTTTCTTTTCAAAATGAAATAACGTAATGATAAGATTGCAAGGAAGATAGAGAGAAATGTTCGATGGTTACAGTTAAAAATAAATTAAAACACACTTAACGTTACAGTGTGATCCGATAGCCGAATATTGACCATGCATTCGAAGCTAAAGATTGCAGATTCGAATCTCGCAGGAGGTAAATATTTGTGTCATTAATATGAATGTTTATATGTTGTCTAGACCTCTGCCTACACCTGCTTTAACAATAAAAATGACTTAAATAAAACACTTTAAGTTATGAATATACATACATAAATACATAACGACTTATTAAAGTGCACAGCAGGATATAGGCCTCTCCCATAGGGAGCATTTGCTTTAATCGCCAGCTATCGCAATATCAGACCATTCGTACCTCAGACGCTGCTGCCCATCTTCGGTCTGATTATTTTGGTCTGATATTTTTAGAGAAAGCAAGTAGCAACAAAGACAGCAAAACAACTACACTCGAGACAATAAAGAAAAAGTTATTTTCTATATTGACCCGACCGGGCATTGAAACTGACACCTCAGAGCTAATCACATGAAAAACGCAGTCCTCCATTCGTCCACGGAGGTCATCAAACTTTTTTTTTATATTTCCCTGTTATTCACGATAAAGCTGTCAAGCGCAGAGGTTGGTCGCTTACGGGGCATATTCAGCAGTAAGTTACAATTTCAGCGAGCACTTTATTTACGAACGTCGCACCAAATAAATTCTTTGTAAGTGGTATTTGTGGAGGAAGAAATTCTTCTTAAGGCCGAACTAAATTGTACAAGACTTTAGTAACATTATTTTCGAACACTATAATATCGTAATGCAAGATAGTAGAGTGGTTGGGTGATCGGAATTAGAGTCAAGAGAACCGAGTTTGATCTCCATGGCTCGTACCAATGGGTTTTATCCAAAAATTATGTACGATTTATATCGTTGGCTTGGACATAAAGATGGCGACGGGCTCACTATCTGTCACGTTGTTTCAAAAAACATCTTAGAATGAAGGTGGTTTGAAACGACTTAATTGTCTAGACCGCTGTCTACTTCTGTGTTGAAAATGGCGTGAAGCGTATAGTTTATGTATTTGTGCGGAAAATTACGTAAATATTCGTTAACCATTTCAGTGCGATTGAGTAACACACGTCGAGATACACTCAGTCGTATATGTAGTATAAGTAATTTTCTTTTCATTGTTTAATACAGAGTTAGATGCGTGGTAAATTTAGAAATAAAAAAGAAAGACAGAAACTTCTATACTTATATTAAGGGTCTAATTGCAAAATAATTTTGTAGTGATATGAGTCAAAATTGCATAGGTATCAGGTCAGGTTGTCCCAAAATAAACTCCGGTGAAATATGGATCGAAAGACTAAATTTTTAGTTTGTATCTACCCCTGTAATGGGAAATTCATGAAGATATTATAAGCCAAAAGATCCTCGACTCAGGAAAATCCGAGATATAGAAAAAATATCAGATTAATCTGACATTGTCACTGATTTTCATTCGAGCACTGATACAATATTACATTTTATCGAAAATCTTCAGTCTAAAATCTAAAATAACATTGAAGTAAACAAATACATTTTCAAATGTATCTCCAAAAGTAGAAGGAAAATCGTTTTAAGAATGAACCAGACGGACAAAGGTCGCAGCTGTAAAGTCTAAGATAAATCCAATGCACGCTTTGGTCAATTCCGTTTCTCCTCTAAGAAGATTTACTTGGAAATACATTGAATACAGTCTTATCATTACTATCGGTGTACTGCACATATCTTTCAATTTTATTTTTTCCAGTATTCACGATAGCCGAGTGGTTAGGTGGTCGGAAATTCGAGTCAAGAGACCCGAGTTCGATCCCCAAGTGGTACGCTCGTACCAATGAATTTTTGCAAAAACTTATGTACGAATTATATCGTTAGCTTGGACATAAAGACGACGACGGGCTCATCTCCTGTCACGTTGTACTTGAAATATATTCGGTGTAAAGTGGGTCAAAGGGACTTATTTATCTAGACTAGACTCTGTCTACCTTTGTATTGCGAATTGCATGAAGATACTTATTTATTTATTTTTTCCATTATAAATGCTTTTTATTGAGAAAATAAAGCTTTAATAAAAATATGAACATAAAAATATGAAAAACATGAACATGTCTGTACGTCACTCGTCCACATAGGTTACAACTGTGACCTATGTGGACGAGTGACGTACAGACAGACGGTTTTCATGGTATCGCCAGTTTTGATGTCCGGGTTCGATTTTTAAACGGGTTATTGTAGTTGCCCTAGGTCAGGTTATTTGCGGCACTTTCGTTGTTTCCGATACCATAACACAAGTGCTATAGCTAGTGTGGGATCAGAGCTTTGAATAGAAGTTTTCCCAATGAAAGTTTTATAATTTTTTATTATAATAAGAACCTGCCAATAACTATAAATAAGCTTAACGTGTGAAATCAATAAAAAATCAAAATTGAATGAATCAAGGAAAATTGGTCTTTATTTCGCCGGCATAGTGATGAAATTCAAGAAATATATAATTTTATTTTTCTGAAAGTTCCTTGTGAAAATGTGACGTAACATAAACTAAGTGCCGTCACAATCCGAAGACTAATCTCTAACGACTCTTTTGACATTCGCCGTCTGTTATTTGATTCGTACGAAGACCTTAATAAAAGTTAACTCCTATTAAAGACGTAATTATCCTTAGTTAACGTAATTTCCTTAAACATTATGAAATCTTTAGGTTAAAAGGCTTTTACGCATACACTTTGTTATTTTAGTATTGGTATTGCTTTTTAATTGATAAATGCTTTCGGATTTTCAGATCTGCTATAACAATATAACGCAATTTTTATTGATTTTAAAGCGTAGAAGGTATGCTAAACTTTTTTTCATTAAATTAAAGAGTGAAAAAATGTTTTTAAAATTTCAACTGATTCGGCCGAAATCTATGTCAGTTGAAATTTTTAATAAAATTTCAACTGACATAGATTTTTTTTCTTCTATTTAATAATCACAATATTAATAAAAAAGCCCCTAACAATGTAGAATAAGAAGTTTTCTACGGTTTTCCGGAAAAGTGGTGAGCCATGCCCCTCCATGTTTGTGATAGGCTCACCACTTTTCCGGATAGGTGGTGAATCTATCGCCTGGTATATATTTACACTGTTTTTCCAAATAACAATAGCCTCCATAATTTGCTTTACCGGAAGATCCTGCTAAACCTTCAAAGGCTTGAACTGTAGTTCGGACCAAAGCCCGGCTTTCCGCCTGGCTTGTTACCTGCTCAATGCGGTAATAAGATTTACCGAAGCCGTTCCTTGTTTACTTTCTTGACTGTATGTATTGCATAATTTAAGTTGTTGAGTAATGAAGTGTCTTTTAAACATTGAAGATAGCAATGAATATCGCAGTTCCTCAAAAATAAATCATAATTTTAATATGTTATGTGTTCGCAATATTCTTTTTTTCAAATCCAGTTCTGATCCAACCTTAAAGTGGAGTTTCCCGTGTTTTGGTAATGAATACCTGTGACTAGAGTACAAACATTCATATTCATCGCACAAATATTTGGGTCCAGCTGTATTCGACCCCGCAACCGAGGCCCGAGACTAACTTTCTAAGATCGTGTGAGCAATTTGCTCGAAGAGGGGAGAGTCAAGTGTACTCCAGATACATAGAGTTGCATATGAAAATGGTGAATTTTTAAGAAGCTAAGAAAGAGGTATGCCGGGATCTAGACACTTGGGCTTCTATTCCATCAGGGACTGTACGTAAAGATGTAATAAAACGCATAGATGTACGCGACCCGTAGATATGTCCATGGCTACAGCGGGACAAAAGAGAAACTGTGACTGCAAAAGCCTAGAGAGTGTCATTTTATCCAGACAGATTTTGGTATACATACATAACGGTCTATTAAAGTCCATTGCAGGACATAGGCCTCTCCTAAATGGAGGACTTGCCATAATCGCCACGCTTGGCAGGCGGATTGAAGATCACAATACCACACCGGACTGATTATTTTGGTCTGACGTTTTTAGTGATGGTTATCCCGCCGTCTATCGGTAGCTATTAGGATATTCTTGGCTCTTTCACTTAGTCGCCTCTTACACCTTCGGGAAGAAAGGGAAAGGCAATATTCTTACACCGGTTACCACGCGGTATAAAAGGTGATATAAACAGCTAGAAAAACATTTATCCACAGTTCGGTAAATAAGTTGCGTCCCTAGCGTTATGATGATGATGTCGATGTATCTATACATATATGCAAGTTTATAGAGTAAAGATAGCCTAGTGGTTGGGTGGTTGGACCACGAGTCAGGAGACCCGAGTTCAATCCCCAGGTGGCAGGCTTTTTGGTGTTAGGTGTTTTCTTGGACATAAAGACGGCGACGGGCTCACCATCTGTCACGTTGTACCGAAAATATCTACAGTGAACGGTGGGTTGAAGGTATTTAAATGTCTAGTCCTCTATCTACCCCTGTATTGGGAGTTGCCTGAAGATATTTATATTTATTATTTATATCGTAGACTTGGTCATAAAGACCCAAACAAACAAATGCTTTAGCTGCTTAGTTTTAAATCAGAGCAATGTATGTGATGTTGTTCCAATCTAAGTGTATTATGTATGTAGTACAGAAAAATAGAATATTAAACTATAAAAGTATAAAAATAGAATAACGAAAACACAACGGAACAACAAATTCAATTTTCATCTCAGATAATCATCTTAAGTCTGGAAACAAGTAAGAGATTGGCCCTTTGACCTCGGGCTTTCTTCTTAAACATTTATTTCGGTATTGTATTGTTTAAGTCTAAATAATAATGTTGACATAGACAGTTAAATGTTTTTTTATACGTTTGCTTATAATTTTAGAGTAGACAGAAGTGTAGATATAATTACTCTTTTGGATGCACTTTTCACCGCAGCTTATATGCGACATCGTGATACGTGGTAATCTTATCACCCATCTCAGTGTTCAAGCCAATGCAATATTACATACAAACCAGACTATTAAAGTCCATTGCAAGAAATAGGCCTCTCCCATAGGGAGGATTTGCCATAATCGCCTCGCTTGGCAAGCGGATTGGCGATCGCAGTATCAGACAACATGCACCTCAGACGGTGCCACGCAACGAGGAGTAAGTGCAATTATTGTAGTTTTTAGTAAATAAGTATTGTAAATATTAATATAATTTTGTTTCCGTAAACAAAGTATTTGTTTAGTTTGATCCTACATTATTTTCGAAAAAAAAAAACCTCATTGGTTAACACCATGGATTCGATAAAGCGAATTAAGAATTATAATGAAGCAATTACGGTAGGCTAGTTTGCAACGAGATCACATGACTACAACTCTGGTTAACTTTTTTTATATCTTCACGCATTTTTCCAAAGCTGCGGTAGACAGAGATTTGGCATTTGACAACGATTTGGGACAACGTGAATGATTCACCCGACTTAGTGTCCAAGCTAACAGTGCAATACGAGATTGACGATCTCCGTGGACTAGTAGCGTACACACCGGTATTTAAGGTGTCGCCATGTCTGAGGTCCCTGGTTCGATTCCCGGTCGGCACAACGTAGAAAACATTTTTTTCACATTTTAACGAGTGTTTGTTGTATCTTCTTTGTTTCTGATTCCATATTACAAGTGCTTGAGCTGCTTACTTTGGACTCAGAGCAATCTATGTATTGTTGTCCGTATCTATGTATGTATTTATTTATATGTTATTTATTATTTATACTATTATTGCACACAGACATATTTGGAAAAGATAAATATTCCTATATACATATAAATATCCATAACTCGAGTAAAACATTGACATTCATCACACCAGCGTGATTAGAACCCGCAACCCTTAGCTGCGAAAGCACGGTCGCTACTAACTACGCTATCGGGTCAAATTAATTTACGTAAACGTACGAATAAACCTCAAAAGGTCCGCAACGAGCCGAAACTTATGTTGAGTTATAAATATTTATAAGGGAGAAACCTCAGACGTTGTAATTTATGACTTCTCTCGGTATATGGTCACTGAAATTACCTCTGGGTGGTGGCATTTATTGTTAACGTAACATTAACATATCTTATAACTCTAAACGTGCCATTTCTGTATATCTGTGCTTTATAATAAATAGATACGTAGATGGGGACATCACATAATCGTAAATTGCTCTAATTTCAAAGTACTTACTTTGCAATAAGAGCTAAATGAAACAACGAAGGTACCGCAAACACCCAGACTTAAGTCAAGGTTCTACATCATTTCCGTTCGAGAATCGAAACCGGGACCTCAGAGCTGGTGTCGCCGAAAACCGGTGTATATGCCAAATTACTACGAACATCGTCAAATAAAAAAAACTTTATTATCAAAATCTTGTTTTAGGAAAAGCAACCTTCAAATACTATTCTAGTTTTCAAATGTTTTGTAATGAAAACTGGTTACAGAGTATTCCAGGACTATATGAAAGGACGAGAAATTGATAAGAAAAAGTGGAAAAAGATCAAAAATGGAAATCATGAAGAATTAATAAAATAAAAAAAATATTAAAATATCCGCTGTTTACTCCAATGGAATAACTCCTAAAATTCTGTTAACATGACCTGAAAACCTGACCTCAGTCTGGTAGTGGTTTTTTTCAATCCGCACTGATAATTCTCACTAATTCTCACGCAATTCCCAATACAGGGGTAGACAGAGGTCCAGTCTAGACCATTAAGTCGAAGGACTTAATGGTATAATTAGTCAAGCCAACGATATAATTAGTACATAAGTTTAAAAAAAACCATTGGTACGAGCCTGCCACCTGAGGATCGTACTCGGGTCTCTTGACTCGAAATACCGATCATCCAACCACTCGGCTATCGTGACTTGACATATTAACTGTATAATAACATCTTTGTAATAATAAATTTCTGCAAACAAACGCTCAGACGCTGATTCTATTATAAATAAAAATAAATAAATATATTCACGCAATTCTCAATACACGGATAGACAGAGGTCAAGTCTAGACAATTAAGTCCCTTTGACCCACCTTCCACCGAAGATATTTTCGGGACAACGTGACAGGTGGTGAGCCCGTCGCCGTCGCTTGAACATAGTTCAAGCCAACGATATAATTCGTACGTAAGTTTTAGAAAAACCCATTGGTACGAGCCTGCCACCTGTGAATAGAACTCAGGTCTCTTATCTCGTAATTCCGACCATCTAACCACATGACTATCGTGACTTTTATCTATTTTATCGTGCCTTTTTTATTTATTTATTATTTATTTACGATTTTGGTCCCTTGGTGGAACTTCATCTTTCAATAAACTCAAATTAGTAAAAGATTTTTTGAATTCGAATTTATTCTATCAAATAATGGTCAGTTTAAAGACGCGAAAAGTACTAAAAATGCCGGATGAAACCGCGCACCAGAGCTAGTATTACCATAAAATCACTACCTCAGCTTAAACTTTATTCCATTGGAAACGGCTTATTTCGTATTGTATTTCCTCCATCCACCCGTGAATGTAAGCTGCTCACCTACTAACGAAATCACGATAGCCGAGTGATTGGTTGATTGGAATTCGGATCAAGGAGACTCTAGTTCGATCCTCAGGTGTTCAGATCCAAGCTTGTTCCGTTGGGGTGTTTCAAAAACTTATGTATGATTTATATCGTTGGCTTGGACATAAAGACAGCGACGGGCTCACCACCTGTCACGTTGTCGAAAAAATATCTTCGGTGGAAGGTTGGTCGAAAATTAATTGTCTAGACCTCTACCCCAGTATTGGGAATGGCATGAAGATATTTTTTTATTATAATATACTGAAGAATTCGTGAAAATTCTCGATATATACACACATTATGCTATTTTTCACTGCTGATCGAATCATTTAGCTCAAAGTAGCTCAGGATGCTATCGAAAGGACTATTCTTGGTGATTTTCAGTGTGATAGAATGCTTAAGTAAGTCATCCGCAACAGAACTCAGGTAGCTGATAAAGCTGTTTAGCCCAGCGCGCTATATTTGCAATGTGCTCAAAGAACTGCGGAAAAAAGTTCGCCAGTATAGTTGTTTGTGGTACCTTCGTTGTTTCTGACTCCATAATACAAGTGTATAGTTTCCTTTGGGATCAGAGAAGTATGTAATGTTTTCCCCTATTTATCTATGTATAATTAGATTAAAAAACTTTGCTTAGGTAAACACAGTGTGGGACACTCATACATAATACATGAGCCTGTGTACTGTTATTTTTGGCAAATTTGACGCCTATGTGTCACGCAAAGAAGAAGACGAATAGAAGATGTATTTGTCATTTTTTAATTCAAAATCATTCTTTCATTTTAACAGATTTCATAATAACGCTAGAGAAGTTTCCACTTCAATAATTTACTGTATCTCTTCTGTCAAATCTCGTTAAATTCAATCCACATATCCAAGATTTTCTGCATTTTAGCTACAGTAACTATTGCAAGAGCTCGTGGAGAGGGGGAGAGACGGCGCATCTGTTACCCACTACCGCGTTGAATATTTAAACGCGAAATCACGTGTACACGACGCGGGTATAACACGAAAGGGGCAAAATTCATGAGAGGATGCGGAGCGTACAGTAAAGCAATTTAATAAAAAGCTCGAGCGGGACTCGGTCTTGTATCTTGACGGCCCCCGTCGACTGAATTTGCTGATATTTTAAATGGGATCTGGTATTTTAATAGAAAATGTACGAGTTAAAAAATATTTGTAGAGTACGTGGCTGAATAAAATTTTACATTTTACGTATATTTTACGCAGTCCCTGTACAACATAAGCCTCTCTCGTAACTGAAATCATCATGCTTGGAAAGCGTATTTCACAGACATCAGACACCTCGCACTTTAAACGCTGCCTTTTACCGGTGATAAACCAATTTTGGTTTGGTATGTTTGATATTTTTCAAAGCCCTTATTGGCATCTAACAACAACTGTAGAAAGAAAGTAGTAGTAGTCTTGAACGTTTTGCTGCAATCTCATTCAATTTTCAAATAAAAAAAAAGTCACGATAGCCGAGTTGTTGGGTGGTCGGGATTTCGAGTCGAGAGACCCGAATTCGATCCCCAGGTGGCAGTACCAATGAGTTTTTTCAAAAACTTATGTACGAATTTCATCGTTGGCTAGGACATAAAGGCGGCGACGGGCTCACCACCTGTCACGTTGTCCCGAAAATATCTTCGGTGGAAGGGGGGTCAAAGGGACTTAATTGTCTAGACTTGACCTCTGTCTACCCCTGTATTGGGAATTGCGTGAAGATATTTTTTATTTTTTTTTTCATTCAATTTTCTGGTAGGTTGGGATTCAAAACTTCAATTGCCGGAGAAAAAACGTCTTACTTCGAAATCTGCCTACCCCAATACGGGAAATTTCGTTAAGATACAGATAAATAGATAAAGATATTAACTTAAACTAGAAGGTTAAAAAAACATTTGAAACTTTATGGAGACTATTTAACACAATTTATAGTTCTGGAACGTTCATTCCTTCCGTGACTGAAGCACATTAAGATTCAACTTGCATGATTAGAATTCTAGAACATGGTTTAACACACCTTTTAATGGTACCCTAACGGTTAAATTCCTCAATAGATTTTTAAATTAACACGTCAAATTGTTTTCATATACGAAATAATTACAGCCATTTCAAGATCGGAAATCGAATCAAAATACCCGATTTCGATTCCCATGTAGTAGGCTTGCACCGATTAGTTTTTTTTTTTTTTTTTCAAAAACTTATGGACAATTTATATCGTTGACTTGGAAATAAAGACGGCCACTGGCTAATGAGCCAGTGGCCGTCTTTATTGAATGACAATGGTCGCAATTCCTATCACATTTTGCAAAGAAAATGTCTTCGGTGGAAGGTAGTTCGAATCGACCTCTATCTAACTCAGTATTGGGAATGGCGTGAAGATAGTTTTGTACTAATGTTATTACTGTTACGAAAGCTTTACGTGATTTACGAAAAATTTGAGGGATCGGCATCAGAATCAAAAGACTCGAATCGCGTTCGATTTAAAGAAAAAATGTACAAATGGTTTTCTTAGAAATTCTATAGAAATATAAAACGACGAAAGGCCTCCCAACTGTCACGTCGTCAGAAT
Organism: Sericinus montela; assembly: GCA_029286605.1. NCBI lineage: Eukaryota > Metazoa > Arthropoda > Insecta > Lepidoptera > Papilionidae > Sericinus > Sericinus montela. Next base: position 604,167 of record JAGSMR010000035.1, on the reverse strand, counting down.
CTAGAAAAGTGGATAGAAAGGACTAAAAATTGTCTATACACTCTGAGTACCTCGGTAGAGACAATGAATGATGTAAGAAGCTTAAACACTTGTATTATGGATTCAAAGAAAACAAAGTTACCACATTTCATTGATTTGTAAATTGTATTTTTTAAATATACGAGGTTTCCTCATAACTTGCTTATAGAAAAAAGAAGCAAAACAAGTATTTTTTGGGATATCCGATTTCTAATGGGATTTTAATGATGGAATGGTGAATGTAGTTTATTGCTGAATTAAACTGCCTAAAACCTAAGGATGGCTATGCCATAATCACCATGTTTTACAGTACCAAACACCTTGTATCGTAGACGCTAATTCTGTCACCGATCATAATAATTTTCGTCTGGTATATTCCGAAATAGTCATTCCGCTATTTGTCAATAGCTATTAAAATCTGCAATGTTTTTCCTTCAGATGCCACTTTAGAAACCCACGACAAGAGTGGGAATGGTATTATCCTAATGCTGATACCACCCATATACGTTTTTAAAGCTTAAACTTTATCAGTTATTGAAACATGTCTTATACGAGCTCTGTAAATTCGCATAATATTTGCCGTTGTTCGAGATTGACTTACGACAAATTTGACTTATAAATATTTACGCAGCGTCGTCAAAGATATGAAGTCTACACATCTCAATATACGTACAGTTTCATAAATCTTGTGTTGAATTTAACCAAAGTGAGTATAAATTAATAATTAAACGAATGAATGAATAAACAAACAAAAGAATGAATCATAAAATGAATGTACTTTATCATACACCATAAAACAAATGAATACAGACAAAAACAACAAAATGTGTAAAGAATGTGTAAAAATAACAAGGTATATTTTTATAATTGAGGATATGAGAGTCCATTTCAAGCCTGAGTTTAAGTTAAGAAGCTACTAAGGGAAAAATAAAAAATGTCTGATACAAATTCACCGGCGACGGGCAGCGGGGTTATGCATGTATGGTTTTAATCCACATAGTAGTCCATTTAACAAGCGAATTTTAAGATATTTGTATAATTAGTCCAGAGACCTTCTTCACGCTTTTTCCTATACGGAGTTTTTCGAATATAGAAATTTCCACTATGGAAATTAAAGATAGAGGAAATTTAGTAACTTAGATTCATCTATCACCGGAGATTATTTTGGGACAGTACGTGACAGATGGTAAAGGATTTCGCCGTCTTAGTGTCCAAGTCAACGATTAGAATCATTAACAAGTTTCGAAAAAACTTACTATTTCTTTCTTGTATCACTTTTTTGCTTCAAGGTTTAAGGTTTGGGCACGTTCAGTGAATAAGTGAAGACCAAATAGAAAGAAAAAATGTAGGGTGAAGGTTAACAATAAAGAGGGGCGAGTGAGACCATGTGAGCAAATTATTCGAAGAGGGGAGGGTTAAAAGTATTTCGGATACCGAGACTTGCGTGTATAATAAAAGTGATGAATTAGAAAGAAGCGAAATAGATACGCACCTATCGTGATTTTTGGCGATCTGTATCATACCTTACAGGCTAACAGGGTAGCCGTGTAGATATAATAATATGTAATAAATAAATAAATATCTTCACGCAATTCCCAATACAGGGGTAGACAGCGGTCTAGTCTAGACAATTAAGTCCCTTTGACCCACCTTTCATCCCTTTGACCACCGAAGATATTTTCGGGATAACGTGTTTATGTCCAAACCAATGATATAATGCGTACTTAAGTTTTTTTGAAAAACCCATTGATCCCGAGCCTGCAACCTGGGGATCGAACTCGTACTGACTCGACCACCCAACCACTCGGCTATTGTCACTGTTAGTTATAATAAGATTTTTAATAGTTAAGTATAATAAGTTTCATAATAATATGTTAGAATATTTTTTACGTAAAAATATGTTAACAAATACAAATATGAAAAGTATATTAACAAATATTTCTAGCACGTTAAATACAGAACCTACTTAAAAGTCGCATAATTAGTACCGGTAACGTACAAAACGTCCCACTCAATCCCGCATAAATTGATTAAAACATCTCGTCAAGAGGGTCAAGAGTACTCGGATACCTAGACGTGCATGTATGAAGAAGATGATGAATCTGAAAGAAGCGAAAGAAGTATGTAGGGATCGTGACACTTGGCGATCTGTTCTCTCTGGCTACCCCGTCAGGGATTGTGCGTGAAGATAAATAATAATATTAAAAAAAAACATCTCGTTGTGCATTTATATAATAATTGGGTTAAAATCTTGCATAAATTGAAAAATTTACCCTTTTTTATTGCAAACAGTGCCCATTGCACTATAGTATAGGCCATTTGGTATAGGTACCAGAATATATCACCCCCTTTCTTCCCGTGGGTGTCGTAAGAGACTAGTAAGGGAATTCTTTACCTTTGGCTAACGACAGTTGTTGGGGACGATCTCGAAATATACCAGAGTAAATTTCACCAGATTGGTGATGGTCATCATCGTGCGAAGTGTCTAGGATCACAGTAGATCGCCAATCCGTTTGTCAAGCTTTAGGGTTATGGCTAATCCTTCTTTAGAGAGGTCTATGTTCTACGTTGTTCTTTTATAGGCAACTCAGTTAAGTAAGGGCCTAGTAGTTATATACTCGTAATACATTCAACCAGAGTAGTCACGATAGCTGAAAGGATTGGTAATCGTAATTCGAGTCAATAGACCCTAATTCGATCCCCAAGTGTTGTTTTTAAACGTATGTACGATTTACATCGTTGGATTGGACCTAAAGACAGCAACAGGCTCACCACTTGTCACGTGGTCTAAAAAAAGTGCATAAATCAACGGACACGCTACCTCTGTCGTATCGTGGCAACTCTCTTTACTACGATATACAGTGTCCCACATGCATGAGTTGAAATTTAATATCTCTATTTTTGTGATTAAATCAAAGAGAAAAAAGTTTTTAAAATTTCAACTGACACAGGCGGGATTCGAACCCGCCACCTTCGCCGATTCATGGCAACGCTCTTACCTCCGAGCTCTTTTTTTTCCTCTTTTATTTAATCACATAAAAGTTCAGCATTAATATTCTTTAAAAATCAATAAACTTGCGTAATCTCTATTTTTCTTATGCCACTAGTGGTGATAAGGTGATTTTAACTTCCAACTTAATGTCTATAATTTAAAAGGTGAACAACAATATGACGCCATCTACACTTTTATGATACATTTATTTTCAAAATCAATAAAAATGCTTAATTTTGGTACTTTTTTTTCTAGATTCTTATCATCTGTCGCTTACCATAGCGACGTTCAAAGTTTTATTATCGCGTAGGAAGGATATGATGTTACTCTAACACTGATACAGTAAAGAAGAAAGAATAGGAACATTTTCAAAAAATTTTATAGTTATTTTTAAAACGTTTTTTCCTCACATCTTCTGATAAAAACTAAATTGTGAATATGAGATATAAATAGCAGACTCGATATTTGGAGTATTTATGTTTATTTTTCGTACTACCGTCAATTTTTACTTTTTTAAAATGTGTATACTGGTTTGTTTTTCTTTCAATGTTTACAAGTTTTTTTTTTAATAACCTGCGATTTTACTATGATTTCTAAAATACAGACGCAAGGAATATATTATGTAAAGCATTTTAGAATAGCATATACTAGTACAGTATATAAATGTATATCTACTTTTCGTTGGTGATGCCAAATAAATATATACCAACATCAGAAAAAGGCAGAGTTATGTGTGTAAAGTAAGTTTAAATGTAGATCCGTCAAATAACAAGGAAGATACTCGCTCGAGCGTTTTATTAAATTGCTTTACGGTATGCCCGGAATACCCTCGCGATTTTTGTCCCTTATACGTGATACTGTATACATGGGATGCCTTTCTTAAATATTCAACCCAGTGACAAATGCTACTTTGTTACATGCTCCTTTTTATTGTTAATGGAATATGTAAAAATTGGATTCATTTTGTTAAAGTACACTGCAACTTTGTGCTCTTCGTTTATGTAAAGATTTTTAAGTTAATTTATAAATAAAATAAGAGACAATATGCCTAATGGTTTAGGTTGCGGACTCTAGAACATATTGTTGCAAATCGGGCCCTCCATTCAACTATTGTAAACCTACTCAAGACACAAACATTGCAACTTAGGTAGAGTGGTCAACAGAAACACTAGGAATATTATTTGGCATTGATAGTATTCTTTTTTATGATTAAATGCATAGATAGATAGGGACAACATCACATACATTGCTCTGATTCTAAAGTAGCTCAAGCACTTGTCTTATGAAATTGAAAACAACTTATTCTCAATTATTAACAATTTGCCGCTTGAGTGAAGTTAAAGGAAACAACTATTGTGTACAGAAAATAAACTAAAGAAGATTTGAAATAACGGTACATAAGTTCTTAGTCTTAGTTCCACTACTACTACTCAGCATGTTTTTTTCTTTGGTCTTTTCATATCTAGTGGTCCGTGATTCTCACTCGCAGGCATCAGCTGAAAATCAGCGCTATAGCATTAGTTGCTGTGGCATTAAGCTGAGCTGACTACCTATTGGTCGTCGCACCCACCGTCACTAATTTAGTTTTAAATTTAGTATGTAAGTTTTTTTTGTGCATGATACATGTTGTCCTGTCCTTTTTGTTTTGACTCCATATGTTTATTTTTTGTTTTGTAGACGGTGTTTGTTGATGGCTAATTAAGTGTTTCTATTCCATTCTATTCTATTCTGTTCTAAATTGTTTTATGAAAACCATTTGACATTTTACTAAGATACGTTGCAGTTTGCCACAACTTAGTTAACTATCAGTCGTTTAATTAATGCCTTTGATGCAACGCTGTCAACTATGTACGATGCTCCTACAGCCCACCGCTAATTGCGTAACCACATGCCCTGTTCACGGAAATGAATTATAGCGTCAGCATTTTGTACTAATAGTACTAATTTAATTGCTAATATTATTAAGGCGATATAAAATAAATAAATAAAATATCTTCACGCAATTCCCAATACAGGGGTAGACAGAGGTCAAGTCTAGACAATTAAGTCCCTTTGACCCACCTTCCACCGAAGATATTTTCGGGACAACGTGACAGGTGGTGAGCCCGTCGCCGCCTTTTATGTCCAAGCCAACGATGAAATTCGTACATAAGTTTTTGAAAAACTCATTGGTACTGCCACCTGGGGATCGAACTCGGGTCTCTCGACTCGAAATTCCGACCACCCAACAACTCGGCTATCGTGACTTTTTGGCGATATATGTATTAATATTATAGTTTATTTTTTTAATAAATACAAAGACAGAGACAACATCACATATATTGCTCTGATCCCGTAACAACGAAGTTACCACAAATACCCAGGCCCGAGAAAATGTAGTACCTTAGTTACCATAAAACTCTTTGGTTCGAACGCACCTACCAAAAAAGTTTTAAATGAGTATGAAGCGAATCAAAAATAATACAAGATTCCATTTCATTAGCAAGGTAGAAGATTTTGCAATTACAATTTACAATTAAGAGTCACGATAGCCGAGTGGTTGGTTGGTCGGAATTTCGAGTCAAGAGACCCGACTTCGATCCCCAGATGGCAGACTCGTGCCAATAAGTTTTTCAAAAACTTATGTAATTATTACATCGTTGGCTTGGACATAAAGACGGCATCGGGCTCACGAACTGTCACGTTGTCCCGAAAATATCTTCGGTGGAAGGTGGGTCAAAGGGACTTAATTGTCTAGGCTAGACCTCTGTCTACCTCTATATTGGGAATTACGTGGCAAATATTTGTAGAAATACACCTAAAAGCTCTTCTTATTATCAAAGAGGCAGTAAAAATAAAGTTTTCCATATTGCCAATGTATAGCACCCATACTCAAGATTTAGTCCACAGAGGTGACGAGGCGTCTGTAACACCTGTCTGTAATGACAGGGGTCATGGGCCACTGTAGCACCACCAGGTAGACTGCTAGCCTGATTTTCATCCTAGTCCCATACAAACATCTGTCGGAAACGAATCTTGCATGGAATCTATATACAACTTACAATTGTAGAAGCTAATTCGACATTTACATCATCAATTCATGAACGGAGTGTTTCAGGATCGCGAGAATCCAACTAACTCCGGATCGTACAGGATTCCCTTCCTTTTGTTTAATTGTCCCAATACTGGAGTAGGCAGAGGTTTTCGACCCACCTTCCAACAAAGACAACACGTCTTCGTTGGAAGGTGGGTCGAAAACCTTTAGGATAGCGTGTCGCGGTGTGCCCGTCGCCATCTTTATGTTCAAGCCAGCGATAAAAATCGTACATAAGTAATTATAGTTGTACTATAAGATGCTGATGTTGTCCCTTTCTATGTATTAATTTATTTATTGTTATCATTATTATTAAAAAATAACATAAAATGAAATTATCTAATCATCTCGAATAAAACCACAAAGTTTCTAGTTACTGCAATTCAATTTCAACTTAAACGAATTATTTACTCTGCATGAAGTGAAAACCTTCACGTATATCTTGCGGAATCGTGTATGCGCATAACTTTATCCACTCCAAGAGATTTCTCAGTCCACAATCTCATATTGAATAGCCTTGTAATGTTTTTATCTTCCATCTATTTACCTATGTCTAATAAATATAATACTAAATACCTTCGGAAGAACAATTGCCAAGTAACTGGATGATCGGAATTCAAATCAGGAGACCCAAGTTAGAGTGCCCAAAGAAAGGCTCGCACTAACAAGTTATTTTATACTTAACGATTATATAAGATTTGTATCTTGGGTTTGGACACCTCAGCAACATAATAGATTTTCACATGTTACGTTGTCCAAAATCGGGTCCGGTGAAAGGTGGTTTAGACCACCTTTCACCGGACCCGATTTTGGACAAGACGATTTTGGATTTTGGAGACTTAATATCCTTTGTCTACCATGGTCTTGGGAAAATGCGTGAATATCTATATAAAAATTATAAGTAGGTCATTGAAACTAGGACCCATGCTAACAAACAGTTACCTAAGTTAACCCATAACCGATATGGTTACAGTTCAAATCTACACGTGACAAAAACAAATTATTTCCTTAAATTAAAACGGTCAATCCTCATCAGTTGAGCTTGTTTGTAAGCTTATGAGGTGCAAATGGTATTACGCCTGAAATTTGTTCAGGCTAAAATAGAAAAACTTTTAATGAAAGTATCTCCCCTGTCCATAGTGACAAAGCAGTCGCTATTTACCCTGTTCCCGGCTACGTTCCTCCGCGTGGTCCATTTATAAAATTACTTCTTGTATGAATGAATAAATAAACAGGATTTTTTTCGCTTCGAACAAAGTCCTTCTACTAACAAGTTATTATACTTTTTATGAAAATAGAGTTGCTCTGACAAAGAAGAACGTAAATTTATTTCATTTACTTTTGTAATTGGATTGTGTCTCTTTTAAAATATTACATTTTTTGGCTCTTCAATTTTGTGTAATATCTGCTTAAAATGTAATAATAATAAATAAAGTTGTAAATGTTAGAGAGTGACTAGAACCTTAGTATTGTTGTTGAAGTTTTTTTGAGCCTATTTTTAACTAGGTACGCCTCACGGTTTTACCAGCAGTTTCAAAAGTTAGAAAATCACTTCCATAGTCGAGTGGTATGATAACCCAGGGTAATAAAATGAGTGCTATATCATAGTTAATATAGGTCACTTAGTAACTAAGCTAGGAAGCCAGTACTATACCAATATAACTATAACGACCAGATGAGAATTTGTCACAACTTTTTAAATATATCCATAAATGTTAAAACTGTATTTAAGTTATAAAAAAAAATAGAAAATAGATATATAAAGATTATAGATAAGTTAAGATATATCTACTGTATGAACAAATAAACATATTTTTACTATTGATACGTTAACAAGTCACGATATCCGAGTATTTGAGTAATTGGAATTGGAGTCAAGAACCCGAGTTCGACTCCATGACGCGTACCAATGAGTTTTTCAAAAACTATGTACCATTTATATCGTTACAAAGGCGTCGACAGTTTCTTCGCCTGTCACGTTGTCTCAAAAAATATATTCCGTGGAAGATGGGCTGAAAGGACTTACTTGTCTGTCTAGGCCTCTGTCTACCCGTGTATTGGGAATAGCGTGAATGTTTTTATTTTATTATTATTAATATATTCTTACAGCGGAATTACACCGCAATCGAAAAACTTAATTATTCACATAGGATAAACTTTTATTATTATGTAAAACTATGTATGTCCATTTTGAAATCTAATATCTCCAATGTAGCTGACGCAACAAATAACAAAGAGCTCTAAATATAGAAGGGGTCGCCTGGTTCTGTCTCAATAGCCATTGTACCTAACCAAACAGACCCCCAATATCAATATAGTAACTACACCCAGCTATTAAATCCAAAATCTCAAACACAAATGTCCAGTAATCGAAAAACTATCAGTATAGTTGTCCCTAGAAAACTCGACTCTATGACGATGTTATTTGACTCGTTTTAGCTTAAACGAACTAAGATGATAGACTCCTTATACATTCGAATAGGGTTGTAACGTTTATCAATTTTGAGAAAAACCATTTCCAGAATCTTTATTATGTCTTGGGTCGGAAAAATAATTTAATGTAAACATCTTTAGCTTTGATTAAATATCTTAGTTTATGTGAACGTACAATAGTGTATTTATATAATTTTAATAATTTATTTCGTATGCTTATTCATGTAATTGTGGGAATTGAGTCACGTTCCTTTTATGGACGTAGTATATTGTAGAAATAAAATATTTTTTTTAGGTCATTCGAATATACCGTGGTCACGATGGGTTGTCTGATCGAAATTCGAGCCAACTATTTAAATCGTACACTAGTTTTGAAAAAACTCATTAGTACAAGCCAACACCTGGGATCCAACTCAGATCTCCTGACAGGACTTCTGCTTACCATCTATTGTGGCAGTTATTTTGTAGAAATACACTTTTAAAATGTGTACTTATTGATTGTTCAAAAAAGTAATAAAAATAAAGTTTTCAATACTGGAAATATTTAGCACACATACTCAAGACGGGGATTTAGTTCATGGGGATGACGAGGCATCTGCAACCCTTTTGAAATGATTGAATGGGGTCATGGGGCACAGTAGCACCATCAGGTTGCTAGCCTGGTTTTCATCCTAGTCCCATACAAACATCTATAGGAAACTAATCTGGAATAGAACCATTAACGACCTCCATGGACGAGTGGCGTAAACACCGGTTTTCAAGGTGTCGCTATCTTGAGGTTCCGGGTTCGATCCCGGACGGGTCAAAGTTGAAAAACCACTTTTTCTTCATTTTCTCGGGTCTGGGTGTTTTTGGTGTCTTCGATATTTCCGACTCCCATACCTCAAGTGCATTAGCATCATATGGGACCGGAACAATGTATGTGATGTTGTCCCTATCTATACATGTATTTATTTATTTATTTATTTATTACATGCGTTTCACTGAGTAGTTGTGATTTATTACATCTGTAATAACAGAAATGCCAGATGAAATAAGTTGTATTACAGAGAGATATATTAACAGAATTTTATTAAGACAGGCAATTGTATAAAGAAGATCAAGTTATCGGCAGAAGTATTGTAGAGCTAGTACTTCTAGAGCACAGTAGCAGAGGTCATATAAAAAAACAAGGATAGAATCGAATTTGGGTTCGCTGCATGGGATCTCAATGATCCAGATTCTACCTCTATGCTAGCACCAAATATTGTTAACCTATACAAGTAATGAAATAAATAACAATGGCTAAACTCACGTCTAAGCAATCGGTGCAGGTACCGGCTAGTTTGGGACCTGTTGGAGGTCGTTTATCACCCTGATGAGCGATAAACCGATTGTTTAGACGATAGCCGAGTGGTTGGGTGGTCGAAATTTCGAGTCAAGAGACCGAGTTCGAACCCCAGGTGGCAGGCTCGCACCAATGGGTTTTTCGAAAACTTATGTACGAATGATATCGTTGACTTGGACATAAAGACGGCGACGGGCTCACCACCTGTCACGTTGTCCCGAAAGTATCTTCGGTAGAAGGTGGTTCGAAGGTACTTAATTGTCTAGACTAGACCTCTGTATACCCCTATATTTGGAATTGCGTGAAGATATTTTTTTTTATTAACTATACAAATTAATATAATATTATACCAAATATCTTATTAATATGAAAATAGAAGCTTTTTACTAAATGCTTATGAAAGTTCGATAATGTATAGTATATACAATAAATAAGCAATTTAAAAAAATCAGCCTTTCTGTTTGTTTTGAATATCTTCGAAATTTTGTAACGAATATTTTATACTTATGTTATTAGGAGGAACTTAGGTTACTTTTATTTTAGAAAGCGAATTAAGGCTCCGCGTTAGTTAGTTGGCCACGGTGCGAACCGAGTAATTTCAATTTGCATAATATTTTCAAATAATATTATATTACATAATATTTGATGACTACCATGGACGAGAGGCGAGCGTAGCCGTTTTCATAGTGTAGCTGTAATGTAGAACTCTATTTTACTGCCTGTCACAGATGCTTTAGCTATTTAATTTGGAATCAGAGCAAAGTTTGTGATGTTGTCTCTATCTACCACATGAAATAATTTTTTAATCTACCACCGTTCCGCTATAAGGTTCCTCTAACGGAGAAGAAACAGGCAAAATAAATTCCCTAGATTTTCTTTTGGTCAATTATTTTTAAGATGATACAAAAATAAGATGTTTTTTCTAGAAATAGCTTTGGGGGCAATTACCACATTTCCATTGGTTACTGTGATTAATATATTCATTTATATTACAATAACTCTTCTTGTAAAGTTTATCTTTAATACATTTCTTAAACCAATTAATAGGCAGACAGGGCATATGTATAAAATAATAATAAATAAATATCTTCATCCATTCCCAATACAGGAGTAGACAGAGGTCTAGTCTAGAAAATTAAGTTCCTTTGACCCACCTTCTACCGAAGATAACTTCGGGACTATTTGTGTGACTTTTTGTGTATATGTATGTATTTTAAATAACAAGAACTTGCCGACACAAACAAAAATCTAAATAATCGTTGTCCCCGCAAAGTAAACACAGCCCTATTATTTCACCTACCATATCTAAACCGTTCAGGAGCACCAATAAAAGTTTAAGAGCCGTCGAAGCGATCACTTCTAGCTTTATCTAACCCTCATTGACCTCTGTGTAAGTAGATTATAATTCCATGGAAATAGAATAGACATGTATCAATACATGAATATAGATAGAGGTAAAATAAAATTAATATCTTCACGCAATTCCCTATACCCTGAATTGAAGTGGAGATGTTTATTATTTTTTTATTAGTTAATGCTATTATTTTATAAAATAAATAAATATTTTCACGCAATTTCGAATACGGGGGTAGACAGAGGTCTACTCTAGATAAATAAGTCTCTTTGACCCACCTTCCATCGAAGATATTTTCGGGACAACGTGACAGGTGGTGAGTTTGCAGAGATCATAATATTAAATACATACAAAGCTTTATAGAATTTAATGTAAATTTATATTACACAGTTCCGCACGCAAAATGGATTTTAACATCTCTATAATAATAAATTTCCGGGATATATCGCCTGAGTATATTATCTATTGTATACAAATTCCAGACCTTTTTAGGTTTTACGGATTCTCGGAAGAATTACGCTGATTTCAGGGTCGTATTTTGTTTTATACTTGCTGTCCAAGTCATAAAAGTGAAGTGGATAACAACAACTTTTTGAATAAGAGATGCACATTAAAACGTTAGTTAGCAAGTTCCAAAATTATAAATATAAATCGTTGTTTTCCAGAAAGTAGGTACTGTAAAAAACGATGTGCTGCAGGAAAAGGGAAGCTATCTGCCAGGTCGGGTATGCGTGACCTGGGGAGAACGTCACTTCCGTCGATGTCCTATCGGAACTTCGAGAGCGCTATTTAGGATTATAATTTATTGCATAAATTGTCCGCCATTAGCGAGTTTCTTATGTGGAGATATAGATATCATCATGGTAAAAAAATTGACGTAGCTTCAAAATATTTGCGTATGAAATACTTGACGTTTGAATAGTCTATTTCTAAGAAATATTTTTTAGCGGTTTAGTATGGGTAAGGGAGCAAACCAGGTAAAGGAAGAACGAAAATCTTTATGAATCTTTATTTGCCATTAAACTAGGTGTTTACAAGATAGTACTATAATAAATTACATGATCTCCAAGTTAGTCACTAAATAATAGCCTGCAAATGTTTTTCATATATTAAGAAAATTTATTACATTTTGGTTATATTGCATTGCTTTAGTCATACTATATTTATTAAATTAATGATAAACTTAAAACACAATACTAAAATTAAAATTTATACGACAATAAAATTTACACTTGCATTCAATTGACACATTTTATTCATTGTAAAATTCATTGACGGTATAGAAATTTTGTTCTAAGAGCCATCCATATAAAATTGCTTTGAATTTTTGGAAAAGTAGTTCTTTTATTTTTTAGGGTATTTTATTGTATATTGCTTTGCCCATCTAATAACAATTATAGAAAAGGATAGTGCCTTCACTTCGCCCTGGTATTCTAGGCTGCAGTCCCGGTCGAGCCAGCCAATTTAAACAGCAAATAGCTGGCGCTTGTTTGAACCACGTTAATATGTTTCGATGTTTGTTGACCTCCGCAAAAGACTGTCCGTCGGACTGGTTTTCATGGTGCTTCACTTTTGAGCTTCGATTCCCGGACGGGTAAATGTAGAAAACTACTTTTTTACACTTTCTCGGTGTTTAGTGTTTATGGTGCCGTCATTATTTTTATATGAGGGCACCATAAACACTAGTGTTCATTGATTTCATAACACAAGTGCTTCAGCCACTTACTTTGATTTCAGAGACACATACAGATGGGATTAGATCAATGTATGTTATGTTATCCCTATCTATATATATTTTTTATTAATCATAGCCGTATTATTTCACCTACCGTATCCAAATCGTTTAGGAGTACCAATGAAAGTTACAAGTAACGTCAAAGCGCTCTGTAGCTGTATATAACCCTCAATGAACGCTAAGTAAGATTAAAAACATGAGTTCGCTTAATCGAGATCCTGCGGTAAGTAAATTTTAATCTATTAAGTTTTATTTATTTATTAAGTTCGACTTAAAATCGACGTACAATAATTTCGACAAATTGAATGTCAAAGATTAATGTTATAAAGATTTAAAAATATATCTTCACGCCATTCCCGGTACCGAGGTAAACACAGGTCTAGATAATAAAATCGTTTCGACCCACCTTCCTCAGTCTGTCGTAGTGAAAAGATGTTACTATAAAATTTTATTGCACGATTTCGCGTGCAAAAATAAATTGAATATGTTACCTGGTCCAAAGAGAAGAAGTGCACCACCCTCCCTTCCACAAATGCGTGCACTAATTCTACCGAAAGCACCACCAACACTACACAAGCAATGCATGCCTGAGTAATTAAATTTCGCAGAATAACGCCCGAGTCTATTAAAGGTTATTACATTAAAGAGCTCTCCTTGTTTACACAATAGTTCTCCATCAAGATCGAGGTTTAACAATTATCTTTTAATTTGAAATGAATTTTGAAAGTCTTGATAAATTTTCGCACCTAGCGTACCTTCAACTCAATTATGAAAGTATTTACTTAACAAAATCTCTTTGCAGCGAGTAAGTTTACCTATTTATATACCAAAGTTTACCTATTTATACGAAAATTTACGATATCCGCGTGGTTGGGTTTATGACAAGAGTCCCGAGTTCGAGCCCCAGGTGATAGGCTCGTACCAATGATTTTTTTCATTGCTTACGTGCGACTTATATTAGATAAAAAATTAGCGCAGACTCACCACCTGCCAATTTGTCCCAAAAAATGCCTTCGGTGGAAGGCCTCTATCTACACCTTTGTTGGGATTGGCATGAAGAAAAAAAAAGCATTATTATTATTATACATAATCTTCACACATTAAATTCAGCTACCCACCTAATTCTATGGAAGTATTAAAGCTAATGACGTGTGAATTAGGGGTGAGCGTATAAATAGAATTGTGGCTCGTGTTACGAGGATAACATCTCCACAATAATACAGCTAAGTGCGCAATATTACTGTTTTCGAACATATAACCATTACGTAGAATATTCTGTTTCGTAGGAAGATTTATACTAATGTAGCCGAAGATACAGGAGCGAAGATTAAGGTGCTTAGTTTCTAGCCGACCTCATAAAATCAGGTGGTTCTCAGTTCAGATGTTCGTATTTTTTATTCATTTATTAATATATACTTTAATATACACTAAAAGAAAGAAAACATTTACCCTTAAATACACATGTAATTGTAGTCGTTTTAATAATGTTTGTTGGGGGATGTTTTGGTTTGTGGGGTTATTATAAATGGGTTTTTTCAAAAACTTATGTACGATTTATATTGTTGACTTGGACATAATACTGGCGACGGGATAACCTCCTGTCACGTTATTCCAATAATATCTATGGTGGAAGATGGGTCAAAAGGACTGAATTGTCTAGAACTCTATCTACACCTGTATAGGGAATGATGTAAAAATGTTTTTTTAGCTCACTGCTTAAAGGATATATTACCCGTTTGATTCTACAGATACTTTCACTATACAGATTCCAATTTTATTTATATGTGTATAGATATTATAGCCATACAGATTCCAATTTTATTTATATGTGTATAGATAAGTCACGATAGCCGAGTTGTTGGGTGGTCGGAATTTCGAGTCGAGAGACCCGAGTTCGATCCCCAGGTGGCAGTACCAATGAGTTTTTCAAAAACTTATGTACGAATTTCGTCGTTGGCTTGGACATAAAGTCGGCGACGGGCTCACCACCTGTCACGTTGTCCCGAAAATATCTTCGGTGGAAGGTGGGTCAAAGGGACTTAATTGTCTAGACTTGACCTCTGTCTACCCCTGTATTGGGAATTGCGTGAAGATATTTATTTATTTTATAGATATTATAAAAACCCGCTCACAAAGTCACGATAGCCGAGTTCTTGGGTGGTCGGAATTTCGAGTCGAGAGACCCGAGTTCGATCCCCAGGTGGCAGTACCAATGAGTTTTTCAAAAAATCTTATGTACGAATTTCATCGTTGGCTTGGACATAAGGGCGGCGACATGCTCACCACCTGTCACGTTGTCCCGAAAATATCTTCGGTGGAAGGTGGGTCAAAGGGACTTAATTGTCTAGACTTGACCTCTGTCTACCCCTGTATTGGGAATTGCGTGAAGATATTTATTTTATTTATTTTACATGATAAGCTGTAATCCATGGTAAACATGTCCTTCACCAGAAAACTCAATCCTAAAATGACTACTAATGTATGTATTATACATAAATGTCTTCTAATACTATATATAAATGACTACTAATGGATATACTATATAAAAAATGACTACATTTGACAAAGGTTAACAAAATAAGAGACTTAGGTGTTATTTTCGACAACAGTTTTAAATTTACAAACCACATTAATATAATTGTTAAAGAGGTGTGCAAATGCTTGGCTTTCACAGACGTAATAACGGCGACTTAAATCGAATTGAAACACGAAAGATTTTATATAATAGTCTTGTGCGCAGCCATTTAGATTTTGCTAGTGTCTTGTGGAAACCAGTCTACAGTACATCGTCTCAGAGCATATAAAGTGTTAAGCGGCATTTACCAGATGTTTGGCATATTTCTGTAATGATATATCATACAAACATCCATGTGATCAGAAATCCAGATTAGTCTCAGATAAAATGTTTATTTACAAAATTCTCAACTGTAGAATTAAAAGCATACATCTTCGGGAAAATATAAAGGTACCTTCCAAATATCCTAGATATCCAATTACAAAGACATTCAAAAAAATATCTTCACGCAATTCCCAATACAGGGGTAGACAGAGGTCAAGTCTAGACAATAAAGTCCCTTTGACCTACCTTCCACCGAAGATATTTTCGGGACAACGTGACAGGTGGTGAGCCCGTCGCCGCCTTTTATGTCCAAGCCAACGATGAAATTCGTACATAAGTTTTTTTTTAAACTCATTGGTACTGCTACCTGGGGATCGAACTCGGGTCTCTCGACTCGAAATTCCGACCACTCAACAACTCGGCTATCGTGACTTTCTAAGTAGATTTATGTCGAACCAATTTGGAATTGCACCATCCCCTTGTCAGAGTATGTTCTTACAATAAACTCAACATGAAGATACCTGGCTTTAAAATATTTGATGTTTCATACTATTATCATCATGATCTTTAAAAATAAACTGCTGAAGCGCATAAGTGATGTAAATTGTATGGCTGCTATACATCTATTTTATGAAATTTGGTATGATCAACGTTATTTTGTAATTCATATGTGTGTAAAAATGTTTATAATACACCTTATATATATAAAACCTTATTCATTAAGTTAGTTGTCCTTAGTTTTAAAAAATGATGAACAAACCAATAATTGGCTTGCGCACTATAATTATTCAAAGTAGTTTTGTGACTGTAATAGTGTGTTAAGCTGTTGGTGTGCCAATAAAAATATTTTATTATATTTATTTATTTATCGTCACGCACAATCCCTGACGGGGTAGCCAGAGAGAACAGATCGCCAAGTGTCACGATCCCTACATACTTCTTTCGCTTCTTTCAGATTCATCATCTTCTTCATACATGCACGTCTAGGTATCCGAGTACTCTTGACCCTCCTCTCTTCGAGCAATTTGCACACATGGTCTTCGAAAGTTAATCTCGGTCTACCTCGACACCTTTTAATATTAACTTTCGCGCTATATATTTTCTTCACCATTCGGTCTTCACTCATTCGCTCAACGTGCCCAAACCATCGAAGCACGCCCTTATCCATTTTTGTGACAAGGTCATCTTTCAAACCTGCCATATTGCGAATCTCTTCGTTTCGCTTTCGGTCGGCCATGGTAAGGCCGCACATTTTACGAAGAGATCGCATCTCCACTGCATTCAACCTGCTTTTATGCTTCTTCTGGCATACCCAAGTTTCGCTGCCATATAACAAAGTCGGTACCAACACTGCGTAATGTATTGCAAGGCGTGCACTTTTCACAACGCCTTGCCTTTTGATTAACGCAGTCAGGGCACCATTGACTTTGTTCCCGGCAGCGACACGCCTGTCCACATCTAAATCACATCTTCCATTCCGGCTAAACGCACTCCCCAAGTATACAATTTCATTCACCTGTTCTAGACATTCCTGATTTACCCAAATTTCGCACTTCGTTCTTTCTTCGTCCCTTTCAAATACCAGAACCTTAGTTTTATTAGCATTCAAACGGAGACCATTAATTTCACATTCTTCTTTCATACACGTGACTAATGCCTGCAGTTCTGCCTCTGATGGTGCTATAAGCACTGCATCATCAGCATAAAGCAGACAATTTACTTTTATGTCACCCAATTTCACACCCAAACAGCTATCTTTCAGCTTCTGTAAACAGCTGTCGAGATACAGTATGAATAGCCAGGAAGACATGACACACCCTGTTTTACGCCCGTTTGGACGCTAAACATGGGTGACAGGTCATGCCCTACCCGCACACAGGCTTTGCAGTCACAGTAAAGTGACTGCACAGCCCTTAGCAATCAACCATCCACACCATACCCCGGCAACAGTTCCCACATTTTCTTCCTTACAACCTTATCAAATGCTTTCTCAAGATCCACAAAAGCACAGAAAATATTCTGGTTAGCAGCCAGAAGCTTCTCCGTGATCATGCGGAGAGAAAACATTTGATCCGTGCATCCTCTTCCAGGTCTAAATCCGCATTGTGCCTCCCATAGAAATCTTTCCGATTTATCTTGCATCCTACGTGTCAAAACCTTCGAGTAAACTTTACTTGCTAAACTGGTCAAGCTGATCGCCCGATAGCACCCGCAGTCATAATGTGAACCTTTACCTTTATATAAAGGCACAATGACCGCGGATCGCCAATCATCCGGAACAGCCCCCGTTCGCCAGCACAAATTGCAAAGCAGATGAAAGCTGTCCCAGACGCGTGGCCCACCATACTTGACCATTTCAGCAGTAACTCTGTCTAGTCCCGCAGCCTTACCACATTTCAAACTTCTAATCGCACATTCAATCTCTTTCATACTGATGACCTCAGTGTCATCGAGGTCCGAGTCTGCCGTACCAATCACGGCGTCACCCCCGGATCCCTCACTAAGATCATCACACGCATACATCTCTCTATAAAATTCGCTCCATCGCTGCATGACGTCCGAATTTCTGAGAGGACGTCATTGGTTCCCGAAAGCATTTTATTCATTCTTAAGGCTGTCGCACCACTCCGGGTCGTTCCAACCTCTTTCCAGAAGAGTTTGGAGTAGCCAATAAAAATAAATAAAGAAATAAAATAAAGGACGTCTACATAAAAATTTGGTAAACAAAACGTTACATAAACGATGTTACTCCTAAGTACAAAATTGAAATGCACTGCAGTCCGTCCGTGTAGTTGGTAACTGAATTGGAAATACGGTTTCTAAACAGTGTAGGAGTCTACATTTAAAGTATAAACATTGTTAAGAGATAAAGTAACGATAGCCGAGTGATTGGGCAAGCGGAATTAGATTCAAGAGACCCGAGCCGATCCCAAAGGGCTTTTTCAAAAATTAATACTTACGATTTATCTCGTTGGCTTGGCAGATCACCTGTCACATTGTCGTATACCATATACGGGTATGTGACCCCGGCTTCCCTAGTTATTACTGTCCTATTCCTTGCCCTCCTGGACGTTAATATCCTACCTTTCCTAATTCCCACCCTAACTTACCAATCTTCCTTTTCACACATCCTATCCTTTCCTTTCCTTATTCCTACTCTGTCCGCCAATCCAACGTCTGCCGCGCCGATGGATGCATGGCTAGGGGCAAGCCTAGCCGTTAGCGTGCCACACTACCCTAGGACCGGGCGACCCAGAATTAGGCTAGCCTTACCCTGGCATGCGGTGCTCTGCTTTCCCCTGCTATTCGCGGCAATGCAATAGAAAATAATTAAAATAGTTTTATAAACCAAAATAGCGGCGATGTGGTTCGCCACCTATACGTCTCATTTCTCGCGGGGGCGTAAAGCGGCCTATGGAGAGCCGCTTCGTTACGTTGAATGTAAGAGGAGAAATGGATGGTAAGGTAGATGAAGTATGTCAGATGATGGATGAACGATGTATAGATATCCTGTGCGTGAACGAAATCAAGAGGTAAGTATGTGACACCACATACATGGTCCTTACACGGCATACTGGTTGGGAGTCCCCCAAATCAGCCGAGGCTGTAAGGAAGTTGGTGTGATTCTTTCCTCTTCAATAGTTGAGTGTGTAATGGAGCATGAATGCGTAAGCCCAAGACTCCTCTGGATTAGGTTAAAAGTTGGACTCACTCGCTTGTTTATCCTTGGGGTCTATGCACCGGCGGATTTGCGCGGAGGTGGGTTATTAAAAGAGAGAGAGGAATTTTGGGTTAGCATGAGAGAGTCTTGAATAAATGCGGAGAAAATTAACGGATTGTGGTGTTAGCGGACTTTAATGGGTGGGTTGGAGTAAAGCTTGATGTGTATGAAGGAGTACTGGGTACGTTTGGGGACGAGAATGTGAATAAAAATGGGAGAAGTCTGTTGGATTTATGCTTAGAATGGAATCTGTGCCTGACCAACACAATGTTTGATCACAAAAAGATCCATTTGTATACAAGAAATGAGGGTGAGTCTAGAAGTATGATTGATTTTTTAATTATGGATGAGGAGGAAAGTGCTAGAAACTCGGGCATACCGTGGTGTAGGCCTTGATACATACCACTTCCTGGTCATGGCACGAATTCATGGCCTCTTTAAACGGTGGCGACACCGAGGAGCGGAGCGAGTGTTTTGGACAGAATAAAAGTAGAAAATCTACAAGAAAAAGAAAAGAAAGAAACGTACGTAGAGAAACTGAAAGAAAGTTTTAAAGGCATAGAAGAGATAGATGTGATTGAAGATTTGTGGGAGACA
Source organism: Sericinus montela (assembly GCA_029286605.1). Taxonomy (NCBI): domain Eukaryota; kingdom Metazoa; phylum Arthropoda; class Insecta; order Lepidoptera; family Papilionidae; genus Sericinus; species Sericinus montela. The sequence goes on along the minus strand of JAGSMR010000035.1, from coordinate 584,078 downwards.
TTTAAGAAAGGGGTCGTGAATGTTGCCATTGAGGTATGCGGGGTAGCTAAAAGAAGGAAAGGAAGAAAGAACTATAATATGTAGATGGATAGAGATGTACAAAAGGCTGTACAAGAAAAAAAGAAAGCGTGGTTGGATTGGATAGCAAGAACAGCTAACCAAAAACTTCAAAAGGCGACGGATGACGAGGTAAAGGAAGCGAAAACGAAGTATAAAATTTCAAATCAGCTACGAAAAAATTTGTGACTAGAAAGAAAGAAGAACGAAAGGATGATTTTGATAGGAAGATTTCCAGTCAACTATCAAGTTTTTCTAGAATTCCATCAAAACATCCAGAGGTGAAACTGCTACCTAGGAGCTGAGTACAATCAGGAGTCAAGATGGGAGTGTTATAATAGGAGAAAAATATGTGTCAAAGAGATGGAAAGAGTATTTTGAATGTTTGTTTGAAAGAGAGGAAGTGCAGGTACAACAACTCGCACCTTCCGTCGTTAATATAAATGTTGATGAAAGTGAGATAAGCATGGATGAAATAGTAAAAGTGTTGAAAAGTATGAGATTAGGTTAGGCTACAGGATATGATAGGATTACCGTCGAGATGCTGTGGACAGGACAGGGCAAAGTGGCTAGGCAGCTGTACCGCCTTTTCAATTTGTGCTGGTGAAAGGGGCAAGTACCGAGAGACTGGTGCAAAGTCGTAATCGTACCATTGTATAAGGGAAAAGGGTCACGGCAGTACTGTATAAATTACCGCGACATAAGCCTTCTCAGCGTTGTCGGTAAATTGTATGCGAAAGTATTGATTGAAAGGGTTGTGAATGAAACAGATGATAAAGTATGGAATGCACAGGCGGGATTTAGAAAGGGAATGAGGTGTATGGATCAGGTCTTTTCCATGCGGTGCATAGCCGAAAAGTGTCTGGCTAAAAACCAGAAGGTCTATTGCACGTTCGTGGATCTAAAAAAGACCTATGATCGAGTAGTGAGGAATGAATTGTGGTCACCATTATCCGTGAACGGTGTAAGCAGTATCCGCATACGGGCATTACAATCTCTTTATAGGGATTCTAGTGCTTGTGTAAGGATAAACGGGGCATACACTGAATGATTTGATATCGAAAAATTTGTTAGACAAGGATGTGTAGCGTCAACGTGGCTATTTAATCTGTTCATGAACAACTGCTTGACAGAGTTAAAAGAGAATGAAAGTGTGTTGAGAATTAATGAGTTACTCGTTAAATGTTTTCTCTATGGTGATGATCAAGTATAACTTGCGTCTTCAGCCGAGGAGTTGCAGGAGATGGTAACTGAGTGACTATGAGTGGAGCTTTTGTTAGAAAGGGAATGAAGATGAATGTAAAGAAGACAAAAGTGATGGTGTTTGAAAGAGATGAGTTAATGAAAGACTTGGTCGTGTTTGGAGATGAACAAATTGAACAGGTGAATGAGTTTGTGTCTCTGGGTACAAAGTTTACAAGAGATGGAAAGTGTGAGAGTGATATTGAAAGAAGAGTGAATGCAGGAAACATGGAGCTCTGCACTCCTTTATCAATAGTCGGAAGGTGTCTAACAAGGCTCGTTTGGCTGTGCATGGCTGTGTTGGTTCCAACACTCAAAAGTGAAAGTCGTACGGAAGTGAAAGTTGGGTATGGCAGAAGAAACATGAAAACAGAGTAAATAATGTTGTGATGAGAGCGTTAAGAAGTATGTTAGGAGTTAAACTGAGTGACAGGATAAGGAATAGTGAAAAAGGAAACTTTCTGGTCTGAAAGAAGATGTAGTGACTAAAATTGAGAAAGGAATGCTAAGATGGTTTGGCCATGTCGAGAGAATGAATAAAGAACTATTAACGAAAAAAGTGTATAACGCTAGTAGGAATAGAAGTGTAGGAAGGGAAAGACCTAGGCGGACGTTTCGAGACGAAATCAGGGACGTCCTGAAAAAAGTCAGGTCAAGAGAACCCTAAATCGAAGAGAATGTATGAAGAGAATAAAGAAAGTGGACGAAGCGAAACAAGTATGTAAGGATAGTAGCAAGTGGAAAAAAGTGGTCTCTGCTTACCCCTACGGGAAAGAGGCGTGAACCTATGCATGAATGTATGTATTTATTGAATCCCTCTATTAGCAATCATTTCTTTGACATTTCACAATTATGCACGTTTGTATTCCTATCATGGATGTATATACTTAATTACTTACTTACCTATCTTCACGCACAATCCCCGACGGGGTAGCCAGAGAGAACAGATCGCCAAGTGTTACGATGCCTACATACCTCTTTCGCTTCTTTCAGATTCATCATCTTATTCATGCACATCTAGGTATCCGTGTACTCTTGACCCTCCCCTCTTCGAACAATTTTCTCACATGGTCTTCGAAAGTTAGTCTCGGTCTACCTCGACACCTTTTAATATTAACTTTCGCGCTATATATTTTCTTCGCCATTTGGTCTTCACTCATTCGCTCAACGTGCCCAAGCCATAGAAGCACGCCCTTATCAATTTCTGTGACAAGGTCATCTTTCAAACCTGCCATATTGCGAATCTCTTCGTTTCGTTTTCGGTTGGCCATGGTAAGAGCGCACATTTTACGAAGAGATCGCATCTCCACTGCATTACCATACCAACCTACTTTTATGCTTCTTCTGGCATACCCAGGTTTCGCTGCCATATAACAAAGTCGGTACCAACACTGCGTTATGTATTGCAAGGCGTGCACTTTTCACTACGCCATGCCTTTTGACAAACGCAATCAGATTTGATTTGATTTGATTAGACATTTCTGATTTACCCATATTTCACACTTCATTTTTCTTCGTCCCTTTCAAATACCAGAACCTTAGTTTTATTAGCATTCAAACGGAGACCTTTAATTTCACATTCTTCGTTCATACTCGTTCACGTGACTAATGCCTGTAGTTCTGCCTATGATGGTGCAATAAGCACTGCATCATCAGCATACAACAGACAATTTACTTTAATGTCACCCAATTTCACACCCAAATAACACATGGATGTATATAGGGAGTATTAATATGAATTTATGAAAATATGTATGTGTGTAAGTATAGTGTGTTTTTAACATGGACACTAAGACGGCGACAGGCTCACCAGCTGTCGCTTTGTCTCAAATAAGTTTCTGCGAAAATGTAGTCAAGAGAATGTTATAGTTTAGACCTCTACCCACCACACTGTGGGAAATCGTGTGAAAAAATGTTTAAAGGATGTATCTTAAAGAGAATATTTGACCTGAATTTTCATCAATTTCCTTAATAAGTATGTTACCTTGAATAAGATTGTACGTTTCGATAAGAACAGAAGTATTTTAAGTTTCAAGTGGAAAATTTGAACTCTTATGTTAATCGTAAATATGGACGCACAGAGACCCTTTCATGTTTCACCCCGACTCAGGAGGAATACTTTGATTTCTTCTTGGTCCTTTGTTTTTCACTGCGAGCTGTCCAAGTCATGAGCGTTAACAAAAACAATTTATAATATTTCGCTTCAGTGACGAGAATGTTCGAAGTAATTAAAATTTGGATAGACATTGCTCTAATTTGAACTGAATTACTTTGACGTATCGCACCAAGACATAAACCAAATGAGGTTACCGCTTAATAAATGAAGCTAGTTGATAATACCTCATCACTTACTGTGTTGAGGTATTACAAACTAGTTTCATTCAATGTGATTAATTTTATAAAGTATACACCCAGTGCGTGTTGCCTGTGACCTCTATGGAACTAAGACGTCGTTCTTTACTGTAGGCCACAGCAGGAAGCTCAAAGAGCTAAGCGTGCTCTGGTAACGACTATGCTCGATGTTTTTGGCAACCATGACTTCCGTAGAAGATCCGCACACTGCATGCTATGAGCCGGCCATGTAGCTCGTAAAACAACCGTTGGGTAGAAAAGATTCTCGAGAGGCAACCTCCTACAGGCAGGCAAACAGAAGATCGACAGGAGCGACGGCCTATACTAGACTGCAGGTCGATAGATGCAGATGGAATAAATGGCGTATAAATATATTTTTATTTTAGTCACGATAGCCGAATTTCGAGTCAAGAGACCCGAGTTCGATCCCCACGTGGCAGGCTCGTACCAATGGGTTTTTCAATAACTTATGTACGAATTATTTCGTTGGCTTGGGCATACAGAAGGCGACGGATTCATCACCGGTCACGTTGTCCCGAAAATATCTTCAGTGGAAGGTGAGTCGAAGGGACTTAATTGTCAAGACTAGACCTGTATTGGGTCTACCCCTGTATTGGGAATTGCGTGAAGATGTTTTTTTTAAATATTTAATTTGACCACTTATGCATATTAATTTTATTAAACAAATATTTTTTTAACCGACATGTAATAAATATGAACCTGTGTGGAATAATGAATTTTAATATGATGCCGTTTCACCACGAGCAAACAATAGCAAGTATGAATTAAAGTTTTATTAAAATTAAATTAATATTTATAATATTAATATATACAAATATACTTAATGAAAAATAAAAGAAATATATAAATTAAAAAGATAAAGAAAAATACCTTTACCATGTTCCAAATACTGCGGATAGGAGACAGATAGGCAGAGGTCAAGAAAATTTAAAAATCCATTGGTATAAACCTACCACCTAGGAATGGAACTCGGGACTATTGACTCGAATTCCGATCACCCAACCACTCGGCTGTCATGAAGTAAGTTTAATATTTTAATTCTTCACACTTTCGCTTGTGTTTTGTACAGCCATAAAACTTATCACGATCGCATCCCCAGCGGTTTCCTCTCCTATCGGAAATGTTTGGTCGGGCTTGTCGATATAACAGTAAATTATTTTCTACGCAAAAATCTAATCTCGATACGGTTGCCTTTTGTTCCCCGTCCCTTGTTAGTAGGGGTTACTTTCATACCTGCGACGGCGCGATATTTTATCGAGTAATATTCATAGAGCACCTTTTTGCAATGTACGGCTGTTCACTACATTACATTCAAAGGTAGACATTTAACAGGGTATTTTATGATATTAACATTTATATTTCATTCATACAAAGTTTTTAATGTAATTTGGTATCGATTCTTAGCTTCACATGCTATATTTATACCCACATACGTAACGAAGCACGAACAAAGTCACGATAGCCGAGTGGTTGGGTGGTCGGAATTTCGAGTCGAGAGACTCGAGTTCGATCCCTAGGTGGTAGGCTCGTATAAATGGGTTTTCAAAAACTTATGTAATTATATCTTTGGCTTGGGCATAAAGACGACGCGGACTCACCATCTGTCACGTTATCCCGAAAACATCTTCGGTGGAAGGTGGATCGAAGGAAGAAATTAATTGTCTAGACTAGACCTCTGTCTACCCCTATATTGAGAAATGTGTGAAGGTATTTACTTGTTTATACATAACGAAGACATCACGCAGTAGAACCAGGGTAACCGACATAGCCGTAAGGATCAGCACGTTGTAGTGGCAATGGGCCGGCCACATAGCTCTTAGAACTAACAGTTGTTGAGGAAAAATTCTCAAGTGGCAACCTCATACAGGCAAACGTAGTGTACTGCGACGACCTGTGATATTGCGGGGAGTCGATGGATGCAGATGGCCCAGGACCGCTCTATGTGGCAGTCTTTGGGGGAAGCCTATTTTCAAGCAGTGAACTTCTGATAATGGTACGTACATAGGTAGAGACAACAATACATGCCAAAGAAAGTGGCTTAAGCACCCGTATTATGGACTCACGCGTATGGTTCCATATATACCCAAACCTGAAAAATGTTGAAAACTTTCTCTACATTGACCCGTTCAGAATCGACTTAGGACTTCAGAACTGCTAAAATAAAATAAATAAATAAAATAAATGAGTATCAGAGGTCTGGTCTAGACAATTAAGTCATTAACGTGACAGGTGGTGAGCCCGTCCCCGTTTTTATGTCCAAGCCAGTGATATAATTCGTACATAAGTTTTTGAAACACCCATTGGTACGAGCCTGCCATTTGCGCATCAATCTCGGGTCTCTCGACTCGAAATTCCGACCATTCAACCATTCCGCTACCGTGATTCGGAACTGGTGGTAAGATGAAATGCGGTGTAGACGCCACTCCCCACGTAGGTCGTAATCTAATATATTACAGTCTAACTAAAACAATTTTGAGGTAAAGAGTCTACTTCAGCTTGCCACGTTGATAAAAAGGCATATTCCTATTCAAGTGGAGGTTTAATAAAAACCGAAGGAAGTATGTAAATACCTTGGCTCAGGATGAATCTTTAATATAAAAGTGTAAAAGTCTACGATTTGCATATTATGTGAGAAAATTCAGGGAAGCTTTATGACATAAAAACATATGACATAATATTGCCTATTAATTAATGTTATATTTATATCAATTGAGTTATGATAACCGAGTGATTGTGTGACCGGAATTCGAGTCAAGAGACCCGAGTTCGATCCCCACGAGGTATGCTATATCAATAGTTTTTTTTTTAAAACTGGACTTCAGTATTAGGAAATAGTCATATCATCAAAGAATATACTGCCATTTATTGGGTACATCATGTTATATATTATGTCTTAGTAAGCCAAGTTATGTATAGTAGATCCCAAGAAAACTCGTAACGAGCTTTCCAGCTGGAGACCTAATGGTAATCAACTCAGGTCTTCCTTTACTTATTTTGATCATTGAACCCTAAGAATTCGTGGCAAAGTCATTTGGATTAAATATATTATATTTGTTGACAAAACAATAAACATAAACATAAAATGATTATCCACAATTTATGGACCTCAGACGCTGCTACCGGTCACCGTTTTTACAATTTTGGTCTGGTTTGCCTTTCGTTTATCCATCACACAAACGATAGCTGAGTGGTTGGGTGGTCGGGATTTCGCGCCAAGAGACCCGAGTTCGATCTCCTGGTTTCCAGGCCAACCAATGAGTTTTTCAAAAACATATGTATGAATTATATCGTTGGCATGGACAAAAAGACGCCGACGGGCTCACCACCTGTCATGTTGTCCCGAAAATATCTTCGGTGGAAGGTGAGTCAAAGGGACTAAATTGTTTAGATTAGACCTCTGTCTACCCCTGTATTGAGAATTGCGTAAAGGTATGCATACATCACACAAACATTTGCCCCTAACGGGATTCCAACCTCAACCCTTAGTTTCGAAGGCAGGGTCACTATCAACTGGTTTACCAGATCATCGTACTTATACTTTTTTATTGTAAAGATATATTAAATATCATAAACAAGCTGCATATATAATCATTCCAAATATCATAACTTGTTTTGCGAAACACGTGTCGCATAATTGTCGGTGGTGGTATATGTTTTTTTTTTTTGTTGAAAAGGGAGGCAAACGAGCAGGTGGCTTAAGTGATGGTAAGTGATTACCGCCGCCCATGAACATCCGCAATAACAGATGCGCTGCCGGCACAGCAGATGCGTTGCCGGCCTTGCCCTCGAGTGCCCCACCCCCAGAATTGAGGGAGGGGGGTGTTTAGGCTCCCGGTTACCTGCACTCACCAGACGAAAAGCAGAAGTTTATTAGACTTCTACTTCACGTCGGTATTCTGTGAGGTCGTGGTATTTCCCCGGTCGAGCCGGCCCATTCATGCAACAACAAAAGCTGATGCGTGGCTCTACCACATCCTTCCACTACCTTCTGGTTTCGAGTGTAGTGGTGGTGGTACATACAGTAGAATTAGTGTGTGTGTGTGTGTGGGTTGTACATCCATTATATTTAAATGCATGCATTAATATTTGCATGCGGCACAATATAAAAAAATGTATCACCACGCTACTCCCAATAATATAAATCCCCTGGGGAGACAGAGGTCGAGACAATTAAGTAGAATCGACCCATATTAAACCGTAGATATTTTTAAGATAACGTGATAGGTGGTGAGCGCGTCCGTCTAAATGTCCATGCCAACGATAAAATAAGTACATAAATTTAAAAAAAACCATTGGTACGAGCCTGCCACCTGAGGATCGTACTCGGGTCTCTTGACTCGAAATTCCGATCACCCAACCACTCGGCTATCGTGACTTGACATATTAACTGTATAATAACATCTTTGTTATAATTAATTTCTGCAAACTAACGCTCAGACGCTGAGTCTATTAACTACTCAAATTTCTTTTAAAGCCGTGCGTAGTCTCGCCGTTTTAAAATATATCGTAACTATTAAAGCCTAACACGTAGATCCTTTGTTTTATTTTTAAACGGAATAACTTATGTAACGTACTGAAGCTTTAGAGAGAATATTTGAGCGTGATTCTAAACGGGAGATTGTTCTACTTCTATGTATTATGCATGTTCTTCGTAAATGAATGGGGGTTTTGTGTTAAAGGGTTGCGTAGAAAATATCCGCGGCTGAGGTTATACGAGCTTTTGTTCAGAGATACGATAGAGAGTGAAGTGAATTCAGTCGCTTAGTGAAATTGTTTCATCAATGTATGCATGCGTTGCGTATGCATTATTTAAAAGAAATAAATATAGATATAATAATATACATATATACACATTTATAAATGTATACATAAGCAGGAACAGTATCACATACATTGCTGTAATCCAGTAAATGGAACCTGAAACGTCAAAGGCAACACAAGCACCTAGGCCCAAGAAAATGTAGAAAAAGTGGTTTTGTGAAAAAGCTTAAATTCCGATCACACTACTACTCGGTTATCATGACGTTATATTACGTTATTTGATATAACATGTTATACATAGTTCAGTAGAAAAATGTCAAAAGTCACTTCTCAAAAGCATTACATCAAATAGAATATTTCTGGGACTGACTTTGTTAAACTATTCGTTAAGAAAATTAGGGCTAGGACACTGCCACCACCTTGCACCAGTACTGGTAGACTGGTTGAATAATATAGACATAAATTAATATAACTCTGTCTGATGTCAACCTCGAACTCATCACACTCCGCTCATCTTGATGAAAGAGCTACTAATACTTCCGCAACTAGTCGCTACCTGCACTAAATGCTCGTGAGTTTAGAGAATTTCTAGGGATTAGAATAATTAAATAAAAAGTCATGATAGCCGATTGGTTGGGTGATCGGAATTCGATTCACGAGATCCGAGTTCGATCCCCAAGCTTCGTACTAAGGGGTTATTTCAAAACTTATGTACGATTTATATCGTTGTCTTGGACAAAAAGACGGCGATGGACGTACCGCCAGTCACGTTGTCCCAAAAAATGTCTTCGATGGAACGTTGGTCGAAAGGACTTTATTGTCTAGACCTCTTTCTACCCTAGTATTGGGAATGGCGTGAATATATTTACTTATTTATAAATAAGGATTGAAAATTTGAGGCGTAACTAGTTCAGTACGTTGAGATTCAGTATTCAGAGCAGAGAAGGCAGATTCGGATTCGGTAAGTCTAAAAGTTTTAATTAAAATGCACCCAAAATAATTCTCATAGCGGGATCCACCATGTCTCTCTATCAGAGTTCATAGCTTGGGTCTAACCGCGTATAAGTTGTAAAACCGAAGGTGTAATGTTAATTCCATTTACAATATTATATATCTAATAAATAAAAGTGTAAAATGACGAAATTATTTTAATAGAATATGTTTTTTTCCTATCTTCACGCCATTCCCAATACTGGGGTAGATACATATGGAAAATTAAGACTTTATGACCCACCTTTCACCGCAGGCACCCAATATAAATCGTACATAAGTTTTGGAAAAACCCACAGGTACAAGCCTGCAACTTAGCCTGGCTTAGCCTTAGCCTGGGAATAGAATTAAGGTATGTTGTGTCACATTCTGATGGCCCAACAACTCGGCTCTCATAACTTATTTTTTTAAATTGTTTTTTTTTTTTATTACGCTATATGTATTAATTTGATAACATTGCTTGAAAATGTTTTGTATATCGATTAAGATGAATATGTTCGATTCTTAAGAACTCAATTTAATTAACGAACACTGTATCAATACATTTAATCAAATATACTCGTGTTATTATGATATCACATACCTCCATTAGTAACAGACGCCGTTGTGAGCACGCAGAAGCAGGGTACCATCATAGAGAGCAGCATTTTCGCTGTCATGTTTCGGACTCTTGGTGGTCTGTTCAGGATATTTGGTTTCTCTCGCATCGCTTCCGCGCCAGCGAAGCGAGCTCTGAGCACATGTTTCAATAGGCATTCACATCACTGAACGTTTGTTACATCTTCTCTACTCTTTTGCCGTTTCAAATTGTTCTGAAAAAAAAAGTTTGTTTATTGTATCATTGAGTTAAGTCTTCTATTACTAAGTTACAGGGATATTTTATAATATAATAAGATTTATGAATTATAACCTTTTCGCTGGAATTCGATCTCTTGGTTAAATGTGCGCCGTTAACATGACCAATGAAACTAAGAGATTCGCGATATGGCAGGTTGTTCTTCGATAGTTTAGGCAAGTTGAGCGAATGAGTGAGTACTGAATGGTAAAGTAAATAAAAGGGTGCGAGATAGGCTGAGATGACCTTTCTAAGATATTCAACCAAATAGATAAGAGTATTTCGATAACTAGATATGTCTGTATGAAGATAATGATTAATTTGAAAGAAGCGAAAGGGGCAGGTATCGTGACATTTGAATTAAGTAAGGTGATCTGTTCTCTATGGGTACCACGCCAGGGACCCTGTGTGAATAATTATATCTTATTTATTTATTTTTCCACGTCGAACTGGATACATTAACTAATATTACATGATTTTTAAAGCAATTTACATTTGAAAACTTTCAACATTTGATTAGTACATCTCGCACCTTAGACGTTTCTACATTTTAACGGTGTGCTTAATTTTGGTGTGTTAGTTTTCGAAGTGCATATTATTTTATACGCCAGAACCAAATTTGATTTTTAAGGCTTGGTCCTTGGTCACATCTTAAGACGCCCACGGGGAGAACTGGGGTCATAATCTTACATCGTAACCACACACTTTCGAAGCGGAAACAAAAACGAAATGTATATTAATATGTTCTTTATTTTAAAAGAGAAAGCTTAATGTATTTACCATTTATTAGCTTCACTTATGAAAATAACTTTACCCTATTACCAATACCGGGATAGACAGAGGTACAGAACATTGAGCCTTTCACCCTCAAATATATTTTTTGGGACAACGTCACAGTTGGTGAGCCGGTCGCCATCTTTATGCCCAGGCCAATGATAACTTAAATAAGTTTTCAAATAAGTCATTGGTACGAATCTACCACCTGTAGTCGAACTCTGATCACTCGAATAGAAATCCGATAACCCACTGTCTCCGCTATCGTCTCGTTTATTAGCTTTCACTTTTAATTAATACATAAATGTCATAATTACATCAAAGCGAATGAAATATGTTGAAACAAAACAGTATCAGAGCATATTCACTACAAAATGCGCCATTAGTTGCAATACAGCAACTTAGTTGTACATACCGTCAACCTTTACATTACATTGAAGGACGTGTTCCATTTTGCACGTACGTAACATACTTGTAAACGTAAATGGAGAAACATTTATTAAATGAGTGCATTAAATTTTGCAATATTTCATTAAAAGCATTTACCAGTGATAGGAACTCTGCAATTTCTATATCATACAATCATGTAAATAAATATACATATATTTTAACGCCATTTCCAATACTGGGCTAGACAGAGGTCTTGACAGTTAAGTACGTTCGACCTACCATTTGCCGAACACTTTACAACTGTAAATTACGCTATAAGTAAATTTTGCTATGCAGTTGTGATGATCGGATTGATTGATTAATTTTAATATATTTAGTATTTACTGGTAATTAAAGGTCACGATAGCCGAGTGGTGGTCTGAATTTCGAGTCGAGAGACCCGAGTTCGATCCCCAGGTGGCTTGTACCAATGGGCTTTTAAAAACTTTAAAGTACGAATTGTGTCGATGGCTTGGACATAAGAACGACGGCGACGGGCTCACCACCTGTCACGTTGTCCCGAAAATTTCTTCGGTGGTAGGTGGGTCGAAGGGACTTAATTGTCTACACTAGACCTCTGTCTACGCTTGTATTGGGAATTGCGTGAATATATTTATTTACTTATTATTATTACTAGTGATTTGAACTCAGCAATTTCTAATACAGCCAGTTATTATGCAATCGTGACTTTAACAAATAAACATGTATATTCATTCATTCACTCATTCATTAATGCATTCTCAAAAAATGATAATCAGTGAATAAAATATCTGAAAATGACTGGCCATTAATAAAGTAACAACAAAAAAGAAACTAATCTAAAAAAGGCGCCAAAGTGTCGTCACTAAAAAGCAGGGTATGATGCGGACAGTTTAGGTTGGCTTAGATCCAACGACATTGAATTTACTTAGGTGTCCTACAAATTTTTTACAAACTTTCCTCTTGTTAGATGGATCCTCATTATGCCAAGCGACTTAAATGTAAAATAAAGACGACCCCATGACTGACTTGATACTGGCAGAATTCTATCAAAAAACGCCATAAGACAAAAAAGAAGAAGAAGAAGAGACATAAGACCCGATAGCCTAGTTGGTAGAGACCCTACCTTCGAAAGTAAGGGTTGCGAGTTCTGATCCCGCTAGTGGCAAATTTCTTGAATATGAATGTTTGTACTCGAGCTATGCACGTTTTTGTATATACATGAATAGTTGTCTATTTAAATAAAAGCTTGGACATTATGACGGCGATATGCTAACCACTTGTCACATTGCTTCAAAATGAGCATATGTGTTTTTCAGGTCAACTAGTATATCAGTAATTGACGTATTAATTCCAATAGATTCATTCTATGATATTCGTGAATTAAATGATGTGCAATTTGCATGTGCCAAATATGACCCGTGAACTGGGTCAATGTATTGGCATTACAGTGCAACTATTGCCGCTGAATATGCAATATCGCAGCCATTAACTGCGCTATGAAACGTTCAGCGTCATTATTCGTTCGTGAGCAATGTGTTAGTTTAAATTTAATATTTTGTTGATTTCGGGGTTTCCCCGGTCAAACAAACAATTAGTGTACTCATATTTAGTGTTTGTGATATTTTATTTTACTATTAAATTAGAAGTTCATGATCATTAACTGACTTTATATAGATAGATAGATACATCTATCTATCTAGATAGATAGGGACAACATCACACACATTGCTCTGATCCCAAAGAAAGCGTAATCCATAATAAATCCTTAAACAGTTTTATTATGGAATCAGAAACCACGAAGGTATCACAATCACTCAGACCCAAGGAAATGTAGAAAAAGTATTACTACATTGACCCGGCCTGTCGTTTTAACGACCTCCTGGACGAGTGGCGTACACTCCGGTTTTCATAGTACTGCCAGCTCCCCGGGTTCGATTCACGGACGCGACAACGTAGAAAACATTTTTCAAAGTTATTCCTATTTAACATGTGTAATATTTATTTATTTAATCATATAATTAAATTGTATTTTCAATGTTTATGTTTATTACACTTATTTGAAATTTACATTCATTCGGTTTCAAATGTATTCTGACATTCATTTACAATATTTACATTCAACTCACTCTATGTAAATCTAAATGCTGAAAATAATGTATTTTCATTTCTCCGAATAAATACAGGCTGGAATAAAGAAAACATTTATTTTCGCGAGGCATAATTTAGGAAACATGAAACAATAAAAAAGCAGTAAATGTCCGTAAAGCGAAGGCATCGTAAAACAATAATCGAACGATTTGTACATTCGAAACAGAACATTACCTGCCCATAACATTATCGGTGCCATAAAGATTCCCGTTCCTACGAACTCGTGTAGCAAATGTTTGCAATTTACTTTATTGCAGTCGGAGTACAAACACCAAAAATATATGAACTTTTAAAACGTGTCTTTTTCCATTTCGCTCTTAATCCGGTTTTGACTTCCTGATATTGTGGGAGGTCTTGATAGAATGGTCGCACGGGAGTTTCGACGAATCTCGCGAGTCGCTCTGTTACAATTTTTTCAAGACCAATTCGCTACACGATACCTTTATTAACGAGCACGCCCCCTATGCTGTCACGGTTGACAGCATCGAGTTTGAAGAAGAGATTGGTATGAGAGAAACTCTGTCACAAGAATAGAAAGTAATACTTTTCTTGTTTTCTTTTCAAAATGACACCGCCGCTTCAATTTAAAAGATTGCCTTTTACGAGGCAATAATTTCGGCCTTTAGCAAAATTGATTTTATCATTTCCTTTCTGTTCGTCTTTTATTTTGTTTAAAAACTCTGTACTTTAATTTTTAATTAAAATCTTCCTAATAACAAAATAATAAAACTCTTGAATATTGTGATGTTTACAACCGACGGTAATTTTAAGGATGAATAATTTGTATACCACTAAGTATTTGTTCCAGACATACACTTAGTGGCATACAAATTATACATACTACACGTTTAACACATATGTTTTTAAAAATAGTGCACGTTTTTAAAAATAGTAATGGTAATAGTCAGTCCCGTAATGTAGGGTTTACCAAAATAGCTGCGGTTGTCACACAACCACGATTCACAATAGGTGGCGCAGTACCAGACACCTTGCACCAAGGCAACGGCATGTTGTGGTTACGACATAAGCATATACCACCCCCTTTTCCCGTGGCTTCCGTAAAAGGCGACTAAGTAATACCTCGAAAATAAACTACCGATGGATGGCGGGATAAACACCTTGAAAAACACTAGACCGGTGACGGGCAGCAGCGTCGAAGTTGGAAAATGTCTCATTCTGCGATCGCCGATTTGCTTGCCAAGCATGGCAATTATGAAAAACCTCTCGTACGTTAAATACCCACGTTCAGCAGTGGATCCTAACAGTCTGTTATGTATTTACGTAAGTGTGATAATTATTTTTAATATGCAAAGTAATTACTTAGTTCCATGACAGAATGATGCGCTTATAAACTAAAAATGAACACGCTCACTACCGCATATATATCTCATTACCCTGTCCCATATCTCATTACTATCCGATGTAGACACTCTAGTGGGTTCAGCTCACATTTTAACAAAGCTTATTTGATACACAATGGCAGGTGATTTCTCTTAGCGTAAACCAACTAAAGCAATTGATACAATTGATTTTATTTTATTATTATTGAAGTCACGACAGCCGACGGGCTTACCACCGTCACGTTGTTTCAAAAGTATCTTCAGTGGAAAGTGGGTCCAAACGACTCAATTGTCTTAATCGACCACTTTATTGGGAATCTTCGTGAAGATATTTATTTACTTATTTATTGGTAGGTTACCCGGGGCCTCGACTATCGTGGCTTTGGCAGATAAACCATATAAATGTTTGTCTCTTATCTCATGGCAATGAGAAATAAAAAAGTACACGTAGATAAGTAACTCTGTAAGGGTGGAGACAGGTGTCAGTCACTTCAATGAAGATAGATGGACAGGATTCCGGGAGGCTAATGGTTTACATTTTTTTCACTCTAATCTCGTAAAAGAATTTCACCATTTCATCTGAGGCCATTTCCAATTCAACTTTTATTTAATTGAAATGTCACGGCCTCAAGGAAGTAAAAAATCTTTTGTCCGGGAGTATTTATTGAACCTAATGAAGATTTAAGTTACGGTAGCCGAGTGGTTAGTTGATCTGAATTCGCGTTAAGAGACCCAAGCTCTATGTCCTGATAAAGGGCTCGTACCAATGACTTTTTTTAAAACTCATGTACTATTTATATGGTTGGCTTCGCCATTAACATGGCGAAAAGTTTACCATCGTCACATTGTCCCCAATAAATGTCTTTGGTGGAAGGTGGATGTAAAGGACTTAATTGCCTAGACCTCTTTCGTCCCCAGTATTAGTGTGAAAATATTTTTTCATTTAGGTTTTTTTTACATTTAATTTCCCTTATCTCTTTGATTAAAAATATTTTTAGATGAGTTCTGTTCGATTGTAAGCATGAATAGTATTTTTCAAATTCGTCACAACCCATGCATTTTCGTTTCATTTGAGTAACTAGGTATGTTAGCAGATGTTTATTTTTATTTATAATTATGTACGACCTGATAATTTTGTTGGTTGTAACACTGCCTTTGAAGCAAAGGGATGCGGGTTGGAATCCCGCTAGAGGTAAACAATTTATGTTGAATCTTCACTTATTTCCTTCATATTTCGAATACACAAAACTCTCAAAAATGAAGTCATTTCAACTTAATTTTCACCTAAGCTTATTTTAATGACCTCCGTGGATGAGTAGCGCATCGGTCGGTTTTCATGGTTTCATCACCTCGGAGATCCGGGGTTCGATTCCGAGTACGGTCAATGTAGAAAAATACCTTTATATATCATCTTTTTCGGGTGTTTGTAGCACCTACGTTATTTCTGATTCCACAACACAAGTGCTTAAGCTAATTTAGTACCAGATCAATGTATGTGATGTTTTCCCTATCTACGTATGTACTTATTACATACTCATTCATTAATGGATTTAATTAAGCTTTGTTGAAAACATATGATCGAGTGTGTACAGCTAATGTCATAGTGGGCCCATAAACTACAATTCATTCAATGACCTCGTCAACCTCGTCCTAATCTCAACCCAGATTACAATCCGTTCTATTTGTACATAAAGTGGGCCCCCATTAGTTTGGAGAGTCTTGTGATTAAATCGATTCCTGAGTGAATTCAACACTAATCCGACCCAACTCGTATCAAGCTCGACTAGCAGTCCCCTTCAATAATTTCTTCTCCAATTTGCAGGGTAAAGATAATCTTATTGAATTTAATCTTCTACCTAACTCAAACATCTTTATGGCCTTAATGTTAAAATCATAATACCTTAAGACTGATTGGAATACGCAGTTAAGTGAATTAATATTTTTTTCCAAATTTTGTGTTATTAAAATTCCGGTATTTTTAAGAGATACTTGTTTATTTGAAAAGCTGAAAAGTGAAACATAATATCGAATTAAATGCTACAATTTCTTGTAATGTTTTTATTGTAATTTAGTAAGTTAGTATTGTATTCAATGTGATTTGTAATGGTTTAATTAAATAATAAATAAATAAATATCTTCATGCAATTCCCAATACAGGGGTAGACAGAGGTCTAGTCTAGATAATTAAGTCCCTTGACCCACCTTCCACCGAAGATATTTTCGGGTCAACGTGACAGGCGGTGAGCCCGTCGCCGTCTTTATATCCAAGCCAACGACATGCTTCATAAATAAGTTTTTAAAAAACCCATTGGTACGAGCCTGCCACCTGGGGAACGAACTCGGGTCTCTTGACTCGAAATTCCGACTACCAAACTACTTGGCTATCGTGACTTCAATGCAATATTTAAACATGCAATATTTTCTATAATTAACTTACTTGACACA
Organism: Sericinus montela; assembly: GCA_029286605.1. Lineage (NCBI taxonomy): Eukaryota > Metazoa > Arthropoda > Insecta > Lepidoptera > Papilionidae > Sericinus > Sericinus montela. The sequence goes on along the minus strand of JAGSMR010000035.1, from coordinate 566,702 downwards.
ACCCTCTATATTATATATATTCTCATTCTTTTAATCCCACTTCATCGAACTTAACGATACTGCGATGGCTGGTACTTTTTTACGGGATACGTCGCGCGATTGGGTAGGTATTGGCTGAAAATCAGCGTTGCGGTTAATCCAGCGACGTTATGCCAAGTTGTACCGTTTCCTTTAACACGGGTCTTGGTTATTGAACCTCGACTGAGGCTTTACTTACTCTCTTTTTTATTTTTATGTATTTATATTTAATGCCTTTATTTTATGTATTTATATGTTATGCTGTGTCAGTGTTTATGAATGAATCATTCATTTATACATACGTACTTAACGACTTGAAATAATCCACTGCTGGAGAGTGAATATTATTTTAAATCACCAAATCTACAAAAAATAAATCGTACATTTATGTCGTTGACTTGGATATAAAGACGGCGACAGGCTCACCCACTATCAAGTTGTCACAAAAAATATCTTCAGTGAAAATTTAATTGGAAGGACTTAATTGTCTAGACCTCTATGTAATTCAGGGGGAATTGAGAATGGCGTGAAGACATTTTTTTAAACAATAAAAGTTTAATTTCATACAGTAAAAAATCATATTGAATGCCATTTTTTAATATAATGGTGATTCTTATTTAATTTTAACTGATAAAAAAGAAACGTTAATCTAGTAATCAGAGCGTTTGCTTTAAAAAAGAAAAATGTCTAGTATATCTGCAAGTCGAAAATATATTCAACTTATTTTGATAGTTGCAGTTAATCAGTTTTGAACTTTAATAGATGCTTATCATCCCTAAAACAAGTGCCAGTTCCGGAACTTACACCGAAAGCTTGCCAGGCTATTAGTTCGTCGTCACTCAGCCTCCATTGATCGTTTCTTGGCAGAGACGCCTATAAACTGTGCTTTTTTGAAGCTTTTTTCTGTCGTCTTTGAGAATATTTTGGATATAGATATATATCTTCACTTAATTTCCTATACTGGGGTAGACAGTGGTCTAAGCAAAGAAGTATTTTCTATGCATTTTGCACCGTAGCTTATTTACGATAACGTGTCAGGCATTATATACTTACATGTGTATATATTAACATGGATAGATATCATGGATACGTAATAAAAATCCATGATTCGAGTACAAATATTGATATAAAAGAGTAATCTCGGAATGGGCATAAATAAATTTAGTCCAGTTCAACCTTAAAAGAACACTAAATTGTGCGTTCACCGCTGAAAAGTAATCCTTCGTCGTGTCACCTAATTTTGAGAGAAATCTTCTAGTTGCCTCAGCCTGTATCGTAATCCTTGGCGTTGACATATCGAGCAAAGTTCAGTTTGGAGGTCACTTGGAAGGGAAGGCCAAATTGGTATTACTTCATGCCGGCCCACCGCATGTAACTTTATAAGGCGCAGGTTCAGCCGCACATGGAGTACTATTGTTATCCCTGAGCACGGGCACCCCAGTGTTAGCTCCTTCCATTTGACCGTATGACAAAGAGCGGTTAGAATCGTCGACGAACATGTTCTATCTGATCGGTTATCCTGGCTTTGCGAAGAGATGTTGCATCTCTTTGCACTTTTACAAGATGTACTACTGGAAGTGCTCCGAGGAATTGTTCGGATTATCCGAACAATTCGATCAAATCCATCGTACCTTACGGCATAGTCAAAAGTTCCATCAAAGCATTCCACCACAGTGCGTTTTTCGCGGAATTTTGTGCCGAGCACTTGCACTTTATGGAATGTGCTGCCGTCACCGGTATTTCCGGACCGATACGAATTGGGAACCTTCAATAAAAGAGCCTATACCTTTCTCAAAGGTCGGTATTGTAAGTATTCATAGGTGGCGTTAATCACTTACCATCACGTGAGCCAATTGCTCTCTTGCCTCCCTATTCTATAAGAAAAAACATATTGATTACACTAGTCTTTGCACCTAGCGGGACCTTCAACCACTGAAATGATTGAAATCTGACGGTTAATACAAGTTTAGAAACTTTATAATAAACTTTTACAATATTTTAAGAACTAGTAAACCATAGTTAATCATAATTAAGATGCCTTTTCTGCTGTCAAACAAACAATTATATCAACTTCATTGCTGTGGTAAAACTGTCCTTTTTTAATTTATTTTATAAATTTTGCTACTTTCACTGACAATGGCATGATCGTCACATCGTAGCATAATTCTATATAGTCAAAGAATAATTTAAACACCAAAGTAGTCCCTGATCCATAAATAGTATAAATTGAAACGAGGATATAAACCGCAAGGTAGAGAGGAGACCGCAAGGTGATCTAATAGGACCGCCACTCCTCCCTTGTTATGTCGTACACTACATTTTTGCAATAGTACAAGTTACTATACACGACCGTCCTATAATTTCCGAGTCTCACCTGAAGCGATCGTTAGGGTTGGTTACACGGGCATTGTTTAAGCTATTAGTACAACTGAAGGCTTTTAAGTAAAGTTAACAAACCGTGCGAGAACTTACAAGTTCACGTTTGAATCTTGAAATGTTTGTTGTTGTTATTAAGTTGGCAGTGTGAGGTTTTGGGTTTTTCTTCGGCTACCTTATAACAATTTACGAAATGTTTTTGGCATCAAACATAACGATTATTTTAAGATAATGTTAATCAACATTATCTTAAAATAATCTTAGTAAAATACTTGTCGACTACTGAAATCTTTAATTTACAACAATAAATAAAAGAAATATCTTCGCGTCATTCCCAATACAGGAGTAGACAGAAGTCTTTTCCACCATTTTCCACAGAAGACATTTTTTGGGGCAACGTGACAGATGGGGAGCCCGTCTCCGCTATTATGTCCAAACCAACAATGTAAATCGTACATGAGTTTTTGAAAAAAACAGTTGGGATCGAACTCGGGTCTCTCGATTCGAATTCCGATCACCCAAACACTCGGCTGGCGTGAAAATACGAATATATCTTCACGCCATTCACAATACATAGGTAGACTGAGGACTAATCAATGAAGTCCTTTCGACCCATCTTCTATCGAAGACAGTTAAGTCTTTTCTACCCACCTTTCATCGAAGACAGCTTTTGGGACAACGTGACAAGTGGTGAGCCATTTATATGTCCAAACCAACGAATCAAATTGTACATAAATTTTGTAAAACCAATTGGTTCGAGGCAACAGGCTCAACACCTGTTATGTTGTCCCGAAAATATCTTCGGTGGAAGGTGGGTCGAAGGGACATAATTGTCTAGACTAGACCTCTGTCTACCCCTGTATTGGGAATTGCGAGAAGAAATTTATTTATTTATTTTATCAAGATGGTTATCCCGCCATCTGTGGTTACCCATAGATGTTTTCAAAAATTTTCTCTTAAAATTTTCTTACGAAAAGACACGAAAAGAGAGGGCCCCCTTTCTTTTGGCATTCTGGTGGCATTTTCATAAGACTGTACCACCACTGCAGAATACTCATAAATAAACTCAAAGTTAAGGATCAATGTCTGACTAATATTTATTTTATACATTTCAAGTTCATTTCCACTCCATTGGGTGAAACAAAAAGCATTATTTCAACAGCCAACGCATTATTCTCGGCGTAAGATAGAATAAATAATATTCGAGGCGCAATATAAAAGTCCGTTGTCAATAATTTATTATTTTCGTTTCCTTTTAAAGCGATGCCATTAGCGTCGCGTTGAGTGCTTCTCCTCGCGTCTCAAATTTTCCACTTTTAAGGGGGAATTCTGTGAAACAACGTCAACGCTGCCTGTTATCTAAATATCTCTTGCAAGTGAAATTTCCATGCCTTCTATAAAATAGCTTTTTCTTACAGTTTTATCTTTAGGAAGTAGACTTGAAGGAACTGCTTCGATTCTAGATAATGATACTTAGCAGTGCTCGACGAAATTAGTTTTACTGAAATTGGTACACGGGAACGTTAAAGTTTTAAGTTTTTTCTTACAGTTATTTATATATATTTTATTGTGTGTGAGGCATTATAAAATTAGATTCGAAATTAGTATTTTAAATGTCGTTTTTAATTTATGAAATTGAATTAAGTATATAAAAATATCGTCATGCAATTCCACATGCTGGGTTATAATAAGTTTTGAAAAAACCCATTGGAACGCGCCTGGCGATCTTTAGACTCGAAATCGAGTCACTCAACCAGTCTGTCGGTAGCCAATTGAATTTTTAAGGCTAATCCCTTAATTGCCTCTTTCAAACAACCATGGAAAGAAATATATGCTTACGCCGTAACCAGATAATATTAATAAATACGCAGATAAAAATAAACAGCAGCACAACATTGCTATCAAAATCAAAAACTCCGAAGGTACAAAAATAAACCAGATCCGAGATAATGTAGAAAAAGTGGTTTTGTACATTGACCCGTCAGAGTATCAAACCTGGATCTCAGCGCTGGCGTCACTATGAAAACCGATATCTACGCCACTCGTCCACGGTGAACGTGCATTAATGGAAAGTTAAATTCTAGTTTAACGATAACAATACAATAGCTCTTACATTCACTGAAAAAAGGACTGACATAGCAGCATATCTCTGTATAAGGCGTCTTATGAAACGTCAATTACTATTCGAGGGTCGCTATTGTACTAGAGACTAGAACGGCCAAGGGTTGTTCGCAGACCGTGGGGACCATTATCACGAGTCTTTTTGTCCCTCGTCCCTTTTTTGCTATCCCTTGTAAGACAGATAGCGGATGGGCAATAATTGTGGTTTAAGCTCTTTCATGCTTATCGTGTTATAATTTAAGCGAATTTATTCGGTTCGATTCATATACAGCAGGCTGTGTTACGGTATTTAGTAGCAACGGCTTGGAAAATTACTTTAACAATTTTAATGAAATTTTATACTTTCATTTGTAGCTTAATCCAACTTGATAATGTAAATTATTGGTGTGCATTTGCTGACCTCTATGTTCGAGTTACGACATATTGATTTTGTAGGTATCGCCCATTCAGAGGTCCCGGGTTCTTTTTTTGGACGGAACAATGTAGTAACAAAAAGTCCTTTCCAATCACCTGTCACCGAAAACTTCTAGGGACAAAGTGACGGATGCTAAGCCGGCCGCCGTCTTTATGTTCAAGCCAACGATATATATCGTACATAAGTTTTGAAAGATACTCATTGGTACGAGCCTATTCGATCCTTTTTAACTTGAGTTCCGATCACCCAACTCCTCGGCCATCGTGACTTCTGTATTTGAGAGATAACAGAAGGTGAACTGTACCATGCCTCTTAATAAGTGTTAATGGAAACTTCTAGACACTTTACATTACAAATAAATTATAAAAATAAATTTAGCTTTTAAAACTTGGACACACACTACTGTAGAAATTCTTATGAATATTTCATATAATTACTTTGCCATCGTCAAAATATTTTCACGTACAAAAAATATTCAAGACACGTATAGAATTCGGAAACCTGAAATCCGTGCGCCCCGTTCGTAAATGAACGGAGGCTTGTTATAAAACGGGATTAAAGGGACGAGCTGAAATTTCGTTCCGAGACTTTTTCCGCGCTATTTTCATCCAGTTTCGTGAAAATATGTGTAAATAGCGTCACTATGCGCCTCATTATAGCAGGCCTTCGCTAGCTAGACCGACGAGAAATTAATTTGAAGCGTAATACAATGGAGCTTGGCGTAAATGCATTGGCGGAGGCTTTAACTAGAAGCTACAATGGGATTACTTCTTTACAAAAGTAGATACAATGTTCTGTCAGTACGTATCTGTTATGTGTGTAGCGACATCTATATCTCCACATTTGAAGGTAGCTAGTGGCGGATTCAGGAAACAAATAGACATCCTACATCGCGCTATCTAAGTTCGCACGGTTGCACGCATATATACGATTAACGATAGCGCACTGGTAGAGGAGACGTCCTCCCAAGTTCACGAACACCCGATCTGGCGGGTAGCTATCCATTTCCTGCAGCAAATCATCCGCTACAAGTGTGTTTTTAAAATAAGTAAAATAAATAAATATAAATATAAATATCTTCACGCAATTCCCAACACAGGGGTAGACAGTAAAAGTCCCTTTGACCCACCTTCCACCGAAATATATTTTCGGGACAACGTGACAGGTGATGAGCCCGTCGCCGTCTTAATGTCCAAGCCATCGACACAATTCGTACATAAGTTTTTGAAAAACTCATTGGTACTACGGTCTCGAACAACTCGGGTCTCTTGACTCGAAATTCTGACCACCCAACCACTCGGCTATCGTGACCTTTTTAAGTATATATTTAATAATATAAAATAAATAAACATGATTATTATTATTTCTATTATTATGTATATGGCTAATACTGTGGGTAGCACAAGATTATCTGCTTACGTGATTTAAAAGCATAATTTATGCTGAACTTTTTGTTACTAAATTAAAGAGAAAAAATGTTTTCTTTATATTTTATCTGACACGAGCGGTATCCCGCCCCTGTCCGTTCAAATAAAATTTAAAATAAAAAACACGTTTTTTCTCTTTAATTTAATACCTACTTACTTACTAAATACTGATATATTTCGGGGTAGGTTAAAAACCTGTCCTGACCTATCAACTGTCGTTTCACTATCATCCGTAGACAATTAACGAATGTCACCATTATAACATTCTATTTCATTAAATATTTTTTATAGGAAAAGAAAATGAAAAAAAGAATAACTTTCTGAGCTAAACTTGTTACTTATTAAGTTAAATGAAATGTCCTGATAAGCTCTTAAGACGCCAATTTCATGCACTACTTACTGATGTGTTTCAAATCGGCGCCAAGTGTTGATAAATTTGAATTATTTTTCAGTGTTGTCGGAACTACCTTTTAATAATTTTTTTAATATCAACTTATACATTTTTGTTGATGAACTTAAAAACCATTTCAGTCAAGTTAAAGGACAATAATTAACAACAGGACGTTGATAATTTAAAACACGAATAAATGTATAAATATTTTTTTTAATATAAAATAAAAATTCAAGAATTAAAAAAATAATCATAGAATTGTCAATTTATTAAAATAATAATTATTTATACGATAAGCGTATAAATAGAAATTTCCTTTAAAATTACGTCACACCCAGAGCAAGAAAACATACTAAAATAAGCCGACTACATTTAAAATATGTTTTAGAGTGTGCCGAATTGAGTCTAATATTATTAAAATTATCTAAGTATTATTAAAATTATAGACAGATAAATTGTTTGTAATTATAACTAATAAAATCATAATCAAACTAAATTATAGTTATGTCTTTATTAGATGTGTTATTTTTTTTTAAAATACCTGTCGGTTGTGACTTGTACCACTGTATATTTTGAATATACAAGTAGACGAGTCTTTAAATTTCTTAGGGCCAGGCCTGTTAAATAAAATTAAGCGGCATCAAATGACTTGTACGAGAATGACTTTAAACTTAAATCGGGAGACTGAACGAGTTTTATAATCAGTTAATGATTCTGCAGATTGTACAAAAGATTCCACAATACTTTTGAAGGTCGGAATTCGAGTCGAGAGAGTCGCATTCGATCCCTAGGTTGTATGCTCGTATTTATGTGCTTTTTCAAAACTAATGTACGATTTACATCATTGGCTTGGATGTTAAGACGGCGACAGGCCCACATTCGGCGGTCACGTTGTCCCAAAAAAATGTCTTTTTTGGGACAACGAGAGATGGGACCAAAGGACTTACTTGTCTAGACTCATCACCGTCACATCATCATCAGGCACACCACCGGTCCCAAAAATATCTTCGATGAAAGGTGGTTCGAAACAGCACCAGATACCTCACACCATAGATACTGCTGTCCGTCACTGGTACGTTTAATTTAGTCTGATATTCTTCGAGGAAGTATCCTGCCATTTATCGGTAGCTATTGATAGTGTAAGTGCATCCCCCTTAGTCGCCTCTTACGACATCTTCGGGAAGAAAATAATAAATAATAATCTTTCTGTCCCTGTATTGTGAATTGCGTGAAGATATTTATTTATTATTTTCTCCCCGAAGATGTCGCACGATAGCCAAGTGGTAGGGTGGTCGGAATTTCGAGTCAAGAGACCCGAGTTGGATCCTCAAGTGGCCGTACCAATGGGTTTTTCTAAAACTTATGTACGAATTATATCGTTGGCTTGGACATAAAGACGGCGACGGGCTCAACACCTGTCCCGTTGTCCCGAAAATATCTTCGGTGGAAGGAGGGTCGAAGGGACTTAAATGTCTAGACTAGACCTCTGTCTACCCCTGTATTGGGAATTGCGTGAAGATATTTATTTATTATTTTCTCCCCGAAGATGTCGCACGATAGCCAAGTGGTAGGGTGGTCGGAATTTCGAGTCAAGAGACCCGAGTTCGATCCTCAAGTGGCCGTACCAATGGGTTTTTTATAAAACTTATGTACGAATTATATCGTTGGCTTGGACATAAAGACGGCGACGGGCTCAACACCTGTCCCGTTGTCCCGAAAATATCTTCGGTGGAAGGTGGGTCGAAGGGACTTAAATGTCTAGACTAGACCTCTGTCTACCCCTGTATTGGGAATTGCGTGAAGATATTTATTTATTTATATATTTGTTTATTTATATATATATATATATATATATATATATATATATATATATATATATATATATATATATATATATATATATATATATATATATATATATATATATATATATATATATATATATATATATATATATATATATATATATATATATATATATATATATATATATATATATATATATATATATATATATATATATATATATATATATATATATATAAATATATATATATATATTTATTTATTTACTTACTTATTTATTTATTTATTTATTTATTTATTTATTTATTTATTAGAACACCACGGGCAGTTGACTATCGTGGTTTCTATTAAACAATTTAAATATGTAAAGAGGAGCAAGACTATGCAAATTAACACTTGGGCTATAATCTTATTAGCAAAACTCTTATCATTTTGTAAAACCGCGTAGATATTTTGTAATGTATGCTACAATGAGAATACATTATCTGATAAAAATTTATACAGTTACTTTAATAACAATATTTTTATAATCGCTACGCTTGGCAAGCGGATTGGCGATCGCTACTTCCCATTCCTATATTTTGCTAGGTATCACTAGCTGAGAGGTCCCGCGTGTATATGTAAAAAAAAAAAACACTTTTTCCCCATTATCTCGGGTCAGGGTGTTGTGGCATTTTTGTTATTTCTGATTCCATAATACAATTATTTACGATGTTTACTTTGGGATCAAAGCAATGTATGTGATGTTTGTTGTGCAAAATTTTTTAAAAACAGGAAAGTGTTTTCTACATTGACCCGACCGGGAAGCGAACACGAACGTAGGCGGCACTATGAAAACCGGTGTGTACGTTACTCGTCCACGAAGGTAATCTTAAAACAATAAAATTAACCAAGCAATAGAGGTCGCCATTTTAAGTTACTTGGAATATTTGTCGCTTAATATTCATGTACCTTCCTACTTTTTGCTTTTCATATTTTTCTTACATTTCTTTTTACAACCTTTTTTTTATTTATAGACAGGGAATTGAATCATCCTTTGTTTTATGTATTCAAGTAGTAAAACATCTTACGCAACTCAACCTACTTGGAGTATAGTGCGACCCGATCATCTCGGCCCCGCCTCAACCCAGTTTATAACATTGTCAACAACTTACGGCTCGTGTGTGAAACCAATCAAAACTATACGAGATATCCACCCGGAGCTTTGACACATTTAAAATTGGGTTTTCTCACAATTGTTTTCAGTGCTGCGCCGAAGATTGCTTAATATACATAACTAAAATAAATTAATAAATACATACATACATACATACTTAACGGCCTGTTAAAGTCAACTGCAGGACACAGGCCTCTCCCATAGGGAGGATTTGCCCTAATCACCTCGCTTGATAGGCGGATTGGCGATCGCAGTACCAGACCACTCGCACCTCAGACGGTGCTGCCCATCTTCGGTCTGATTATTTTTTCGTCTGATTATTTTGGTCTGATAAATTTAGAGATTGTTATCCAGCTATCTATCGGTTGCCATTGCGATAGTAGGAGCAGTGTTCCTTAGTCGCCTCTTACGACACCCACGGGAAGAAAGGGAGTGGCAATATTTATGTCCTATCGACCTACATTTGACTGAAGTCAATTTTGGAACAATGAATAGGGGATTAGAGTGCCGTCGTCTTTACGTCCAAGCCAACGATATAAATCTTACATAAGGTTTAAAAAATCTCTATTATGAGCCTACCATCTGGGGACTGAACTTAGGTTCCGATTACCCAACCACTCGGTAATCGTGGCCCTTATGTTATGTACAAAATAATCTAAATTTACGATATACATTTACGCGTTAGAATAAGTTACGATAGCTTAAACGATACGGTGATCGGAATTCTTGTTACGAGAATAGAGTTCGATGCCCAAGGCCCGTACGAAGGTTTTTTCAAAAACTTACATACGATTTATATCGTTGGCTTGGACAATGAGATGGCACGGGCTCACCACCTGTCACGTCGTCCCAAATAATGTCTTCGGTGGAAGGTGGGTCGAAACGACTTAATTGTCTAGACCTCGGTCTACCCCTGTCTTGCGAATGGAGTGAAGATATTTATATTTTACATACATAATATAGTAACACTGCTTGGAATCTAAGCTTCTGACTACGGGCTAACATTTGTGATGAACAAAACCTTAAAATGCAATCGGAAACAGATGACAAGAATTCTGCATCGAAAAATACTAAAATTTATTTGACCAGTGATCGGCGGACATCAGCGTTTTATTTTGTCAGGTACTGAAATCTTCCTAGACCGTTACGTTCACGTCAGAATAACTAAGATGAAAATATTCTTTAATGAAATAAATACAGGAAGTTTGAGTGCCACTGCGCTGATTTAAAAGTGTCAATTTTTCAGTTAACAAGAACTGACGTCTAACTTACCGATGTCTCCCGTTGTTCCCAACTTGTTCCCCCCTTGTTTAGAAATCGTTAGCATCGTGTTCCCTTTTGAGACATCAGGTTTGATTAATGATATCCAAGCTTGACGCTGTGATTAATGAGATTTATTTGGGTATTATTATAAAATAATAAATATCTTAACGTATGTTTCCTATACTGGGATAGACAGAGATTTTAAACCTCCTTAAAACGAAGCTTATTTTGGATAACGTGACAGGAGGTGAAACTATCGCCAAATGCATGGTAGGAGCTAAGTCAATTGCATAATTCGTATATGTGTATGAATAATTCGTATATGTGTATGAATAATTCGTATATGTGTATAAATTTTTCAACCTGTAAATACAATATAATATTTTAGCAGGTAATATATAGGAAAACTGTAGGAATAAATGTTTATTTCACTCTTTAACATGGTAAAAGATTTTTCAAAGAATTTTGTTTGGCGATTTGGCACCTTCAAAATTAAATCGTTCCAGGGAATGATCCTAATAAATACGAATTTGTAGAGAAATTCGTATTCCCCTTAAATAAGACACAGTAAAAAAGTTCATGCAAATTTTGGCGAAGTCGAATATGTAACAACTTGAGACGTGAAACAATTGAGAAAACAATATCATATTTACACAACCCAAATATGAACTTAATGCTAGTATTTTGAAGTCTCTTATGCTTATTTAATTGATCGTGCGTTCTATCTATATAACTGATGACAGCATAATCAAATTGGAAGGAGAAGAGTTTGTGCGAAAATATTTTTTTAGGAACGTGGAGAAGTGATAAGATACATAGATAGGTGCAACATCGGATACATTGCTCTGCATTGACCCGACTCGGAATCAAACCTGGGACTTCAGGACTGGCAACTCAGAAAACCGGTGTGTACGCCACTCGGCCACGGTGGTCATCACGATCGAAATAAGTATGTAAATTTCTAAAAAGCTCATTGCTACGAGATTTACACCTGTGGTTCGAATTAGTACCTCCCACTACGAATTACGATAACCAGATCACTTAGCTATCGATTCTTTAATAAATCGCAATTAATAAACAGACCCACCAAAACGAGGAAGAATAAAAAATGATGTCGTTACCCAAAACCGCGCCGGACAAAGCGGTTCGCATAGAATCGTAATTTGTAACGGGCGCTATAATAGCATGCATTTTAATTACAAACTGTAACTCAAGTCTCAAGTTGGGCCATTCCCGACGAGTCTCCCCTTCCCCAAGAATGCCGGAACACCGGCTCGGTGCGCGAGCTGGGGGTGATAAATTGTATTTCTGGTTCTCACACTAAATCACACCTTTATGAAAGGAACTGTATTAAGAGCCGTTGATATATTTTAGTTTTGCGAAGTTAATGGTGCTACATGAACGCATGCATTGGATGAAAGTTTTATATTATTTATTTTCGAAACATATTAAATATTATATTTCTCAATAAAGGGTTAGCCAGAGGTCTAGACATCTTGGTGCCCTAGACCCACATTTCACCGGAGCTTATTTTGGGACAATGTGACAGGTGGTGACCCACTTGCTATCCAGTCCAAGCGAACACTATATAACTGTATATGTGTATGAATAATTCGTATATGTGTATGAATAATTCGTATATGTGTATGAATAATTTGTATATGTGTATAAATTTTTCAACCTGTAAATACAATATAATATTTTAGCAGGTAATATATAGGAAAACTGTAGGAATAAATGTTTATTTCACTCTTTAACATGGTAAAAAATTTTTCAAAGAATTATGTTTGGCGATTTGGCACCTTCAAAATTAAATCTTTCCAGGGAATGATCCTAATAAATACGAATTTGTAGAGAAATTCGTATTCCCCTTAAATAAGACACAGTAAAAAAGTTCATGCAAATTCTGGCGAAGTCGAATATGTAACAACTTGAGACGTGAAACAATTGAGAAAACAATATCATATTTACACAACCCAAATATGAACTTAATGCTAGTATTTTGAAGTCTCTTATGCTTATTTAATTGATCGTGCGTTCTATCTATATAACTGATGACAGCATAATCAAATTGGAAGGAGAAGAGTTTGTGCGAAAATATTTTTTTAGGAACGTGGAGAAGTGATAAGATACATAGATAGGTGTAACATCGGATACATTGCTCTGCATTGACCCGACTCGGAATCAAACCTGGGACTTCAGGACTGGCAACTCAGAAAACCGGTGTGTACGCCACTCGGCCACGGTGGTCATCACGATGGAAATAAGTATGTAAATTTCTAAAAAGCTCATTGCTACGAGATTTACACCTGTGGTTCGAATTAGTACCTCCCACTACGAATTACGATAACCAGATCACTTAGCTATCGACTCTTTAATAAATCGCAATTAATAAACAGACCCACCAAAACGAGGAAGAATAAAAAATGATGTCGTTACCCAAAACCGCGCCGGACAAAGCGGTTCGCATAGAATCGTAATTTGTAACGGGCGCTATAATAGCATGCATTTTAATTACAAACTGTAACTCAAGTCTCAAGTTGGGCCATTCCCGACGAGTCTCCCCTTCCCCAAGAATGCCGGAACACCGGCTCGGTGCGCGAGCTGGGGGTGATAAATTGTATTTCTGGTTCTCACACTAAATCACACCTTTATGAAAGGAACTGTATTAAGAGCCGTTGATATATTTTAGTTTTGCGAAGTTAATGGTGCTACATGAACGCATGCATTGGATGAAAGTTTTATATTATTTATTTTCGAAACATATTAAATATTATATTTCTCAATAAAGGGTTAGCCAGAGGTCTAGACATCTTGGTGCCCTAGACCCACATTTCACCGGAGCTTATTTTGGGACAATGTGACAGGTGGTGACCCACTTGCTATCCAGTCCAAGCGAACACTATATAACTCGTATGTACTTGTAAAATGTGAAAAAACGCGTTGGTACAAGCCTACCTCCGAGTTTTATCGATATTAATAAACAATAAATAAATCTATAGATAGGGACAAAATTGCATATATTGCTCTGATCTCTGATTAGTAGCCAAAGCTTTTGTGTTATGGAGTCAGAAAAAACGAAAGCACCATAAACACCCAGACATGACACAATGTAGAAGAAGTGGTTTTTCCAGATTAAGAGAATTGCATCACCGATCTGTTCCGACTTGAGAGCTGGTGATACCATAAAAACCGGTGTAAACGGCTTTCAACCACATTTTACAATTTTTTTTATATTCACTATAATGGAGCGGTTTGGTGGTCGAAATTCGAACCAGGATATTCCAGTTCAATCAAAATTGAGTTTGAAACATACATACAATATGTATAGTGGACCCGGACACTAAGACGGTGATGGACTTACCGCCTTCCACGTTGTCTTAAATTGGCTGGTGACAGGTGAGCCGTGAGGACTTCATTTTCTAGACTTCTACCTACCCTAGTATGAGAAATTGGATGAAGAGTTAGAACGAAAACATGGCGAGAAAACGTGCGCATCAGAGAAATAGTAAAAAAATGTATTTCTTTTTAAAATAGTTCCACGAGCGCTCTTTTGACGTTTTTTTTTAAATATATTTCATTTAATCGTTCAATAAAATTACAATATTACAATAATATGTTTATAGTAATCATAATTAGTAAACTGTCATGTTGTTAGATGAAAAACTCAATAGCTTTTGAGAAAAACAAGACGAAAATAAGATGAGGCAATAGACTTTGACTATAATGCATCAGTTGAAAGCGGCAACAAACAAAAAACGTCAAAGAGCTACGCATAAAGACACAGGCAAAGAAGTGCTCAGACCTCCTTTGATTGTGCTTACTTTACTTTACTTACTTTGTGTCTTCATCATACTTCACCGACTTAAAAAAACCACGTTATGACCATGACACGTATGTATGTAATGTTATTTTTACTGCAATATACATATTTTTACTGTAAGAGTCACGATAGCCGAGCGGTTTGGTGGTCGAAATTCGAACCAGGATATTCCAGTTCAATCAAAATTGAGTTTGAAACATACATACAATATGTATAGTGGACCCGGACACTAAGACGGTGATGGACTTACCGCCTGCCACGTTGTCTTAAATTGGCTGGTGACAGGTGTGCCGTGAGGACTTCATTTTCTAGACTTCTACCTACCCTAGTATGAGAAATTGGATAAAGAGTTAGAACGAAAACATGGCGAGAAAACGTGCGCATCAGAGAAATAGTAAAAAAAATGTATTTCTTTTTAAAATAGTTCCACGAGCGCTCTTTTGACGTTTTTTTTTAAATATATTTCATTTAATCGTTCAATAAAATTACAATATTACAATAATATGTTTATAGTAATCATAATTAGTAAACTGTCATGTTGTTAGATGAAAAACTCAATAGCTTTTGAGAAAAACAAGACGAAAATAAGATGAGGCAATAGACTTTGACTATAATGCATCAGTTGAAAGCGGCAACAAACAAAAAACGTCAAAGAGCTACGCATAAAGACACAGGCAAAGAAGTGCTCAGACCTCCTTTGATTGTGCTTACTTTACTTTACTTACTTTGTGTCTTCATCATACTTCACCGACTTAAAAAAACCACGTTATGACCATGACACGTATGTATGTAATGTTATTTTTACTGCAATATACATATTTTTACTGTAAGAGTCACGATAGCCGAGAGGTTGGGTGATCGGAATTTCGAGTCGGGAGACCCGAGTTTGATCACCAGGTGGCTGGCATGTACCAATGGTTTTTTCAAGATAATTAAGTCCCTTTGACCTACCTTTCACTAAAGATATTTTCGGGACAACGTGACAGATGGTGAGCCCGTCGCCGTGTTTATGTCCAAGCCAAACATAAATTCGTAGATAAGTTGTTGGTAAACCCATTGGTACGATCCTGCCACCTGGTGATCAAACTCGGGTCTCTTGACTCAAAATTCTGACCACCCAACCACTCGGCTATCGTGATTTTTAAAATCGGTACAGCAGCATCAAAGATTCACAATACTGTGTGAGGTCGATATATATTTACGTAACTTGTTGTAACATCGACTTATAAACAGTACATAGTTACAGTACATAGTACGACTTATACACAGTACATAGTACACATAGTTGTACAATTTATTTCAGAAAACTAAGTATATTTTAAAAATTATGATTTTTTTACTATATATAAGTAATTTATTTGTTGATGCATTTAAATTCTTTTAAATTTTTCAAGCACGTGAGCCATGCTGGGTTTTAAGCTGTTAAAAAATGAGAATAGTACGGCGAAGGATATTCGAATTCCGCCCGTGTTAATGTGTTTAAATTTCTCATTTACTTAATAATTTATTTTTTAACAATAGATTGTACAAGTCCATTTGAAGAAATAGGCCTGAACTATATAGATTAGATTTACCCTTATAAAAGACATAGATATAGACAATTATTTTGGAATTTCTTAACGGTTTTATCATTATCATTACAGCCTATCAGAACCTAGGCCTTCCCCCAAAAATCACCACATATATGGTCGAAAGCCACTTGCATCCAACGACAGCATCTTGTGGAGGGTCACCGTAGACTGCGTTTGGCTATACGGCAACGCCTCTGCTATTCCTCCGGTATTGCAAATGTTCATGGGCGGCAATAAACACTTATCATCACTTGTGCCACCTGCACGTTTGCCTCCCTTTTTTATAAAAATATACGATGTTGCCACTTTAGAACTTTTCTTCGCCAAAGGTTTTATCAGTTATTTCATATATATGGCCTGCCCGTTTCCACTGCATGTGCTGAAGTACTAGAGTCCTGACAGCTGTTTCTGTTAACCTGGATCTACTGTGAATGTCTTCATCGCGGATTCCGGAACACTCCCGATGTTTTTCTGAACCCTTTATATAACCCTTTTTTGAAGCCACTGATCAATTTTAAGTTTCCTTATGCCGATAAGATTATTGGTTATTTACAGTATGAAAATAATAAACTCTATATCTTCACACCATTACCAATACAGAGAGGAGACAGATGTCAACACTCCTGTGTTGACCTCTGTCAACACTCTGTCTTTCCAAAAACGTACTCCTGTACGTTTTTGGAACAGCGTGAGGTGAGCCTGTCACTGTCTTTATACATACATACATACATACATATAATCACGCCTCTTTCCCGTAGGGGTAGGCAGAGACCACTTCTTTCCACTTGCTACGATCCTTACATACTTGTTTCGCTTCGTCCACTTTCATTATTCTCTTCATACATTCTCTTCGATTCAGGGTACTCTTGACCTGGCCTTTTTTCAGGACGTCCCTGATTTGGTCTTGAAAAGTCCGCCTAGGTCTTCCCCTTTCTACACTTCCATTCAAACTCGCCTTATATACTTTTTTCGTCAATCGTTCTTCATTCATTCTCTCGACATGGCCAAACCATCTCAGCATACCTTTCTCAATTTTAGTCACTACATCTTCTTTCAGACCACAACGTTTCCTTATTTCACCATTCCTTATCCTGTCACTCAGTTAAACTCCTGACATACTTCTTAATGCTCTCATCTCAACTGCATTTACTCTGCTTTCATGTTTCTTCTGCCATACCCAACTTTCACTTCCGTACATGAGTGTCGGAACCAAAACTCCCCTATGCACAGCCAAACGAGCCTTGTTAGACACCATCCGACTGCTCATAAAGGATTGAAAAGCTCCATTCACCATGTTTCCCGCATTCACTCTTCTTTCAATATCACTCTCACACTTTCCATCTCTTGTGAACTCTGAACCCAGATACACAAACACATTCACCTGTTCAATTTGTTCATCTCCAATCACTATATTGCAGTCTGTCATGACCTCATCTCTTTCAAACACCATTACTTTCGTCTTCTTTACATTCATCTTCATCCCCTTTCTAACAAAAGCTTCACTCATAGCAGTTACCATCTCCTGCAACTCCTCGGCTGAAGACGCAAGTAATACTTGATCATCAGCATAGAGAAAACATTTGACGAGTAACTCATTCATTCTCAACCCACTTTCATTCTCATGGACAATTGTCCATAAACAGATTAAACAGCCACGGTGACGCTACCCATCCCTGTCTAACACCTTTCGATATTAAACCATTCAGTGTATGCCCCGTTTATCCTTACACAAGCACAGGAATCCCTATAAAGAGATTGCAATGCTCGTATGAGGATACTGCTGACACCTTTCACGGACAATGCTGACCACAATTCATTCCTCACCACTCTATCATAGGCCTTTTCTAAATCCACGAACGTGCAATAGACCTTCTGGTTTTTAGCCAGACACTTTTCGGCTATGCACCGCAAGGAAAAGACCTGATCCGTACACCCCATTCCCTTTCTAAATCCCGCTTGTGCATCCCATACTTTTTCGTCCGTTTCATTCACAACCCTTTCAATCAACACTTTCGCATACAATTTACCGACGACGCTGAGAAGGCTTATACCGCGGTAATTTACGCAGTCCTGCCGTGACCCTTTTCCCTTATGTAATCCAAGTCATATCCAAGTTAAGTTATATCCAAGCCAACGATATAAATTTTAAATAAGTTTATAAAAAAAACTCTTTGCTTTATAAAAAAAGCCATAGAAAGCGAAAAGCTAAAACGGCAAAAGGCTCACCACCTATCGCGATGTCCCAAGAACTACATTGTCTAGACCTCTGTTTAAACCAGTATGGGATACATCGTGAAGCTTTATAAAAAGCGTTAATGATCACCAAAACAGATTCATCAAAGGCGCCCGGCAAAATATCTAGGAATACCTCAGCTAACGATCCCAACAAAGCCTTTAGCAATTAACAATGCAATGAACACAAACAAACGGGTATAACGACGAACAAACAAACAAAAATAAAAGTATTCTCGTTAAATTTTCACGCTTCGTAATGCTGGAAGTAAAATTGATTGTCAATGCCATCTCCTTAACCGAGTTCTTTGAACGCAAACTGTTCGCTTTCTTTCCGACGTAATTGCTCAATTCTTCCCCCCCGTTTCTTATAAAAACTCGGCTTAATATGGTGTTATTAAAAATGAAAATTATTTTTAGAGATGAAGCAATTACGGCCACTTGGGTAGGTTAATATTCTCTGAAGCCTTTTTGAAAATAAGATTTTCACGAGCTTCATTTCCTCAAATCTTTTTATTTTAATTGGAGTTTTTTTACTTTTTATATATATGTAATAAATACATAGAGGTATTATATTTAATTATCAATAGCTTCATTATTTGGCAGTAAAGTAAATCATTTATGTATCGATAAATATCACATATATTGCATACATCGTTCGTCATTTTTATCTACCACCGTTTAGTAATGCGGTTCCTCTGTCGAAGATGAAACAGGACAAACAAACGTACTATATGTTCTCTTAAGTAAATGTCACTCGACGGCCCTATAGCATATTTTGTAGTGATCTTTTCAAAGCTTAGTGTTGCCGGTTCCTAGAATCGAATCCGTAACAAACATTTATGTTAGGAATATTAATGTTTGTACTCGAGATATGGATGCCTATGTGTATTAAAAATACTATGTGAAGTCACGATAGCCGAGTGGTTGGGTGGTCGGAATTTCGAGTCAAGAGACCCGAGTTCGATCCCCAGGGGGCAGTACCACTGAGTTTTTCAAAAACTTATGTACGAATTACGTCGTTGGCTTGGACATAAAGACGGCGACGGGCTCACCACCTGTCACGTTATCCCGAAAATATCTTCGGTGGAAGGTGGGTCAAAGGGACTTAATTGTCTAGACTAGACCTCTGTCTACCCCTGTGTTGGGAATTGCGTGAAGATATTTATTTATTTTTTTATAAAAATACTACGTAGATAAATATTTATATATACATCAATTACGTACTTACCTATATATGAATTATGTACAGTTTGATAAAACACTGAGGTGGCCATATGATCACCACTTATTACGTTGTCCCAACTAGACTTCATTGATCTATGTTAAACCCTATATTTGGAATGTGTGAGGGTAAAAAATTAATATAATTAATTTAATAACAGAATTAACAAACATATACTTTAGTACATTTCGAATGAAATCATATTAATATTTTGAATAACATAAACAATAAAACAAAGTATCATACGACGTGGAAAAACAAACTAAACTTTATTTGAACAAAGTACGCTCGTGATACGTAACGTAACTTTCGTCGTATTTACGTTTACAGACTTGCGAAACCAGCCGCTTGTTATTTTAAATATGAACCAGGAAACTTAAACACACAAGTAAAAGTTGAGTTACTCTTAGCAGTAATTCTCTGCTAAATAAACGACCAAACATTGAATAAACTTAACATGCGATAATATGCTCTGAAGTGTTTTAGAAAATATATTATTTCGAGGACGTGTAAAGTCCACCAACGCGCACTGAAGTGGCGTGACTGACTTTCTCCTACTTTCAGCTATCTCAAAAAGTTAGAAGAGAGAGGCTTTTGCCCAGCTGTGAAGTTACAGTTTCCACTTTGCTTTTCCTTTTTTATATATGTAATAAATACATAGAGGTATTATATTTAATTATCAATAGCTTCATTATTTGGCAGTAAAGTAAATCATTTATGTATCGATAAATATCACATATATTGCATACATCGTTCGTCATTTTTATTCTACCACCGTTTAGTAATGCGGTTCCTCTGTCGAAGATGAAACAGGACAAACAAACGTACTATATGTCTCTTAAGTAAATGTCACTCGACGGCCCTATAGCATATTTTGTAGTGATCTTTTCAAAGCTTAGTGTTGCCGGTTCCTAGAATCGAATCCGTAACAAACATTTATGTTAGGAATATTAATGTTTGTACTCGAGATATGGATGCCTATGTGTATTAAAAATACTATGTGAAGTCACGATAGCCGAGTGGTTGGGTGGTCGGAATTTCGAGTCAAGAGACCCGAGTTCGATCCCCAAGTGGCACTGCCACTGAGTTTTTCAAAAACTTATGTACGAATTACATCGTTGGCTTGGACATAAAGACCGCGACGGGCTCACCACCTGTCACATTGTCCCGAAAATATCTTCGGTGGAAGGTGGGCCAAAGGGAACTTAATTGTCTAGACTTCAGTATTGGGTATGACGACATATAACATTTCTCTTAAGTAAATGTCACTCGACGGCCCTATAGCATATTTTGTAGTGATCTTTTCAAAGCTTAGTGTTGCCGGTTCCTAGAATCGAATCCGTAACAAACATTTATGTTAGGAATATTAATGTTTGTACTCGAGATATGGATGCCTATGTGTATTAAAAATACTATGTGAAGTCACGATAGCCGAGTGGTTGGGTGGTCGGAATTTTCGAGTAAGGGTCCCGAGTACGATCCCCTGGTGGCAATTTCGTACCAATGGTTGTTGTTTTAAACTTATGCACGAACTTTTATCGTTGACTCGGAAATTGAGACCGCGACGGGCTCACCACCTGTCACGTTATCCCGAAAATATCTTCGGTGGAAGGTGGGTCAAAGGGACTTAATTGTCTAGACTTCAGTATTGGGTATGACGACATATAACATTTCTCTTAAGTAAATGTCACTCGACGGCCCTATAGCATATTTTGTAGTGATCTTTTCAAAGCTTAGTGTTGCCGGTTCCTAGAATCGAATCCGTAACAAACATTTATGTTAGGAATATTAATGTTTGTACTCGAGATATGGATGCCTATGTGTATTAAAAATACTATGTGAAGTCACGATAGCCGAGTGGTTGGGTGGTCGGAATTTTCGAGTAAGGGTCCCGAGTACGATCCCCTGGTGGCAATTTCGTACCAATGGTTGTTGTTTTAAACTTATGCACGAACTTTTATCGTTGACTCGGAAATTGAGACCGCGACGGGCTCACCACCTGTCACGTTATCCCGAAAATATCTTCGGTGGAAGGTGGGTCAAAGGGACTTAATTGTCTAGACTTCAGTATTGGGTATGACGACATATAACATTTCTCTTAAGTAAATGTCACTCGACGGCCCTATAGCATATTTTGTAGTGATCTTTTCAAAGCTTAGTGTTGCCGGTTCCTAGAATCGAATCCGTAACAAACATTTATGTTAGGAATATTAATGTTTGTACTCGAGATATGGATGCCTATGTGTATTAAAAATACTATGTGAAGTCACGATAGCCGAGTGGTTGGGTGGTCGGAATTTCGAGTAAAGGGTCCCGAGTACGATCCCCTGGTGGCAATTTCGTACCAATGGTTGTTGTTTTAAACTTATGCACGAACTTTTATCGTTGACTCGGAAATTGAGACCGCGACGGGCTCACCACCTATCACGTTGTCCCTTGTTCCCAAAATATCTTTGATGGAAGATGAGTCGAAACCACCTAATTGTCTAGACTTCAGTATTGGGTATGACGACATATAACATTTCTCTTAAGATTTCCATTCGTCTTCGAGTTACGGCTGTCGTCTCTAAAAAGACTCCCCGTCTCTGAAACAGAAAGCAGGCCTCGTGCTTGTAATACTGAGCTTTATTTGTCGCCAGCGGGGTTATTGGGAACGACGCATCGTTTTATCGCACGATCTCGGAATTTGTGTCCGGAATTTATTCCTCTTCATATTGAGCCCCTATTGTGTGTTTTGCATGAATAATTCACTTGTGTTTATGCCGCCTTGTTTGGATTACATTGGCCGCTTGTAGCTGTTTAAAAATATCGCGTGTTTCTCTTTTTACGTTTCCTTCTTACAATGTTTACGGACATGCAAATCTCTAATCAATATTTCTTTTTTAATTACCATTTTTTCTTCTGGCAAATATTTTATTTTGACCTTTTCATTCATTTTACTAACGTTAGTAGATGTTATAACAGCGTTATAAACATAATTAATAGAACGATGTTAGAATATCCTTTTTTTATTTCATTTTCAATGAAATTATGAGATAGATAAATGCGAAATGAGAGAAAAAAAAACTCGACCGAGAGGCGTGATTGGCGTGGTCCCGCCACGCCAATCAACACCGGCGTGAGCTAAGTCTTGTACTTTTGCGTTTTATCAGGTAATTTAACCGGTCTCGTTCCTTCCCCCCTCTTGCGCTCTATCCCTTCCCCGATTCCTTTCTAAATGTGTTATGTAATTTATCTCTTTTAGTCCCTCAACACTTAACCAATTGCTTGTAATTTCCAAGATGCCTCTACTACATATCGGTACCCTACGGTGCCATATGGTATAAGTAAATAAATGGCTTTGAGCATTTAAATTACGTGTTACATACAAATAAAGGCAGTGCGTTCTCGACCAGCGTTTCATTTGTCTCCATCTCACATATTAAAGAGATAATAACCCTATGATAAAAAAATACAATATAACCATAAATATCCTAACAATTTAGAGTGCGGACTGCGACACGTGATGACATCGCCAGTTCAAACTAGCCTTTCGACTATTGTCATAAACCAATTCTGGTGAGGTTTACACCCGCCTTTCGTCTATTGTCATAAACCAATCCTGTTGATTGCAGCTTAATTGGAGTGGTGGGCAGGAACGCCATTCAAGAATTTAGAATTGATAGCATGCTTTAAATCGACTATTAAGACCACTCTGCAATCCGGACCGTGTCTGTTGATTTTAAAATTTCTCATTAATTTAATATACCACATCTAAATCCATGTGGTGACGAAGAGAAGCGTTTAAAGATGTTTTCATTGCTTATCTTCTGGCCATGCATGGCAGTCATTGTAAATCCTCCTTATGTAAGTAGCCTATGTCATGCAGTGAAATTTTATAGGCCATTGTGTATGCATTTATATATGTTAATAGATTATCTTCAAAAAAAGCTAATATCATTACTACCAATAACCTAGCAATACCAAATAATATAACAAGTATACCTGTTAACCAGTCTAAATAAGCTGTAATGCATGTCTGGAGTTACTTTTAGACTAGAGTCAAATGGCGGGTCCGAACCTTCGACGTTGTGTTTCGCAGTCCGCAACCTAAGCCTTAAAGATTTTGCCGGTTATCATTATCATAGTATTGATATAAAAAATATCTTCCCGCCATTCCCAATAATTAGACATTCCCAGTAGTCTAGACAATTAAGTCCCTTTGACCCACCTTCCACCGAAGACATTTTCGGGACAACGTGACAGGTGGTGAGCCCGTCACCATCTTTATGTCCAAGCCAACGATATGAATCATACATAGGTTTAAAAAAGGAGGAGGAGGTAGGAGTCACGATAGCAGAATGGATGGGTATAGAGTAGCAATTTATTTTAGACTCTAAAATTAAATTATTAAAAATGTATAAATAAATTAATATAATCTACCATAAAATGTTTTCAATGCGTGTTTACTCGATCAAATTTAATCTCCACTAAAAAAAAAATATTTACCCATTTCCACGCTACCGACTAAATCAATCAGTATAAGTGTGCCGCGGGGAAAGGAGACTGGCAAAGCGTAAATCCATTTTGAAATACTTGTACGGCTAAATATAGGACTTCATATTTGTAACATACACAAAACCAACGACGTAATTTCTCATCAAGCGAATATCAATCCTATGTGTAAAAGAATTATAATCTTAATCGCATGACGGATTGCTTACGAAACGCACCCCACGTCTCGGTAGGTTTTATATAACCGCAGGGTGAATGGAGCTTTCATACGGTAAATCTGAAACCGGTTCTCAGCGTATTGTTGAATTTGTTACATCCGACTAGGCAAAAGGGCGTATGCATAAACCAATTCTGGTGAGGTTTACACCCGCCTTTCGTCTATTGTCATAAACCAATTCTGGTGAGGTTTACACCCGCCTTTCGTCTATTGTCATAAACCAATTCTGGTGAGGTTTACACCCGCCTTTCGTCTATTGTCATAAACCAATTCTGGTGAGGTTTACACCCGCCTTTCGTCTATTGTCATAAACCAATTCTGGTGAGGTTTACACCCGCCTTTCGTCTATTGTCATAAACCAATTCTGGTGAGGTTTACACCCGCCTTTCGTCTATTGTCATAAACCAATTCTGGTGAGGTTTACACCCGCCTTTCGTCTATTGTCATAAACCAATTCTGGTGAGGTTTACACCCGCCTTTCGTCTATTGTCATAAACCAATTCTGGTGAGGTTTACACCCGCCTTTCGTCTATTGTCATAAACCAATTCTGGTGAGGTTTACACCCGCCTTTCGTCTATTGTCATAAACCAATTCTGGTGAGGTTTACACCCGCCTTTCGTCTATTGTCATAAACCAATTCTGGTGAGGTTTACACCCGCCTTTCGTCTATTGTCATAAACCAATTCTGGTGAGGTTTACACCCGCCTTTCGTCTATTGTCATAAACCAATTCTGGTGAGGTTTACACCCGCCTTTCGTCTATTGTCATAAACCAATTCTGGTGAGGTTTACACCCGCCTTTCGTCTATTGTCATAAACCAATTCTGGTGAGGTTTACACCCGCCTTTCGTCTATTGTCATAAACCAATTCTGGTGAGGTTTACACCCGCCTTTCGTCTATTGTCATAAACCAATTCTGGTGAGGTTTACACCCGCCTTTCGTCTATTGTCATAAACCAATTCTGGTGAGGTTTACACCCGCCTTTCGTCTATTGTCATAAACCAATTCTGGTGAGGTTTACACCCGCCTTTCGTCTATTGTCATAAACCAATTCTGGTGAGGTTTACACCCGCCTTTCGTCTATTGTCATAAACCAATTCTGGTGAGGTTTACACCCGCCTTTCGTCTATTGTCATAAACCAATTCTGGTGAGGTTTACACCCGCCTTTCGTCTATTGTCATAAACCAATTCTGGTGAGGTTTACACCCGCCTTTCGTCTATTGTCATAAACCAATTCTGGTGAGGTTTACACCCGCCTTTCGTCTATTGTCATAAACCAATTCTGGTGAGGTTTACACCCGCCTTTCGTCTATTGTCATAAACCAATTCTGGTGAGGTTTACACCCGCCTTTCGTCTATTGTCATAAACCAATTCTGGTGAGGTTTACACCCGCCTTTCGTCTATTGTCATAAACCAATTCTGGTGAGGTTTACACCCGCCTTTCGTCTATTGTCATAAACCAATTCTGGTGAGGTTTACACCCGCCTTTCGTCTATTGTCATAAACCAATTCTGGTGAGGTTTACACCCGCCTTTCGTCTATTGTCATAAACCAATTCTGGTGAGGTTTACACCCGCCTTTCGTCTATTGTCATAAACCAATTCTGGTGAGGTTTACACCCGCCTTTCGTCTATTGTCATAAACCAATTCTGGTGAGGTTTACACCCGCCTTTCGTCTATTGTCATAAACCAATTCTGGTGAGGTTTACACCCGCCTTTCGTCTATTGTCATAAACCAATTCTGGTGAGGTTTACACCCGCCTTTCGTCTATTGTCATAAACCAATTCTGGTGAGGTTTACACCCGCCTTTCGTCTATTGTCATAAACCAATTCTGGTGAGGTTTACACCCGCCTTTCGTCTATTGTCATAAACCAATTCTGGTGAGGTTTACACCCGCCTTTCGTCTATTGTCATAAACCAATTCTGGTGAGGTTTACACCCGCCTTTCGTCTATTGTCATAAACCAATTCTGGTGAGGTTTACACCCGCCTTTCGTCTATTGTCATAAACCAATTCTGGTGAGGTTTACACCCGCCTTTCGTCTATTGTCATAAACCAATTCTGGTGAGGTTTACACCCGCCTTTCGTCTATTGTCATAAACCAATTCTGGTGAGGTTTACACCCGCCTTTCGTCTATTGTCATAAACCAATTCTGGTGAGGTTTACACCCGCCTTTCGTCTATTGTCATAAACCAATTCTGGTGAGGTTTACACCCGCTTTTCGTCTATTGTCATAAACCAATCCTGTTGATTGCAGCTTAATTGGAGTGGTGGGCAGGAACGCCATTCAAGAATTTAGAATTGATAGCATGCTTTAAATCGACTATTAAGACCACTCTGCAATCCGGACCGTGTCTGTTGATTTTAAAATTTCTCATTAATTTAATATACCACATTTAAATCCATGTGGTGACAAAGAGAAGCGTTTAAAGATGTTTTCATTGCTTATCTTCTGGCCATGCATGGCAGTCATTGTAAATCCTCCTTATGTAAGTAGCCTATGTCCTGCAGTGAACTTTTATAGGCCATTGTGTATGCATTTATATATTTTAATAGATTATCTTCAAAAAAAGCTAATATCATTACTACCAATAATCTAGCAATACCAAATAATATAACAAGTATACCTGTTAAACAGTCTAAATAAGCTGTAATGCATGTCTGGAGTTACTTTTAGACTAGAGTCAAATGGCGGGTCCGAACCTTCGACGTTGTGTTTCGCAGTCCGCAACCTAAGCCTTAAAGATTTTGCCGGTTATCATTATCATAGTATTGATATAAAAAATATCTTCCCGCCATTCCCAATAATTAGACATTCCCAGTAGTCTAGACAATTAAGTCCCTTTGACCCACCTTCCACCGAAGACATTTTCGGGACAACGTGACAGGTGGTGAGCCCGTCACCGTCTTTATGTCCAAGCCAACGATATGAATCATACATAGGTTTAAAAAAAGGAGGAGGAGGTAGGTAGGAGTCACGATGGATGGGTATAGAGTAGCAATTTATTTTAGACTCTAAAATTAAATTATTAAAAATGTATAAATAAATTAATATAATCTACCATAAAATGTTTTCAATGCGTGTTTACTCGATCAAATTTAATCTCCACCAAAAAAAAAAAAATATTTACCCATTTCCACGCTACCGACTAAATCAATCAGTATAAGTGTGCCGCGGGGGAAGGAGACTGGCAAAGCGTAAATCCATTTTGAAATACTTGTACGGCTAAGTATAGGACTTCATATTTGTAACATACACAAAACCAACGACGTAATTTCTCATCAAGCGAATATCAATCCTATGTGTAAAAGAATTATAATCTTAATCGCATGATGGATTGCTTACGAAACGCACCCCACGTCTCGGTAGGTTTTATATAACCGCAGGGTGAATGGAGCTTTCATACGGTAAATCTGAAACCGGTTCTCAGCGTATTGTTGAATTTGTTACATCCGACTAGGCAAAAGGGCGTATGCATGAGAAATTTTCTATAACGATACTTCATGCGTTGAATTAAGGAATATCGGAAAAGATAAACAAATGAATAAAGATTCACGTTCAATTTGCGTAACTCAATATTTTCTTTGAGGAGTTTGAGTTTAAGAGTAACTACGTGTTTCAATAATCTCTGCTAGAAAGGAGTGTATTTATGTACATATCATATCCATTTCCAGAACTGATAAACAAATTAAACTATCTAACAAATACTTTGATTGTTTGTGGCACTATTTTTGGCCATAATCTTAAAGATGTGAAAGCAGGGTTATATGACGAAAAACACAGTGTTTTTCATACCCACCTAGTGCAAATTATTTTTATAGAAAAAAATATCTCCAAGCTATTCCCGAGAGAAGTCACGATAGCCGAGTTCGATCCCCAGGTGGCAGGCTCGTAATGGGATTTTCAAAAACTTATGTACGAATTATGTCGTTGGCTTAGACATAAAGATTTACGATGGGTTTCATTATTCGTCACAGCCCTTCCCGAAAATATCTTCGGTGGAAGGTGGGTCAAAGGGACTTAATTGTCTGGAGTAGACCTTTCTACCCCTGTATTGGGAATTGCGTGAAGATATTTATTTATTTTACGCCTTTTCCAATTCCGGGGTTAACAGGGATGTAGACAATTAAGTCCCTTTGACCCACCTTTCACCGATGATATTTTTGGGACAACGTGACAGGTGGTGAGCCCGTCACCGTCTTTATGTCCAAGCCAACGATATGAATCATACATAGGTTTAAAAAGGAGGAGGAGGTAGGTAGGAGTCACGATAGCCGAATGGATGGGTATAGAGTAGCAATTTATTTTAGACTCTAAAATTAAATTATTAAAAATGTATAAATAAATTAATATAATCTACCATAAAATGTTTTCATTGCTTATCTTCTGGGCATGCATGGCAGTCATTGTAAATCCTCCTTATGTAAGTAGCCTATGTCCTGCAGTGAACTTTTATAGGCCATTGTGTATGCATTTATATATTTTAATAGATTATCTTCAAAAAAAGCTAATATCATTACTACCAATAATCTAGCAATACCAAATAATATAACAAGTATACCTGTTAAACAGTCTAAATAAGCTGTAATGCATGTCTGGAGTTACTTTTAGACTAGAGTCAAATGGCGGGTCCGAACCTTCGACGTTGTGTTTCGCAGTCCGCAACCTAAGCCTTAAAGATTTTGCCGGTTATCATTATCATAGTATTGATATAAAAAATATCTTCACGCCATTCCCAATAATTAGACATTCCCAGTAGTCTAGACAATTAAGTCCCTTTGACCCACCTTCCACCGAAGATATTTTCGGGACAACGTGACAGGTGGTGAGCCCGTCACCGTCTTTATGTCCAAGCCAACGATATGAATCATACATAGGTTTAAAAAAGGAGGAGGAGGTAGGTAGGAGTCACGATAGCCGAATGGATGCGTATAGAGTAGCAATTTATTTTAGACTCTAAAATTAAATTATTAAAAATGTATAAATAAATTAATATAATCTACCATAAAATGTTTTCAATGCGTGTTTACTCGATCAAATTTAATCTCCACCAAAAAAAAAAAAAAAAATATTTACCCATTTCCACGCTACCGACTAAATCAATCAGTATAAGTGTGCCGCGGGGAAGGAGACTGGCAAAGCGTAAATCCATTTTGAAATACTTGTACGGCTAAATATAGGACTTCATATTTGTAACATACACAAAACCAACGACGTAATTTCTCATCAAGCGAATATCAATCCTATGTGTAAAAGAATTATAATCTTAATCGCATGACGGATTGCTTACGAAACGCACCCCACGTCTCGGTAGGTTTTATATAACCGCAGGGTGAATGGAGCTTTCATACGGTAAATCTGAAACCGGTTCTCAGCGTATTGTTGAATTTGTTACATCCGACTAGGCAAAAGGGCGTATGCATGAGAAATTTTCTATAACGATACTTCATGCGTTGAATTAAGGAATATCGGAAAAGATAAACAAATGAATAAAGATTCACGTTCAATTTGCGTAACTCAATATTTTCTTTGAGGAGTTTGAGTTTAAGAGTAACTACGTGTTTCAATAATATCTGCTAGAAAGGAGTGTATTTATGTACATATCATATCCATTTCCAGAACTGATAAACAAATTAAACTAACTAACAAATACTTTGATTGTTTGTGGCACTATTTTTGGCCATAATCTTAAAGATGTGAAAGCAGGGTTATATGACGAAAAACACAGTGTTTTTCATACCCACCTAGTGCAAATTATTTTTATAGAAAAAAATATCTCCAAGCTATTCCCGAGAGAAGTCACGATAGCCGAGTTCGATCCCCAGGTGGCAGGCTCGTAATGGGATTTTCAAAAACTTATGTACGAATTATGTCGTTGGCTTAGACATAAAGATGGCGACGGGCTCACCACCTGTCACGTTGTCCCGAAAATATCTTCGGTGGAAAGTAGGTCAAAGGGACTTAATTGTCTGGAGTAGACCTTTCTACCCCTGTATTGGGAATTGCGTGAAGATATTTATTTATTTTACGCCTTTTCCAATTCCGGGGTTAACAGGGATGTAGACAATTAAGTCCACAATAATTCTACCTAAGTTTCACCGATGATATTTTTGGGACAACGTGACAGGTGGTGAGCCCGTCACCGTCTTTATGTCCAAGCCAACGATATGAATCATACATAGGTTTAAAAAGGAGGAGGAGGTAGGTAGGAGTCACGATAGCCGAATGGATGGGTATAGAGTAGCAATTTATTTTAGACTCTAAAATTAAATTATTAAAAATGTATAAATAAATTAATATAATCTACCATAAAATGTTTTCAATGCGTGTTTACTCGATCAAATTTAATCTCCACCAAAAAAAAAAAAATATTTACCCATTTCCACGCTACCGACTAAATCAATCAGTATAAGTGTGCCGCGGGGAAGGAGACTGGCAAAGCGTAAATCCATTTTGAAATACTTGTACGGCTAAGTATAGGACTTCATATTTGTAACATACACAAAACCAACGACGTAATTTCTCATCAAGCGAATATCAATCCTATGTGTAAAAGAATTATAATCTTAATCGCATGATGGATTGCTTACGAAACGCACCCCACGTCTCGGTAGGTTTTATATAACCGCAGGGTGAATGGAGCTTTCATACGGTAAATCTGAAACCGGTTCTCAGCGTATTGTTGAATTTGTTACATCCGACTAGGCAAAGGGCGTATGCATGAGAAATTTTCTATAACGATACTTCATGCGTTGAATTAAGGAATATCGGAAAAGATAAACAAATGAATAAAGATTCACGTTCAATTTGCGTAACTCAATATTTTCTTTGAGGAGTTTGAGTTTAAGAGTAACTACGTGTTTCAATAATATCTGCTAGAAAGGAGTGTATTTATGTACATATCATATCCATTTCCAGAACTGATAAACAAATTAAACTAACTAACAAATACTTTGATTGTTTGTGGCACTATTTTGTCCACAATCTTAAAGATGTGAAAGCAGGGTTATATGACGAAAAACACAGTGTTTTTCATACCCACCTAGTGCAAATTATTTTTATAGAAAAAAATATCTCCAAGCTATTCCCGAGAGAAGTCACGATAGCCGAGTTCGATCCCCAGGTGGCAGGCTCGTAATGGGATTTTCAAAAACTTATGTACGAATTATGTCGTTGGCTTAGACATAAAGACGGCGACGAGCTCACCACCTGTCACGTTGTCCCGAAAATATCTTCGGTGGAAGGTGGGACGAAGGACTCAATTGTCTAGGAGACCTCTGTCTACCCCTGTATTGGGAATTGCGTGAAGATATTTATTTATTTTACGCCTTTTCCAATTCCGGGGTTAACAGGGATGTAGACAATTAAGTCCACAATTCTACATAAGTTTCACCGATGATATTTTTTGGGATAACGTGACAAGTGGTGAACTCTTAAGATAAGCCTTCAACAGAGATTGCCACATAGTACGGTTCTGTGACATCTGCACACTGTCTTCCGTTTTTTTTCCGTTATTTTCGAACCCATACAGACATACATACATAACAGCCTATAAAAGTCCATTGCAGGACATAGGTCTCCCATAGGGAGGATTTGCCATAATCGCCACGCCTGGTGAGCGGGTTGGCGATCGCAGTATCAGACTCCTCGCTCCTCGACGCTGCTGCCCATCTTCGGTTTTATTATTTTGGTCTGATATTTTTAGAGATGGTTATCCCGCCATCTATCCGTAACCGTAAAGATATTCAGGGGTGTTTCCCTTAGTTGCCTCTTACGACACCCACGGGAAAAAAGGGAGTGGAAATATTCTTAAACCGTTACCAAATACCGGGTAAGAATAACACAAGACATTAATTTATATCGAATAAAAAATGTTTGAATAGCTAAAATATTAGTAAATATTACATATCTACTGACTGCTGGGCTTGTTTTGTTTTAAATGTTTTCATTTATCGGAAAATTATAAACATTAACAGCTATTAACCTAACAATTATACTGAATGAGTTCACTACAGTCACCAAATAAGTATATCACTTAATTGAATGGTAGCTTGTATTGATAACAATGCGTTACGTAATGCAGGGAACTGCTTTAAAATTATATTAACTCACATACATATTACATATAAATTAATTTTATCAACTTACAATAAGCCACGATAGCCGAGTGATCGGAATTCGAGTCAAGAGACCCGAGTGCGATCCCCGGGCATGTACCATGTGGGTTTTTCAAAACTTATGTACGAATTATGTCGTTGGCTTAGACATAAAGACGGCGACGAGCTCACCACCTGTCACGTCGTCCCGAAAATGTCTTCGGTGGAAGGTGGGACGAAGGACTCAATTGTCTAGGAGACCTCTGTCTACCCCTGTATTGGGAATTGCGTGAAGATATTTATTTATTTTACGCCTTTTCCAATTCCGGGGTTAACAGGGATGTAGACAATTAAGTCCACAATAATTCTACCTAAGTTTCACCGATGATATTTTTTGGGATAACGTGACAAGTGGTGAACTCTTAAGAAAAGCCTTCAACAGAGATTGCCACATAGTACGGTTCTGTGACATCTGCACACTGTCTTCCGTTTTTTTTCCGTTATTTTCGAACCCATACAGACATACATACATAACAGCCTATAAAAGTCCATTGCAGGACATAGGTCTCCCATAGGGAGGATTTGCCATAATCGCCACGCCTGGTAAGCGGGTTGGCGATCGCAGTATCAGACTCCTCGCTCCTCAGACGCTGCTGCCCATCTTCGGTTTTATTATTTTGGTCTGATATTTTTAGAGATGGTTATCCCGCCATCTATCCGTAACCATAAGGATATTCAGGGGTGTTTCCCTTAGTTGCCTCTTACGACACCCACGGGAAAAAAGGGAGTGGAAATATTCTTAAACCGTTACCAAATACCGGGTAAGAATAACACAAGACATTAATTTATGTCGTTTAAAAAAAAGAATAAAAAATGTTTGAATAGCTAAAATATTAGTAAATATTACATATCTACTGACTGCTGGGCTTGTTTTGTTTTAAATGTTTTCATTTATCGGAAAATTATAAACATTAACAGCTATTAACCTAACAATTATACTACAGCCACCAAATAAGTATATCACTTAATTGAATGGTAGCTTGTATTGATAACAATGCGTTCCGTAATGCAGGGAACTGCTTTAAAATTATATTAACTCACATACATTTTACATATAAATTAATTTTATCAACTTACAATAAGCCACGATAGGCGAGTGATCGGAATTCGAGTCAAGAGACCCGAGTGCGATCCCCGGGCATGTACCACGTGGGTTTTTTCAAAAACTGATCTGTTTATATGGTTGGCTTGGATACAAAGACGGCGACGAGCTCACCACCTGTCACGTCGTCCCGAAAATGTCTTCGGTGGAAGGTGGGACGAAGGGACTCAATTGTCTAGGAGACCTCTGTCTACCCCTGTATTGGGAATTGTGTGAAAATATATATTTATTTTTTTATTTTTCTCTAACAACGATAATGAGAATAAAGATATACAGGTAAAAAACGTAAAGATAAATTCTTCGATACCATGTTTAATTCTTGTCAAATTAGGTTTCATTCTTGCGGTTTTCGTACCTGCCTTTAGCTCTGAATGCGGGGTTACCACTATCTAGGCGATCGGGTGGTCAAGGTAGCAAAGAAAAAAAAAAGAAATTTAAACGGTAATTATCTTATTAAAAATTATAACAGAGACGAAGAAAACAATCAAGAATTACAGATCTAGCCGTCAATAGCCCAGCCGCTGGAAGTTGGTAATACCAACTTCTAGCGGCTGGGCTATTGACGGCTTTGCCTGCGGTTTAACACTTAACCCCTATTAGTTTTCTAATATAAAAATAGCTTAAATTACTCCCAATAACATCAGCCATCTATCAGTTAAAGTCCCTTTGAAATCGGTCCAGTCGATTTAGAGATTAGCCGGAAAACATAAACAGACAGATAGACCGAAAAAAAAATTAAATATTGCTTTTCTTAACATAAGTACCATGTTCAAAATATATTTAGTGAAAACTGAAATAACAAACAGACACTTCAATTTTATTTATATGTACGTGATTACAGTTTTTAATCCTAATCAAAACTCATTGTTACACCAGTTACATGAAGGTCAAATTTAAATCACCTGTTTCGGATGCCGATCATCTAACCACTCAGCTATCGTGATAGCTATAACAAACTAATTAATCGTCAGCAATAAATAAGTACTTCTAATCAAGGACAGAGGATTAAGCTGCATCCCAACAGACTGACGTATAATGTCTCTCTAATTCAGACCCCTTGAAGCCCTAATGAACCCCCGCTATGGCGTCCAACTTGCCTTTATAATTAAGCTAGACGAACGTAATTGAAAGGGGTCGTTTTTGATATTTGTGGATCGTGTTATCAAAGAGCAGGTTACGTAATGAAAAATAAATGGCTAATTGATTTGCTTTAATTCATGTTTCAAAGATTATTTTAATTATTTTTTTAAATAGTTCATTGACTCAGGCGTTACTTTCCGGAAATTCATTGTAAAGTTGTTATTGAAAAAGTTACTTCGCAACATTCCGCATGCAAATATACGCCGAACCGAAACGCAGCACCGAAGAGAAGAGTGCACGCATCTGTGGGAGGGAGGGTTGTGCTCTTCTTCTCTTCGGACCAGGTAACATATACCTATTTATATTTGCATGCGGAATGTTGCGAAGTAACTTTTTCAATAACAACTTTATTTTTTAAATAAAAATAAAAAGGTAAATTTTGAAGACTATTTAGACTATCTATTTATACTATATATTATATATACTATATAAGGTAGTGATTTATACTATATAATATAAGTGGTATCTATTTATACTATATAAGGTGACCCTGCCGTTGAAGCTAACGGTGGTGGGTTCTTATCCCGCTAAGTGCAAACATTTGTGTGATGAATATGTTTGTACTAGAGTCTTGGTCAGTCTTGATCAGTTGATCGTCAGCTGCACATCAAGACAACCACCTCTGACGACCCAGGTATTGAGAAATAAAAATAAAATCATATAAATCTAAATATTTCGGCATCTAAAATAAATTCTAAGACAGATCTCTTCTTGAAGAGCATTTGCAATAATTTCCAAACTTGAAAAGCATAATTAAGATCGTAGTAACAGATAAAGCTCTCCGTCAGCAGTTCACTTAGTATTAAAAACATAAAGACACATCCGACAATCTGAAAGATTACTGTCAAAACTACAGTAAAGATAAAGGTGCATAAACAATATAAATACAAAAAAAAAAAAAGAAAAGAAAATTACTTAAGAAAAAAAGGTACCACAACAAATCATGACTTATAAACAAAATAGTCGAAGTATCGATGGGGTCCGCCTAATTATAAGACAATGTATTGATCTGGTTTTTTTTTTTATATTTTATCCCATCAATATCAGTTGTTGTGACCGTGGTAAGTCTTTACTAGACAACTAGTCGATTTCCACGCCAATAAAGTGTAGCAATACTTACTTATCTCTTTCGCTTCTATCACATTCATATCTATCCTCCATACACGCACGTCTGAGTATCCAAGTACTCTTGAGTTATTTATTTTCAGCCTTTGATCACTTGGAACTACACACGTGATCACCGATAGGCGGTAACCCAGTAAACTCCTAGGCAAATGACTTTACTGTGTGTGAAAATGTCTGTGCAGATTTCGATGGTCCTTTAATTTGCTTTCGCTATCATTAGTAAATATTTTCATGAACAAAGTATTTAAACAAGTCTTAAATCAAAAATCAAGAAACTTGTTTTATACATTTTACTTAATATTTTGACACAAATTGATCACAGAACAAAGTTTTAATTAAACGAAAATGTATGTTTCTGGAAACTTCGAATAGCACGAGGTTCTTAGAGGTGAACAAACACGAAATGTAAATGTAGGCTATGACATTTCACCTTTCATACCATTTGTATAATTAATTCAGAAGTTTGTTTAGATTGGAACATTTAAGGAGTACAAATGGTATGGTGTAAATTCTCAAACATGAAAAACATTTATATCAACGTAAGACCTTACAAGAAACGGAAACTTAATATGACGTTCACATTACGTTCAATTTATGTGACCCATTCGTAAATGAAACAATTCGCTACAGTAATAAAGTTCAAAATTGAACTGTAAAATATTTACGGTTTAGTATTGCGGATCGCAGTTGACGATGTAATACGGCAATAATTTATTGCTACATATACTCGGAATTTTTATGATTGCAATTGTTTAAGGCGATATTCTGAGTAGTGCTCACGCGAGAAACTTCTTTATTTGTTCGGTTTCTTATTTGTGACAACTTACAAACTAGGAGCGGAACTTAGCAGCAGAAGTAGGGTAACCGACATGACCATAAGCTCAGTGCTGCAATCTGTGTGGCCGGTCCATAACACCGAAGTGGCTATGGACCGGCCACACAGCTCTCAGCACTGATTTATCATTATATTTACTTCGTTACCAAATAAAATATTTGAATTTAGCAGTTTACTTTATTAAATTAATTTAAATTAAATATAACTTCATTGTACACCAACAATAAAAATCACAGAAAAAACAAAGATAGACAACAGTACAATGTTCGGCCTTCAGAAGTGATCTCTTCCAGGCAACCTTTGGATCGACAGGAACTATAGTATAATAAGAAGATTGTGTATGAAGTATTTATCTTAATCTTTTGGGCTGTTGAGATAATCTTTGAGGTAGAAAGGTTTTTGAGTGACAGCCTCGTTCAAGCAAGCGCAAAGTAGGCCGACATGATAGAGTGACAACCTGCGCAATATTGCGGGAACTCAGTGGAT
Source organism: Sericinus montela (assembly GCA_029286605.1). Classification (NCBI taxonomy): domain Eukaryota; kingdom Metazoa; phylum Arthropoda; class Insecta; order Lepidoptera; family Papilionidae; genus Sericinus; species Sericinus montela. The sequence continues at coordinate 529,316 of JAGSMR010000035.1, read as the reverse complement.
ATAGATGACTCGAGAAAGTTCTTTGTGAAATCAGTCTTGGAAAGTGTTAAGCTAGCCATGTTCGGAAGTGGATTTTTCATAGGCTGTAAAGAAGTAGAAATAAAGAAGCATAAGGAGAAGGACTAGAATAAGGAAAGTTATTATTAATAGTCAACGTCACAGTTGAATTAGGTAAAAGATTACTTACACTTTTCTAATAAATATCCGGAGGGCTGAAGGTACCCATACTCAAGACTGTCACTGCCTCGCAGCGTGTTATTTTCCTCGAACTTCATTCTATTCGAACCAGACAACACAATTATTGTTGTTATTGTTATGAAGTAGTGGGCAGTGTCCCATATTACACATTCTTAGAAAACAATTTTAAAATGTTACACGTGATCTAATATAACGTATCAAATTCAAAAATCTATTATCTCTGTAAATTAAAATAAGTGACGTGCCTAAGGTCGGCATAATCCCCTGGCTTTGCAAAGAGATGTTCCATCTCTTTGCATTTGTTACAAGATATACTACGGAGAGTGTTCCGAGGAGTTTTTCGACATAATTTCAAATTCCATCGACACCACCTTGATGCCACCACAGAGAGCTATTCCTGGACTTTTCTGCCACGCACTTGTACTTTTGGAATTTGCTGCAGTTACGACTTTCGACTTAGGACCGATACGACTTAGGGACCTTCAAGAAAAGAGCCTATATCTTTCTGAAAGGCCGGCAACGGATTTGCTATTCCGCTGGTATTGTAGGTGTTCATGGGCGGCGGTGATCACTTACCATCACGTGTGCCACCTGCTCGTTTGCCCCTTATTTTATCAAACTAGAATAAAAAAAAACTTTATTTGGTCTTCCACGGAACTATATGAAAAAATATCACAAAGAAAAAAAGCAAAAGATATATTTCAATATTATATTTCAAATATTCATAGTATTTGAAGTATATTTTGAAGTATATCCGGGAGAATCCTAACTGCTGCAATAGATTTTTATTTTTATTAAATAATAATAACTATTTCTCAAACCTCTGCATGATCAAGTAATGGTAATTATGTCACTTTGTTTGTAAGATAGCACAAGCTACCTTAAAACGCATCCTCCCAAGTGCTTCCATTAGTGCCAGTGTCGCTATTGTAACTGTACGCTGCTTCTTATCTATATAATAAGACAAAGATTAATAATCCAGTTTCACATTATAACTTAAATTAAATAAATATTGTAAATAAAAATATCTTCACGCAGTTCCCAATATAGGGGTAGACAGAGGTCTAGTATAGACAATTAAGACCCTTTGACCCACCTTCCACCGAAGATATTTTCGGGACAACGTGACGGGTGGTGAGCCCGTCGCCGTCTTTATGTACAAGCCAAGGACATAAATTCTATATAAGTTTAAAAAAAAACCATGTGCAAGCCGAAGACCCGAGTTCAATCCCCAGGTGGCAGGCTCGGTGGGATTTTCAAAAACTTGTCCCGAAAAAGTCTTCGGTGAAAGGTGGGTCGAAAAGACTTAAACTGTCTATACCTCTGTCTACCCTGGTTATAGATGTTTGGACAATTTAGTCTTTTCGACCCACTTTACACCGAAGACTGTAAGCCAGTCGCCGTCTTTATATCCAAATCAACGACATAAATCGTACGTTTTTGAAATATATGTTTCGGAATAAATCGAACCTGGGGATCGATCTCTGGTATCTTGACTCGAATCCCGATCACTCAACCACTCAGCTATCGTTACTTTATTCCTTAACAATGTTTATATTTTAAATGTAGACTCCTACTCTGTTTATAAGCCGTATTTCCAATTAAGTTACCAAATAGAGAATTATCTAGCTATATATAGCTGTAATTATTCTATCAAAATAAGTAATCACGAAACATTTAATAATAAAAAAAACTGAGGACTCGTTGCCTACGGACCCCCGTTTTTCATTTTGCTATTTTATATAGCTCTCCTAACTTCCCCTCACTCCGGGTGTAATGAAACGTGTAGGTGCAAGATAAATACGGAACGGAGGTGATATTTTTTTTTACAAGTCGTCGAAGGTTTTTCGGTTTACGACCCAGCCGATTGATTTCGGCCCTCTAACATAAATATCCACCGATATATTGCGACACTCCGTCGCGGACCACCTGTATAGCTGACACGGTCTTTCCTTCCACCATTTGTACGTATTTTTTTTTGCTTCGTCGGATTAATTCGAAGTGAGAATAATGAGGGGTTCCGAAAATTGTACGGAGTTTTGTTTCCGTCGACACGGTAATTTATTTAAGGTCGTAAACTCACGACTAATTATTTTAAGAACTTGCTAAATCGCCTCGTCGTATCGTTAGAAGGTAAAAAAACCTTCATGCCATTCCCAAAACTGTGGTAGACATGGTCTAGATAATGGAGTCCTTTCGGCAAACCCTTTCACCGAAGACATTTTTTTGAACAACGTGACAGCTGGTCAGTGTCTGACGCCGTTTTTATGTCCAAGTCAACGATATATATAGTATCCCGACCGATGTCTGCCATAGCGACTTGGACTATTGCGAGCGTCATTCGTGTGCTCGCAGGTAACTAACGTAACCGATTTTTGCGCTGAACGTGCGAGCACATTGAGCGCAAGTCAGCAGCCCTCCGACATGATTGTTAGTGATCGAGCACTAGGCGTGTCTCGTTTGATATCGAGCTCATTAACGCGTACTTTCTCATACTCTAACACGTTAGTGCCCACGGGCCGCCTCTACAGTTATCGGTCCGCTGCCATTGTATCTGCTGTTCAGAGTAGAAGATACGCTTGGCCACAGTAGTAAAGGGAAACATGGCCGCAACACTTAAGTCAACGATATAAGCCGTTAAAAACGGCTAAACTCACGTGTAAACAATCGGTGTAGGTACCGACTAGTTTTGGACCAGTCGGAGGAGGTACTTCGCTCCACCAGGGTGAGTGGGATGAGTTCGCGCTCTCGTCCCGCCTCGCACTACGCGCCTGAGCGCGCAACGCGCGCCTCGACATCGAGAACATGGCGAGGGCAATACGCACTATACGATTATTAGAACATGATATTATAATATGAGTTTAGCCATTTTCAACTATTTAATGAATAATGTCTCACGAAAGTTTTAATAATTTAATTTGATATACACCGTACCGTAAAAAAAAACATTGTTGCGAGCCTACCACCTGTAGATTAAACTCGGATCTCTGGAATCGAATTCCTAACACTCAACCACTACGTAACTACTAGACTAGAAGGTACTATATTTTATTTCTAACTAACTCAGGGACAGATAATGTTTGCTGTCTGGTATCGGAGTAAGAATAATGCCTCCCACCTCCCATCCCGTGGGTGTCGTACGAATCGTGAAAAAAAGTGTCAAAATAAAGCGTCTTGTTATTGCCTATCTAAAATAGCCAAGCGAGATGCGCCTCGAATTCTCCCAGATTCTGCTGAAATACATTACAAAATTTTCAGAATATCCCAATAAAAACTAATCGAACCTACAAAGATTTCTTACGATTATTCCATTACAAAATACATTATCAAAAATTTCTGCTTCGTTTCAGTTTTATTTAATTTCATGTTTATTATTTTACACAAAGTTCAAACGAACTGAGCGAAGTATTAATAGGGTCCTTAAGCCTCTCGGAAATCATATTAAAAATCTCGAGGCTGTTCTTATAAATTCTACTTTACGGTATAAATTAAGATGGCTGTACAATATCTAATCCACCTTTCATTTTACAAGATACAATCTGAAATTGCACGAACCTCTCATCTTTATTGAATGTTGAGTAAATTGTAATATTTATTTTCAAAATTTATTTATTTAAAATTTTATTTTATGATATTTGATGATATTTTCAAAATTTATTTATTTAAAATTTATTTAAAATTTGAAGGTACTGGTGTAGTCACAGGTTTATAAATAATTCTTTTCTTCACATACTTCATCGAAGCTTTGGAGATAACGTGGCAGTTGAAGGCATCGATAAAAATACGCGACTATTACATTGCCAAAAATCGTATATAAATTGATAATAATGATTTACGAAGGACGAGTGGTTTGCTGATCGGAATTGGAGTCAAGAGATCCGAGTTCGATCCTCAGCGCTCGTGGCAATGGCTTTTTTGAACAAAAACTTATTTACGATTTATATATAATGGGTGAAAAGAGTAAATTGTGTAGACTCTGTCTTCCTCTGTATTGGAAATGACGTGAAAATATTTATATATTTTTTTGTACATAATTAAAAAAAAAACTCCGTAGTATGGTTCAGTGAAATGTCCGTCGAAAGGACTATAGCTGTCTAGATCTACTAACTACGCCGTATTGGATATGGCAAATGCTTGAAGATTAATAGTAAAAATTTAAAAAAAAAATAAATTCATGATAGCCAAGTGACCGGAACTCGAGATGATTAACCGAATTAATTAAGGATTGAAAAAATCCTAAGAAGTTAATTGTTTAGCTCACATTCTTGCTCTTACAAAAAAAACTTTACACATATAAAAAAAAATTTTATTCATTTACGTTCATGACAATTTTAAAACATGTATGTTAGAGATAAACTTTATAATAAAATAATGAAGCCAACGTGGGCCCAGTAAAGTTAATTTCGTCGAAGTGAAACCGCACATAAATTCATAAGGCCAAAGGCAAATTCTGGCACGTAACTTATTATCAGGGCCGGTACGTACCGCTAATGAAATAACCAAAATACCGGTCCACTTGTAAACGACCCAACAACTCGTCTAAATTCAGTTTCACTGAAAACTATTCAGTGTTAGGCTATAATATTTTCAAAATTTATTTATTTAAAATTTATTTATTTAAAATTTGAAGGTACTGGTGTAGTCACAGGTTTATAAATAATTCTTTTCTTCACATACTTCATCGAAGCTTTGGAGATAACGTGGCAGTTGAAGGCATCGATAAAAATACGCGACTATTACATTGCCAAAATCGTATATAAATTGATAATAATGATTTACGAAGGACGAGTGGTTTGCTGATCGGAATTGGAGTCAAGAGACCCGAATTCGATCCCTAGATGGCTGGCTCGTACCAATGTGTTTTTCAAAAACTTTTGTACGAATTACATTCCTGTATGGAAATCGAACCCGGGACCTCTGTGGTGAAACATGGACACTGGTATGTACATCACTCGTCTATGGAAGTCGTCTATACATCATTCGAAATTTCATCTAAAGTTTCTCTCGTAAATTGGATAACGTCTATAAAATTATACCTAATTATAAGCCAGACCCACACAGATCGATTTCGACAGGGACTTTTATTAAGTCTTCATTTGAATAAACAGATTGTTGAATGAAAAATAGATTAAAGAAAATCGTTTCTTCAGAAATATTTAAAGCTATGCTACTATTAACGCAAGGCAGTGTTCGTTGGGTTGTAGACAGGAGACTGGGTGAGGTCGATCCCTTATTACACGCCACATTACACATACGATGCTGTAGCAGAGTATTATGTACCAAACATTTATGACACAGCTTTAATCTCTCGTGGTACAAATAAAGCTTACATAAAAAGGAAATTGTTTATAACCGAATTTAAAAAAGAGTTTCTAAATTTTTGTTCTTTTTTAAATTTATAAATAAGGAATTTTTTTCGCTTGTAATTTATTTTGTATAAATTTAAATATATGCAAAAATATGCTTTTTTATTTTCACATTTCGCAGTTTATAGAATAATAGCTTTGCGAAAAGATGTTGCATCTCTTTGCATTTTCTACAATATCTACTACGGGGAGTGCTCCGAGGAATTGATCGGATTAATCTCAGTCATTGAATTTCCCCATCGTACCTTACGGCATAGTCGAAAATTTTTTCTTCTTGAAGCTTAGCATTCCACTACAGTGGGTTTTTCGCGAAATTTTCTTCCACGCACTGGCACTTTATGGAATGAGCAGCCGTCGATGATTTTTCTGGACCGATACGACTTAGGGACCTTCAAGAAAACGAGCCTATCCCTTTCTCAAAGGCCGGCAACGCATCTGCTATTCCTCCGGTATTGCAGATGTTCATTAGCGGCGATAATCACTTACCACCACGTGTGCCACTTGCACGTTTGCCTCCCTTTTCTATAAAAAAAGAAGAATCTAGAAATTTATTCCCTTCGTCCAACATTTCACCAGAGCTTATTTTTGACTACGTGGCAGGTGGCGAGTATGTCTCTGTCATAGCATCAAAGCCAATTAAATCCTACATAAGTTTCGAGAAAACTCGTTAATACAATCCTTTCTGACTTTTTTTTTCTGACTTCGATAGCCGAGTGGTTGGATCCAAAGGTGGCAGGCTCGTACCATTGAGTTTTTCAAAAAAACTAATGTACGAATTATATGGGTAGCTTGGACATAAAGACGGCGACGAACTCTCCATCTGTCACGTTGTCCCGAAAATATCTTCGGTGGATGGTGGGTCAAAGGGTTGTCTTGACTTGGTTGTCTAGACTTGACTCTCTCTACCTCTGTATTGGGAATTGCGTGAAGATATTTATTTATTTTTATTATCTTTCTGAAGGTCTTCTGAACTCAATTCCGTTCACAGAACCCTACTGCTCTCACTGTTTTGTACTTTTTCAGTCGTTTCATCCAATACAGGAGATATAGTCAAAGGTCTAAATAGTTGTAGTACTTTCTGCATAAATTTCTTCGAAACATACAATATTCTTTAAGATTTGTTCAAAGGTTTTTTTGGCGGGAGGCCTGTGTTAAGCAGTGGACTCTTAATAGGCTGCCCAGAAGAAGTAGAACCCTTACTTTGGGACAGCATGACAGATACAACTATTTAAATCAAAGTAACAAGATATAGAAACTCGAATAAAATAAATACATAATTCTTATTCGAGTATTTATCATTGAATGAAAAATAATAATCAACTCCGGATATTTCGAAGTCGAAGTCACAATTTATTTCCAAAGATAAAACCTTTGTTCTCCTTCGCGTTAAAGAAAATTTCCGGTTACTGGAAATGAAGTAGGTGTCAGATATTTCCAATTACCTTTAAAATCTCGAAAAGTCCGTGCCGTGAGGAAAACAAAAGTCTCGACTACAATGATTTAAACTAATGCAGTATAAATATCCGTTTAGCAATGAGCGGAGCGAACGGCGTCCCGATCCCCCGTTAATTTAAATATAATAAATAAATATCTTCACGCCATTCCCAATACAGGGGTAGACAAAGGTCTAGTCTAGATAATTAAGTACCTTCGACCCTCCGTCCCCTTTAATTTAATCTAAAAAAAGTAGCTTGTCGATAGCTGACTAGTCGGGTCATCAGAATTGGAGTCAAAAGCCCTGAGTTCGATCCCGAAGCGGTGGGCTCGTACCAATGGGTTTTTATTCAAAACATATGTACGATTTATATCGTTAGCTTGGATACAATTGGATTGGCTTAGCTTGTGCTTTCTGAGTATGGTCTCACTCAGCGCTGATCTACAGCCAAAGAGCCTATTCATTGGCATAACGAACGTAGCACAGTTATAGAAGAGAGTTCGATCCCCAGGTGGGAGAAACTTATGTACAAATTACATCGTTGGCTTGGACATAAAGACGGCGACGAACTCTCCATCTGTCACGTTGTCCCGAAAATATCTTCGGTGGATGGTGGGTCAAAGGGTTGTCTTGACTTGGTTGTCTAGACTTGACTCTCTCTACCTCTGTATTGGGAATTGCGTGAAGATATTTATTTATTTTTATTATCTTTCTGAAGGTCTTCTGAACTCAATTCCGTTCACAGAAACCTACTGCTCTCACTGTTTTGTACTTTTTCAGTCGTTTCATCCAATACAGGAGATATAGTCAAAGGTCTAAATAGTTGTAGTACTTTCTGCATAAATTTCTCCGAAACATACAATATTCTTTAAGATTTGTTCAAAGGTTTTTTTGGCGGGAGGCCTGTGTTAAGCAGTGGACTCTTAATAGGCTGCCCAGAAGAAGTAGAACCCTTACTTTGGGACAGCATGACAGATACAACTATTTAAATCAAAGTAACAAGATATAGAAACTCGAATAAAATAAATACATATTTCTTATTCGAGTATTTATCATTGAATGAAAAATAATAATCAACTCCGGATATTTCGAAGTCGAAGTCACAATTTATTTCCAAAGATAAAACCTTTGTTCTCCTTCGCGTTAAAGAAAATTTCCGGTTACTGGAAATGAAGTAGGTGTCAGATATTTCCAATTACCTTTAAAATCTCGAAAAGTCCGTGCCGTGAGGAAAACAAAAGTCTCGACTACAATGATTTAAACTAATGCAGTATAAATATCCGTTTAGCAATGAGCGGAGCGAACGGCGTCCCGATCCCCCGTTAATTTAAATATAATAAATAAATATCTTCACGCAATTCCCATTACAAGGGAAGACAAAGGTCTAGTCTAGATAATTAAGAACCTTCGACCCTCCGTCCCCTTTAATTTAATCTAAAAAAAGTAGCTTGTCGATAGCTGACTAGTCGGGTCATCAGAATTGGAGTCAAAAGCCCTGAGTTCGATCCCGAAGCGGTGGGCTCGTACCAATGGGTTTTTATTCAAAACATATGTACGATTTATATCGTTAGCTTGGATACAATTGGATTGGCTTAGCTTGTGCTTTCTGAGTATGGTCTCACTCAGCGCTGATCTACAGCCAAAGAGCCTATTCATTGGCATAACGAACGTAGCACAGTTATTATAAACATACATAACATAAAAAGTCACGATAGCCGAGTGGTTGGGTGGTAGGAATTTCGAGTCAATAGACGCGAGTTCGATCCCCAGGTGGGAGAAACTTATGTACAAATTACATCGTTGGCTTGGACATAAAGACGGCGACAGACTCACCACCTATCAAGTTGTCCCGAAAATGTCTTCGGTGGAAGGTGGGTCGAAGGGACTTCATTGTCTGGACTAGACCTCTGTCTACCCCTATATTGGAAATTCCGTAAAGATATTTTTTATTTTTTAAGTACATAACGATCTGTTAAACTCTACTGTAGAAAGTAGGCCTCTCCCAAGAGGAGGATTTGCCATAATCGCTACGCTTCGCAGGCGGATTGGCGTTTGCAGTTCCAAACCACTCGCACCTCAGGAGCTGCTGCCCATCTTCAGTCTGATTATTTTGGCCTGTCATTTTTAGAGATGGTTATCCCGCCATCTATCGGTTGCCATTCGGATATTCTAGGCTCTTTCCGTTAGTCGCCTCTTACGACACCCACGGGAAGAAAGGGAGTGGCAACATTCTAACACCGTTACCACACTGCTAATTTTTATATATCATCATTCATCTATTATAATTACCTATTTTGATTCTTTAGTAGGAAAAGAAAGTCACTTTACGAAATTCTATTTGCATATTTGATGTTTGTCTAAAGAATTTTCAAATGTTCTTTCCGCAAATTTTTCTGGCTTGGTCAGTGCTTCCTAAAATAGTATTCTTGTACAATAGAATACAAAATGTCGAGTTATTAAAACATTTTCAGAGCTAGAATATCTTTTGTTGCCTTTCTTATTCTTAACGTGACCTAGAAACACAGTTACGAAGTTCATTACACATGTATGTAATTGCAATAATTTAGAGATTTACCTATTTTAAATAATTATCAAAAATAATTACTAGTTATAAAACCAGGTATAATGCATCTTAGAATTTAATGCGATTGAATATTCTAGTATTATATAAATATTATAAATAAATAAATATCTTTACGCAATTCCCAATACAGGGGTAGACAGAGGTCTAGTCTAGACAAAGGTTGACTGGCAGAAAATGCCAATAGGCATTAGGTGCGCCTATTGCTACCTTTTTTGTAAGGTGATACAATAAAGTCTTGAAATAAATAAAAAATAACTACATTAAGTCCCTTCGACCCACATTCCACCGAAAATATTTTCGGGACATCCTGACAGGTAGTGAGTCCGTCGCTGTCTTTATATGCAAGCCAACGATATAAGTCGTACATAAGTTTTTGAAAAACCCATTGGTACGTGTCTGCCACCTGGGGATCGAACTCTGGTCTTTTGATTCGATATTCCGACCACCTAACCACTCGGCTATCCTGACCTAGCGTTAGAGTATATGTAAAATCGTAATTTACATACATACATACATATCATCACGCCTCTTTCCCGTAGGGGTAGGCAGAGACCACTTCTTTCCACTTGCTACGATCCTTACATACTTGTTTCGCTTCGTGCACTTTCATTATTCCCTTCATACATTCTCTTCGATTCAGGGTACTCTTGACCTGGCCTTTTTTCAGGACGTCCCTGATTTGGTCTTGAAACGTCCGCCTAGGTCTTCCCCTTCCTACACTTCCATTCACACTCGCCTTATATGCTTTTTTCGTCAATCGTTCTTCATTCATTCTCTCGACATGGCCAAACCATCTCAGCATACCTTTCTCAATTTTAGTCACTACATCTTCTTTCAGACCACAACGTTTCCTTATTTCACCATTCCTTATCCTGTCGCTCAGTTTAACTCCTAACATACTTCTTAATGCTCTCATCTCAACTGCATTTACTCTGCTTTCATGTTTCTTCTGCCATACCCAACTTTCACTTCCGTACATGAGTGTCGGAACCAAAACTCCCTATGCACAGCCAAACGAGCCTTGTTAGACACCATCCGACTGCTCATAAAGGAGTGCAAAGCTCCATTCACCATGTTTCCTGCATTCACTCTTCTTTCAATATCACTCTCACACTTTCCATCTCTTGTGAACTTTGAACCCAGATACACAAACTCATTCACCTGTTCAATTTGTTCATCTCCAATCACTATATTGCAGTCTGTCATGACCTCATCTCTTTCAAACACCATTACTTTCGTCTTCTTTACATTCATCTTCATCCCTTTCTAACAAAATCTTCACTCATAGCAGTTACCATCTCCTGCATCTCCTTGACTGAAGACGCAAGTAACACTTGATCATCAGCACAGAGAAAACATTTGACGAGTAACTCATTCATTCTCAACCCACTTTCATTCTCTTTTAAATCTGTCAAGCAATTGTCCATAAACAGATTAAACAGCCACGGTGACGCTACACATCCCTGTCTAACACCTTTTCGATATTAAACCATTCAGTGTACGCCCCATTTATCCTTACACAAGCACAGGAATCCCTATAAAGAGATTGCAATGCTCGTATGAGGATACTGCTGACACCTTTCACGGACAATGCTGACCACAATTCATTCCTCACCACTCTATCATAGGCCTTTTCTAAATCCACGAACGTGCAATAGACCTTCTGGTTTTTAGCCAGACACTTTTCGGCTATGCACCGCAAGGAAAAGACCTGATCCGTACACCCCATTCCCTTTCTAAATCCCGCTTGTGCATCCCATACTTTTTCGTCCGTTTCATTCACAACCCTTTCAATCAACACTTTCGCATACAATTTACCGACGACCCTGAGAAGGCTTATACCGCGGTAATTTACGCAGTCCTGCCGTGACCCCTTTCCCTTTTATAATGGCACGATTACGGCTTTGCACCAGTCTCCCGGTACTTGCCCATTTTGCCAGCACATATTGAAAAGGCGGTACAGCTGACTAGCCACTAAGCCCTGTCCAGTCCTCAGCATCTCGACGGTAATACTATCATATCCGGCAGCCTTACCAAATCTCATACTTTTCAACGCTTTTACTATCTCATCCACGCTTATCTCACTGTCATCAACATTTATATTAGCCATGGAAGGTGCCGGGTGTTGTACCTGCACTTCCTCTCTTTCAAATAAACATTCAAAATACTCTTTCCATCTCTTTAACACATATTCTTCTCCTTTTATAATGCTCCCATCTTGACTCCTGATTGTAATCAGCTCCGAGGTAGAGGTTTTTCCTCTGGCTGTATTGACGGATTTCCAGAAAAACTTGATGTTTGACTGGAAATCTTCAGTGAGCCTCCTATCAAAATCATCCTTTTGTTCTTCTTTTCTTGCACAGCCTTTTGTACATCTTTATCCATCCACACATTATACTTCTTTCTCGCTTCCTTTATCTCGTCATTCGTCGCCTTTTGAAGTTTTTGGTTAGCTTTTGTTGCTAACCAATCCAACCACGCTTTCTTCTTTTCTTGCACAGCCTTTTGTACATCTTTATCCATCCACACATTATACTTCTTTCTTCCTTTCCTCCGTTTAGCTATTCCGCATACCTCAACAGCAACATTCACGACTCCTTTCTTAAATGTCTCCCACAAATCTTCAATCACACATATCTCTTCTATGCCTTTAAAACTTTCTATCAGTTTCTCTACATACTCGTCTTTCTTATGTTTTTCTTGTAGATTTTCCACTTTTATTCTGTCCAAAACACTCGTAGGCTCGGCCTCGGTGTCGCCACCGTTTAAAGATGCCATGTATTCGGGCTATGACCAGGAAGTGGTCTGTGTCAAGGCCTACACCGCGGTATGCTCGAGTGTCTAGCAGGTTCTTCCTCAATCTTTGATCCACAATAACAAAATCAATTATACTTCTAGACTCACCCTCAATTCTTGTATACAAATGGATCTTTTGTGATCAAACATTGTATTGGCCACGCACAGATTCCATTCCAAGCATACTTCAAGTAGGCTTCTCCCATTTTCGTTCACTCTCTCGTCCCCAAATGTACCCAGTACTCCTTCATACCCATCACGCTTTACTCCAACCCACCCATTAAAGTCCCTAACATCACGATCCGTTCATTTTCTCCGCATTTATTCAAGACCTCTCTCATGCTATCCCAAAATTCCTCTCTCTCTTTTGGGCTTTTAATGACCCAACCCCTCGCAGATCCGTCGGTGCATAAACCCCAAGGATAAACAAGCGGGTGAGTCCAACTTTTAACCTAACCCAGAGGAGTCTTGGGCTTACTTATTCATGCTCTATCACACATTCAACTATTCGAGAGGAAAGAATCACACCAACTCCTGACAGCCCCGCGAGAAACGAGACGTGATGGGTGGCGAACCACATCGCCGCCATTTTGGTAAGTAAAATTCACCATTGCGTTCCCACGAGTAGCAAGGGAAAGGTTAGTCCACCCCAGCAGAGCCCCGCATGCCAGGGTAAGGCTAGCCTAATTCTGGGTCGCCCGGTCCCAGGGCAGTGTGGCACGCTAACGACAAGGCTTGCCCCTAGCCATGCATCCATCCGCGCGGCAGACGTTGGATTGGCGGAGAGAATAGGAGTAAGGAAAGGGAAGTATAGGTTGTGAGAAAAGGAAGATTGGTAAGTTAAGGTGGTAATTTCTTGAAAAAAAAAAAACAAATGCTTATTCCTTTACCCATCCTATTATCGGAAAATGTGTAAAAATGAAAAGTAAATTTGGCTGTTTCCAATTTATAAAATAAATTGGCTTTAAACCCAATACTTTAATTCAAAAAGCGTTTGCTTAATACGTGTATAAATATTAACTTCCAAATAAAACTATTATGTTCGAATAAAGTGAGAGTGAGAGAATGAGTTTAAGCAAATTCTAATAGTACTAATTGGTTTTGACTGTTGCCCTTTATCAATTAACTGGAACCTTCGATACGGTGTGTGGGATAGAAAATCATTTAAATTAAATACAATATATATTACACTAGATACTTTAAATATAATTTTAGTAAAAATTTTGTTTTTAATTTCTCTTTAATTTTTATAAAAAATAATATATGTTCACGCCATTGGCAATGCGAGGGTAGATAGAGAGCTAGAGCTAGACAATTAATTTCATTCGACCCACCTTACAAGCAACACATTTTTGGCCAGTCACCGACTTTATGTTCAAACCAACGACATAAATCGTGCATAAGTTTTTTTTTTAAACTCATTGTTAGTAAACGAGCCTTGGGGATCAAACTCGAGTCTCTTGACTCTAATTTTGATCACCCAACCACTCGGCTATCGTGACTTTAATAACAAAAAGTTGAACATAAATTCACAAAAGTTCAACATAACAAAAATAAAAAAATGCACAATAAAACTAGTAAAAAGTGTTATCATATTAATGTTTGGTAGCTGTAAAGTTATTATCAGTGAGCTGGAATTTGCAAAATCTTCTAGTATAGATGTTGCCAATGTCAAACCAGGCATAAATTTAGGAAAGATATTTAAAGTTTCCCGTGGAAATGCAGCCAGCGTTCTTGGTACCATGCCACGAGGAGTAGGGCTCTACGATTGTAATAGTTTTAGTTAATAAGTATTGTAAATATTAACATAATTTTTCTGTAATTTACCTTGAGTTTTGTTGAGAAAATAAAAAACTTAATATTTATTTATTATTTGGTAATCATTTCCTTCTTGGCGTAGTTGTAGTAATTTACAATGTGATGTATTAATAAATTTAAATAAAATATTATTATAAATTCAGTTAATAATTTCAATTAATTTTCAATAACACCAATCCTATATTAGCATTGATTAAATTGAAATGTATAGAGATTATAAGATATTCCATTCCTCTAGACTGGAAGGGTATTTACATACAGACATACATACATACATACATAACGGCTTATTAAAGTCCTCTGCAGGACATAGGCCTCTTCCATTGGGATCGCCAATCCGCATGCGATAATCACAAGCGGATTGGCGATCGCTGTGTCAGACACCTCGCACTTTAGACTGTGGTGCCCATCTTCGGTCTGATTATTTTGATCTGATATTTTTAGAGATGGTTATCCCGCCATAATGATGTTTGGCGTTTTGGCGTTGCCATAATAATGTTTAAGGCTGTTCAAGGTCGGCCCACTTACGACACCCGTACAAGGCGTTCAAGGTCGCCTCTTAAGACACCCACTGGAAGAAAGGGAATGGAAATATTATTACATACACCTTACCACACGGAGGGGGGGGGGAGGTGGATTTACATAAGCATACTAGCATTAAAATTCATAACACAAATATTTACCCGCCGCAGCATTCGAACCCGCGACCCATAGCTTCGGAAGCAGCGTTGCTACCAACTATGCTATCGGGTCACCTGAATAATATGTTTGTTTTAAAACAGCACATCAAAGAAATAAATGATTGTCATATGTTTACGCCGAAATATATAGATACACAAGTCACCCCTATATTACAACCTTTCTGACCAACGGACGTTGAAATATGGGATACTTAGCTTTGTTAAGAGAGATTTTTTTTGGCAAACTTTGCAAAGGTAATTTGGTATAATAAATTGCCCCTGCATTTCCATATAAAGCGCTTTCGGGTAATGTTTGCTATATCGTGATACACACGTTCGTATTAGTTATGATTCCGTTATTAATATAGAGTAAAAAGTAAATTTTAGGAATACTGACTGTCGTTAGCAGCTTCGACCCATGTTTCGGAATAAAAAGTATTTTTTGTCCAGGAATCTCAAACACCCTGGCACGAAAACAATGTAGAAAAGTAGTTTTTTACATAGACCCGTCCAGGATTCGAACCTCGGATCTCAGAGCTGGCGACCACCTCGGTGCGTACGCCACTCGTCCGCGGAATTCGAAACAACAAAGTAATATAAATTTCTCTTAGTCTCATTTCACTAATTACTTTTATAAATCTCTCACGTTATCGAATAGTAAGAATTTCTTCTAAAGGAGATGAAAATCGGCAGGCATTCCCCTTGTTGTCATTTTTTATCATACTATTGTTAATTCGAAGATAGGAAGTTGTCCCATCATTATCATAATGGCCTGTAAAAGTCTATTGAAGGATAAAGGCCTCTCCCATACGATAGTGTTAGTGATAATTATCACGCTTGGCAAGCGGCTTGGCGGTCGCAGTACCAGACACCTCACACCTTAGGCCCAGCTACCCGTCACCGGTCAATATGAGTACAGTTGTTATTTATATTTTTTGATTATAATTCAAAATCACTTTTACTTATTCGACAATTTCCTCGAATGCAAAACATGTTTTTTTATAGAAAAGATTACCGCCGATTAGAAGTGATTACCGCCGTCCATGAACACCCGCAATACCAGAGGCATAGCAGATGCATTAGCGGCCTTAGAGTGCCCCCCCCCCCAAAAAAATGGGGGAGGGGGTTGTAAAGGCCTTCGGTTACCTGCACTCACCAGACGAAACGCAGAAGTTTGTTAGACTTCTACTTCACACCGGTATTCTGTGAGGTCGTGGTACTTCCACGGTCGATCCGGCCCATTCATGCAACAATAAAAGCTGATGCGTGGCTCTACCACTGATAAACAAAGAACGATCCCGAGCCACCTGCATCTATCAACTACCTGCGATGATGGGCAGGTCATCACTCCATCTTGTGGTGTCTTCCTACACTGCGCTTGCCAGAACGAGGCTGCAACTCAAGAAGTTCCATCTAATATAATTTAAGTAAATTAAATGACGAATGAAAAAAAAATTGAAAAGAAATATTATATTTTTATTCACCCGCATTTTTCTTACCCACATTCAAAAAAAGTCAAAAGAAAAGTCAAAAGAAAATTTTCACATTTTGGAAGTTGAGTAAATAGTTAGTAGTAAAACCTAAATTATTACTATTATATTCTTCAAGAATGTCACCTGACACTGTCAGTTGATAGTCATTCTGCCTTCGCAAGTAAGGGTTGCGAGCTGAAATCCCGCTAGAGGCAAGCATTTATGTTACAAATGTTGATGTTTATACTATACATATTTACACACATACATACATAACGGCTTGTTAAAGTCTACTAGATTTACCATAATTTCCACGCTTGTAAGGCGGATTGGCGATCGCTGTGTCAGACACCTCGCACTTTAGACTGTGGTGCCCATCTTCGGTCTGATTATTTTGATCTGATATTTTTAGAGATGGTTATCCCGCCATAATGATGTTTGGCGTTTTGGCGTTGCCATAATAATGTTTAAGGCTGTTCAAGGTCGGCCCACTTACGACACCCGTACAAAGCGTTCAAGGTCGCCTCTTAAGACACCCACTGGAAGAAAGGGAATGGAAATATTATTACATACACCTTACCACACGGAGGGGGGGGGGGGAGGTGGATTTACATAAGCATACTAGCATTAAAATTCATAACACAAATATTTACCCGCCGCAGCATTCGAACCCGCGACCCATAGCTTCGGAAGCAGCGTTGCTACCAACTATGCTATCGGGTCACCTGAATAATATGTTTGTTTTAAAACAGCACATCAAAGAAATAAATGATTGTCATATGTTTACGCCGAAATATATAGATACACAAGTCACCCCTATATTACAACCTTTCTGACCAACGGACGTTGAAATATGGGATACTTAGCTTTGTTAAGAGAGATTTTTTGGCAAACTTTGCAAAGGTAATTTGGTATAATAAATTGCCCCTGCATTTCCATATAAAGCGCTTTCGGGTAATGTTTGCTATATCGTGATACACACGTTCGTATTAGTTATGATTCCGTTATTAATATAGAGTAAAAAGTAAATTTTAGGAATACTGACTGTCGTTAGCAGCTTCGACCCATGTTTCGGAATAAAAAGTATTTTTTGTCCAGGAATCTCAAACACCCTGGCACGAAAACAATGTAGAAAAGTAGTTTTTTACATAGACCC
Source organism: Sericinus montela (assembly GCA_029286605.1). Taxonomy (NCBI): domain Eukaryota; kingdom Metazoa; phylum Arthropoda; class Insecta; order Lepidoptera; family Papilionidae; genus Sericinus; species Sericinus montela. Next base: position 511,811 of record JAGSMR010000035.1, on the reverse strand, counting down.
GTCCAGGATTCGAACCTCGGATCTCAGAGCTGGCGACCACCTCGGTGCGTACGCCACTCGTCCGCGGAATTCGAAACAACAAAGTAATATAAATTTCTCTTAGTCTCATTTCACTAATTACTTTTATAAATCTCTCACGTTATCGAATAGTAAGAATTTCTTCTAAAGGAGATGAAAATCGGCAGGCATTCCCCTTGTTGTCATTTTTTATCATACTATTGTTAATTCGAAGATAGGAAGTTGTCCCATCATTATCATAATGGCCTGTAAAAGTCTATTGAAGGATAAAGGCCTCTCCCATACGATAGAGTTAGTGATAATTATCACGCTTGGCAAGCGGCTTGGCGGTCGCAGTACCAGACACCTCACACCTTAGGCCCAGCTACCCGTCACCGGTCAATATGAGTACAGTTGTTATTTATATTTTTTGATTATAATTCAAAATCACTTTTACTTATTCGACAATTTCCTCGAATGCAAAACATGTTTTTTTATAGAAAAGATTACCGCCGATTAGAAGTGATTACCGCCGTCCATGAACACCCGCAATACCAGAGGCATAGCAGATGCATTAGCGGCCTTAGAGTGCCCCCCCCGCCTTAGAGTGCCCCCCCCCCCCCAAAAAAAATGGGGGAGGGGGTTGTAAAGGCCTTCGGTTACCTGCACTCACCAGACGAAACGCAGAAGTTTGTTAGACTTCTACTTCACACCGGTATTCTGTGAGGTCGTGGTACTTCCACGGTCGATCCGGCCCATTCATGCAACAATAAAAGCTGATGCGTGGCTCTACCACTGATGAACAAAGAACGATCCCGAGCCACCTGCATCTATCAACTACCTGCGATGATGGGCAGGTCATCACTCCATCTTGTGGTGTCTTCCTACACTGCGCTTGCCAGAACGAGGCTGCAACTCAAGAAGTTCCATCTAATATAATTTAAGTAAATTAAATGACGAATGAAAAAAAAATTGAAAAGAAATATTATATTTTTATTCACCCGCATTTTCTTACCCACATTCAAAAAAAGTCAAAAGAAAAGTCAAAAGAAAATTTTTACATTTTGGAAGTTGAGTAAATAATTAGTAGTAAAACCTAAATTATTACTTTTATATTCTTCAAGAATGTCACCTGACACTGTCAGTTGATAGTCATTCTGCCTTCGCAAGTAAGGGTTGCGAGCTGAAATCCCGCTAGAGGCAAGCATTTATGTTACAAATGTTGATGTTTATACTATACATATTTACACACATACATACATAACGGCTTGTTAATGTACTGTAGTCTACTAGATTTACCATAATTTCCACGCTTGTAAGGCGGATTGGCGATCGCAGTAGCGGACCACTCTCACCTCAGACGCTGCTGCCCATCTTCGGTCTGATTTTAAGGCTGCTTCCCTTAGTCGCCTCTTACGAGACCCACGGGAAGAATGGCAGAGGCAATATTCTTATACCGATAGACGTATATATGTATAAACGAGTATTTATTTATATAAATATGTGTATAATACACTACTTACTTGAACATTAAGACGGCGACAAGCTTACTACCAGTACATTGTTCCAAATAAGCTTCGGTAAACAGTGTATAGAATGGATTAAAGAACCCTTATTTACTCCAGTATCCATAATACCTTCGTATAAAGCAAACGTTCAAATTTATATCGAAATATAACATATCTTACGGCGGTAAATAAAGTACATAATAAGCTATCTATTGGGAGCGCGGTGTTTCAAAGCCGTACGTTAAAGTCATTAATGATATAGGTGTGGACCGTGCTGAAAATGTGCGAGCGATAAGGGCGATACGTGCGGTAACAAGCGAAGCGGGCGAGGTATGATAAAATATCTTCACGCCATTCCTAGTACGGGGGAAGATAGAAGTCTAGAAAATTGAGTCCTTCCGACCCACCTTCCACCGATGCCATTTTTGGGACAACGTTACAGGTGTTATAAATCGTGCGTAAGTTTTTGAAAAAAACTCGATTGACCTCTCGATGGACTCGGTCGATTGACCTCTGGCTCCAAGTTGGACTAACCCAGTTTGACAATTTGTCCAAGATATACGTATTCGACGACAACTTCGAGCAGGGGACAGTTCGTTGTGGAAAACTTTGGAAGAGGCCCATGTTGAGCAGTGGACTCTTGATAGGCTGTAAAGAAGAAGAATAATATATCTTACGTATTCTGTGTGATACGGCAAAAGGCTCATTTTAAGCCACAAGTCGCATTGTTCCATCTAAGCTCCCGTACAATACAGCTTACAGCTAATTACAAAATAACTAAAGCAGGAAATCAGAAACAACAAAGCAACCACAAACATCAAGACCCAACACAATGTAGAAAATGTGCTGTTCTATTCTGACTGATCGGTACAGCCCAACACATGAGAATTGGCGTCACCATGAAAACCGGTATCTAAGCCATTACTCCACGGAGGTCGTTAGTACACAGAAAAGAAAGTTAATATATTTACCGTTCCTTACCCGTATAGATTAGAGTAATCTAAGGGTAATATTCCAGGGGATATTTTGATTCCAGGAAAGCCATTAGGACAGTTTGCTTCCGTACTATTGCCAAATGATCCGTAAGTTTCCATTGCGGATTTAATCTTGCTAGGATTTCACTTGGTAATGACTATCCAATCTAGTGTAAGAAGATAGTTTTAAAATAAAAAAATAAATTCACGAATTCCCAATACAGGGTAGACAATTAAGTCCCTTCGTTTCACCTTCCATCGAAGATATTTTCGGGACAACGTGGCAGCAGGTGAGTCCATCACCGTCTTTATGTCCAAGCCAACGATATAATTCTCAAGCTAAGGGTTGTAGTTTCGAATCTCGCAGGGGAAAATATTATTATATTCGTAATATTATCTAGATATATATAAAAATAATGTTAGTATATTGCACTTTAGATTGGACGCTAGGACGGTGATATGCTCATCATCTGTCAAGTATTCCAAAAAAAAAGCATCGAGAGGACGTCAGTGTCACTTCATGTCCAAAGGGACTGAAGAGGGGCAGAGTCTAGGTTTTAATACACTTGGAAATTAAAGGATCCCATGGAAACTTATTTATCAATTGTTGACTAAGTCGTGGACAAATACAAGTAAATATCCATAATCTGTAGTCAAATTCATGATACGTTACTATAGCCGAGAGGTACAGTGATTGGAATTCCACTCAGAAGACCCGAGTTCGATCACCAGATGGTAGTTATGTTCGATTAATACCTTTGGCCTGAACATAAAGACGGCAATAACGTTTCCACCTTTCAGGTGGTCCCAAAAATGTTCAGTCAAAGGTGAGTTGAAAAGACTTAATCCCCTAGACCTTTGTCTACCCCTGTAATGGGAAAAGCATGAAGATATTCTTCAATACATTGCTCAATCGAGTACAACGTAATCTGAAAACGATGTAACGCAATTAGAGTGTAAGGGGAGATGTTAAAAAGCCAACGCCGCGTTGTACGTCACTGGGACGCAAGGGTCGGAAAATTGAGGTCATTCCTAAATCGTCTTCAGGTCAATTAAGCCCTTGTGGCTCGCACGCTGTACGTGATAGAAGCAAACCATTTATATATTGTATTAGGTAACGACCAGATAGCCCGATAGATAGATTGATAATGACCCTCTATTCGAAGCTAAGGGTCGCGGGTTCAAATCCCGCTAGGGGCTATATTGGAATATTTGTCTATGTAAATAAATGTAATTGTACTGTAAGGTTAAGTTGGACACTAAGATGGTAATAGGTTGATCACGTGCCATGTTGTCCTAAATGAGCTTCGATGAAAAGTGGTTCGAAAGGACTTCATTTACTGTACCTCCACCTGCCCTACTTTGGTAAGTATTGCGTGAAGATGAAAAAGATGAAAGTATATTCAACAAAATAAACGAGTGAGTTTTAGGACTCACGTTTGAAGTAAAACTTTATTAGCTCCATATATATATAAAAAAAATATATCTTCACGCAATTCCCAATACAGGGGTAGACAGAGGTCAAGTCTAGACAATTAAGCCCCTTTGACCCACCTTCCACCGAAGATATTTTTCGGGACAACGTGACAGGTGGTGAGCCCGTCGCCGCCTTTATGTCCAAGCCAACGATGAAATTCGTACATAAGTTTTTGAAAAACTCATTGGTACTGCCACCTGGGGATCGAATTCGGGTCTCTCAACTCGAAATTCCGACCACCCAACAACTCGGCTATCGTGACTTTGTACTTGGGAGTAAGTTGGTGAACGCGCGATGAATGCGTTACGAAAAGTGTGATCAGGTTAGATTAATGGAAGTTGAGAGGGAGATATCAATTAGAGATGAAATGGAGAGAGTTATGTTGCTTAAGTCTATATATATATATATATATATATATATATATATATATATATATATATATATATATATATATATATATATATATATATATATATATATATATATATATATATATATATATATATATATATATATATATATATATATATATATATATATATATATATATATATATATATATATATATATATATATATATATATATATATATATATATATATATATATATATATATATATATATATATATATATATATATATATATATATATATATATATCTCCTCTCAACTCCATTAATCTAACCTGATCACACTTTTCGTAACGCTTTCATCGCGCGTTCACCAACTTACTCCCCAAAACAGAGTGCGTAAAGAAGTTATAGTTTAGAAAAAATAATACCGAAAACTGTAATTACAGTACAGTTACACTGTAATACGAGTATATTAATAATAAGAACTCATTTATTTCGTGATGCCTAAACAAAAAAATATATTGACTTAAGAACCTTCTCTATGTTTTACAGCGGTTAAATATCACAAAACCGTGACCGATTTTTCCCTTTACTCCGTTACCTATAACCACACAAATGATGCGTATAGGAACGACCTACACGGCATTGATTAATGGGTTCTGCCTGACTTATACGATATCAGTAAGGCGCAAGAAAAAAAATCATTACCAACGACGTTCCTTGACAAAAAAATCACTAATGATACATACTCGAGCCGTATGTGAATACAGGGAAACTGGACTATTTTTATACGAATAGAATTTGAAAAAAAAATGCGCAATGAATAGCTTTTTTATCTTCACGTATTTTCCTATACGGGGTAGCCAGAGGTGTAAACGATTTGGTCACATTTCATCGGATTTTATTTTAGGATAGCGTGGCACGTGGTGAGCGTGTTGGATTCTTTAAATCCAAACCAAAGATATGCTTCGTACATAAGCTTAGAAAAAAATCTTTGGTACGGATCATACTTACGGGGAACCGAGCTCGAGTCTCTTGACTCGAATTCCGATCACCCAACCACTAGGCTATCATGACACTAAAATACATGAATATAGTAATATATAATACGTAATTAAACTGATATCTCAGTTTAATTGAAAAATTCTCATATATGACTAAATCCGTGATTGAGTGGCGTACACACTGGTTTTCATGGTATCACCAGCACTGAGGTCCCGAGTTCAATTTCCGGTCGGGTTCATGTAGAAAATACTTTTCTACATTTTTGAAGGTAACAAACACAGGGGCGTCGATGTCTGCTTCCGTAATACAGGTCCTTATGCGGCTTACTTTGGGATGAGGTATGTGATTTTGACCCTTTATAAGTATGTAAAGAGTATATCGGCGACAGGCCAATAAATATAGATTATATATAAATTGGGAAAACATCATATACATTGCTCCGATCCCAATGTAAGATGCTAAAGCACTTGTGGTATGGGAATCGGAAACAACGAAGGCATCATAAACACCCAGACCTGAAAAAAGTAGAAAAAGTGGTTTTTTAAATTCACCCGACTGGGAATCGAACCTGGGACCTCGAGATAGTGACACCTTTAAAACTGGTGTTTACGCCACTCGTCCACGGAGGTCGTCGAAATGTTCCGCCGTGGGCTCTTGGTAGGCTGTAAAGCACAGAGAAATTAGGTTTGTATTTATTTATTATTATCTGTTAAACATATCTTCCATACCTTGTACCAAAGTAAAAGTCACTAAATAAATTAGTTATGTACTACTTTCACCTTTTCCACTTTCTCTTTTGTGTATAAAATTTGATGTCACTAGTTTTTATACAAATTGAGCACCATTTGTCCTTCGCAACCCTCTGAGGATAACCTGCCCTTTATTAGATCAAACTTTGTCAAGTCAGACAACCCGATGGACTGAGTTTTTAAATCGCCCATGGGACATCTTACACCGGTAACAATTTACTTTTACTATAAAGTAACATTTGTTACAACTTCATGTAAAATTATTTTTATAATTTGTGAAGTATATTTCTTTGGAGATGTGGTGATTTGAATCTTGATGAATAGAAAGGGTAACGTTAAAATAGACAAACACATAGCTACAGGATTCAGTACACGAGAGAGTTAAAGAGACAACACCAAAGCTTATTTTAGTATGTTTCACTTCAAACTCCTACCTTCTTACGGTGCATTGTAATATCGACTATCTTTTTCCCCATGGCACCACCTAAGCCGCAATGGCAGAGTCGTGGAGAACAGGGATCATGGAAAATCGAAATTTCACAACTAATTTTCTGCTGTTACTCCATCTTAGTTATAGAGGGAAAAGAGTGTAGTAAAAGGCTGAGGACGCTGTATTTGTGGACTAGCCAAACCCACTAGGAGCGGCCAAATGGGGCCCCTATTCCCCGGAAAGTTAAGTGAACAATGTGGTTACTAAACCCCAACTATACGACAAGGCACTAATATTTATTACAAATAATTGATGTTAAGTTTTTTTTCCCGAGAGATCTTCATAGATATTTTTTTTATTAATAATTTATATTATGTCGAATGAGGAAGGCCGAAAGGTTAAGAAAATATATTTCGCGAAAGTCAACATCAAATGGCGCCTAAGTAGGCCGGGACTAATTTTCGAAAATCATGTGAGCAAATTGTTTAAAGAGGGAAGTGTCAAGAGTACTCGGGAATTAGATGAATTTGACTTCTTCCAAATTCATCTATTTCTTTTGGAGATTTGTAAGGATCGTGTCACTTAGCGATTTGTTCTTAGTCGTTTCCTAGTCAGGAACTATGCGAGAAGATATTTGTATTTAATTTTAATACATTTAGACAAATTTCCTTTTATAAGAATAGGGTATTAATCAAGGTACCAGTCCTCATGACGGTAAATGGCTGCTAAAATACTTGCACTTTTCATACAACTACATACATCGACCTCCGTGGACGAGTGGCGTAAACACCGGTTTTTCAAGGTGTCGAGGACCCGGCATGTCGAGGTCCCAGGTTCGATTCCCGGTCAGGTCAATGTAGATAAACCACTACATTTTCTCGGGCCTGGATGTTTTTGGTGTCTTATACCTTCACATAACGTACTACAATACAACGTACCTTGCTCTGATCCCAAACTAAGTTGCTAATCACTTCGATATGGAATTAGAAACAAGACACTACCTCAAACCCTAGCTCTGGTCTTGGGTTTGTACAATGCAAAAAAAGCAACTTTCTACATTAACCCGTCCGGAAATCGAACCCGAGATCTCAGAGCAACAGCGTAAAAACCGTTGTGTACGTCACTCGTCTACATAGGTTGTAAATCGATAGTAAGTTTTCCACATAAATTAACATGAGAATTACATAATTAATTACATAAATTCGTATTCGAATAAGTACTGTTTACAGTTTGCTCAGACAACCGGGGCGTAACAAGAAACAAAGGCTGGGCGTAATTAATGGTAATAATATCCCGATGTATGCTTCCCGTATACATAATATATTGGTTCCTCTGTAACAATATTGAAAGAGTTCGTATTAAAAAAGCGTTTAATTCTTTCTGTTATATTTTCTTTGATATTCAACGTGCTCATAATATATGTTTAATGATTGAAGTGTATTTTATGCATAGTTAGAATACTGGAGAAGATTGAGGTCAATCCTGATAAGTCCTATCAAATAAGACCACAATTGTTCTTATATTCATCCCTTCCCCAATACTTCAAGCCACCCTCCACCGAAGACATTTTTTGGGACATCTTGACAGGTCATGAGCCTGTTGCCAACTTTATGTCCAAGCCAAAAATGTAAATCGTATAGAAGTTTCTGAAAAAACCCATTGGTAGGTACCATACTTACCACCTGGGAATTGAACTCGGCTATCGTGACCTATCTTTATAGACCACAAACCCTAGCTCTGGGATATAGCTAGTTGTGTGACGGCTAGTTGGCCTAAATAGGCGAGAGTATAGTTGTATACAGTATATTTATAAAGTTTGGTATAGGATTCTTCTGTCAAATAAGTGTTTAATTTCAAATATTCACAAATACACCTCATTGCTAAAAAAATTAATATCTTCACACATACCAGCGTGACAAAAGCCTAGAAAGTTAAGACCTTTCGACCCACATTTCACTTAGTGTCCAAGCCAACAGCGCAATATACTACATGACTCGAATCTAAACATTTATATGCCTCACAAGTACCTTTCCGGTTTGGACAAGTTGAGTGTATGAGTGAAGACCAAACAGACAAGATAATATGTAGCGCGAAAGTTAAATATTAAAAGATGTCGAGGTAGGCCGAGACTAACTTTCGAAGGCCATTCGAGCAAATTGCTAAATGAGGAGAAGGTAGGCTTTTAACAGTGGTAGAGCCACGCATCAGCTTTTGTTGTTGCATGAATGGGCCGGCTCGACCGGGGAAGTACCACCACCGCACAGAATACCGGCGTAAAGTAGAAGTCTAACAAACTTCTGCGTTTCGTCTGGTGAGTGCAGGTAACCGGAGGCCCACACACCCACTTCCCCCAAATCTGGGGGCACAACACATGGGGAGACAACACATCTGCTATGCCTCTGGTTTTGCGGGTGTTCATGGACGGCGGTAATCACTTACCATCACGTGAGCCACCTGCCCGTTTGCCTCCCTTTTCTATAAAAAAAAGGTAAAAGGGTACTAAGAGTTTTTTTTAATAGAAGCAAAATGTAAGGATCGTGACACTTGGCGATCTGTTATCTCTGTCTACCCCGTCAGGGACTGTGAGACAATAATAATCGCACTACTTAATTACGAAAGCAGATTCACAAACTAAGCTATCGCGTCGTAAAACTATCACATTATAATTTCCAAATACGTAACCACCTAAAGTTACGTTCGATTTTGTGTCGGGAAAATTCGATTTAATCTGGATTATACCATAACGCACGCTAACTTCCTCAATGAATAAACGCATTTTCCCCATCCACATAAGTAGCTAATACGACGCTGGTAAGATTAATTTGTGCGGAATCCGGTTTGCGTCATAAACTTGAGGTAGCAACGTCGTTTGATGTATTCGATGTACGTGTGATGCTTTACAAAATGTGTTTCAAACTCCCCTATCCCCTACAAGCTAACCTCCTAAAATCTGTATTTAGATCATGTTATATAATGAACGTTATAAGGTAGTCAACTTGTAAGAATGTGTTTTGTTAAAAAATTTGTCTGTTATGTCACTATAGCCCAGGGCTTGGAATTCGAGTCATGAGAACCCAGTTCGATCCGTGACGTGGTGGCTCGTACCAAGACTTATGTACTATATATCGATGGCTTGGAGATAAAGACGGCGATAGGCTCATCACCTGTCACGTTGTCCCAAAATTATCTTCGTTAAAAGGTGGGTCGAAAGGGCCTAATTATCTAGACCTCTGTCTACCCCTGTATAGACAATGGCAAAGATATTTATTTATTTATTTTAAATATATTATTATTTATTTATTTTAAATATTTATGTAAAATGTATATAATATTTATTTTTGGTATAAAAAATACTTACTAAGTAATAGATATATAATTAAGCTTTATGATAGAGGATGCCGCTTGTGTCAACGATCTGCTATTGTTTATGATTTAAAGAAAAAAAATAAAAATTTTCCCTTTCCGATTTCTTTTCAGAAGAATCTTATTACGCTAAGGTGGTAGAATTAAAAGTAGCGCCTTTTGAAAATATTGTTCTTTTTTCAATCTTAATTTTACTCAGATCTTTTGATTTTATTTAGAACCTATAAAGTAGAATAGAGTAGTTGTTACACTGCTATATGGCCTAAATATGTCAGAGCATAGTAGGAGGTATATATTAAGATACGTAAATTATAAATAAATACATACACAGATACGGACAACATCACATACATTGCTTCGATCCCAAAGTAAGTACCGTACTTTTGTTATGAAATCGAAAACAACGAAGGCCACCATAAACACCCAATCGCGAGCAGTAATCGAACCCGGGACCTCTGAGCGGGCGTCACTATGAAACTCGGTATGTACACTACTCGTTCACGGGGGTCGTCAGCCACGATCAGGTATGTGAGATATATATAAAGCTAAATTAATGAGTCTACTTACATAATGACAAATGTACCTTTTAATGAATAGATCAAATAAGTAGGTCACTAATTAATAACATTATTCAAGTGAAACACGAGTCACGAAATAATCTATTAATTAACCTATTAAGTAGGAATCACTGAGGTATAAAGTCGTCTATTTATACGTAACAGTGATATGAATAATTGCACGTCTGGAACAGTAATTATTGTTTGTTCTCTGAAATATACACCATTAATCTACTCTTAAGTAACAGACAACTCACCGGTGGGAGTGTATGTCGTTCGCATAGTTACATTTCGTTGTAATTAACGGTTGAAAATATATTAAATTTCATTGCAAGTTTCTCTGTTCATTTCTTACTCTGTGTACATGTTTTTAATTCTTTTAAATCATTAGCTGTAGCTGTATAATGATCTGTGGAAATTCAATGCACCACATAAGGTTTTTCCATTTTGGTTTTTACGTCGGTGATCTGTGTTTTTTTTTTGTTATTTAAAAGAATACTAGCAATGCCAATACTACATATACACATTTCGGCATGTTAAAGTCCACTGCAGGGCACAGGCCTCTCCCATACGGAGGATTTGCCATAATCGACATCGCCAATAGAAATACAGTACATATTACATAGACAGTACCAGACAACTTGCACTTCTGACACTGGTGCCTATCGTCGGTCTGATAATTTTGGTCTGATATTTTTAGAGATAGTTATCCCGCCATCTATCGGTTGTTAAAACGATATTCAAGGCTGTTTCCCTTAGTCGTCTCTTAGGACACCCACGGGAAGAATGGGAGTGGCAATATTCTTGCGCCGTTACCACACGGAATACCGCATCAAACTAAGCTGCAATGCTGCGAGAGTTGAATCACGATAATATATTTATCTTTCGTTTTTTCTTCATCTTGTCGCTTTTATGCCCATATTTCACTATCACAGACTAGGTAATTATTCGGATACACAGATAGGTAACTAGAGTAATTCTAATATTTTTCTTAGTATTTTCTTACGAAAACGGAAATAAATAAGAAATAAATAGATATGTACAACATCACATGCATTAATCTAATCCTAAATTGAGTAGATGAAGCACTCATTTTAGAAAATCTAAAGCAACGTTACCACAAACACCCAGATCAGAGATAATGTAAAAAGTGATTTTCTGTGTTTAATCTTCCCGAAATGGAACGCGGCCACTTATTTGACAAGACCTTAAAGACCGATTTCTAAGCCACACGGAATCGATCGTCAAATAAATCATACCTAAGTTATTCTTTCTGTTATATTTATTTAACTTACATATTACAAATAATAAAATAACGAAACGATTGTAATATATTGCGAATTAGGTAACATAATTTCTCTTATTTTATTTGTACTTTAGTGTGTTATCCATACTGAGAAAGTAAGGCAGCTGACTATCTGAGGCAGCTTGGTACTATCGTACCAACATTTCGCCGGAGCTTATTTAAGTCAACGCTACCGGCGGTGAGTCTGTCGTCAAATTTTATCCAAACCCACGACAAAAATCGTATATATGTTAGGAAAACTCTTATTGTTATGAGCCTGGGGATCGAAATCGCAACTACGGATTCAACTTTCCGATCACCTAAATACTCTTGGCTGTTGAATTAATTGAATTTCTTATATATTACTTTATTATTTCGTAGTAATTCTACTCATACATTTGGTCTATTTAAATCTCTCCTAAACCCAACACAATGAACAACTTAATATCTCTCTTATGAACGGTAACAATATATGCGATTCACTTTTAAAGGAAGTCCGGGATAATAGTATTTACTGTGAATGAAATCCCTTGCCGTGTTAATGTGGAACACAACAAATTTATATGCTTCAGAGCGATAAAGTAGTACAAAGTTTCCCTCTAAATTCCACTAAACCATGCCACGTTAAATACTTCTAAGCTCGGGGGGCGTGGCTGGGCGGGGTTGACTTTACATTCGCTGGATTTATACTTCGAGTTGGTTACAAATCTTTTGTAAGCCGACGCCAATACAAAGCTCACTTTGTACTAAATTTCGACAAATCTTACTTACAATGAAACAGCAGGAAGTTGGATAACTTGATTATTTCGAATTGAAATCCCCTGTTCATTTTTAACTTATTCAGTTCGAGAGTATTAGAGTTGAGATTAGAGTTATTTGATTTAAAAATAAATATATTATTGCTGTATACATTTATTGATTTTTTAGCGTATATCTTTTACTAAATTTGTAAGCTGGACTGTAATTAAATTAATAAGAATTTTATAAATTAATCGGATTTAATAGAAACTTAATTACAAAATTCGCGCATGGCATGCTTCATATGCTTCAAAAATCAATAAAAATGCATTATAAAGGTGTAGATGACGTTGTTGTTGGTGGGGTACACACCGGTTTGCATAATGTTGCCAGCTCTTAGGTTTTCTTTTTTTATGGAAAAGGGAGGCAAACGAGCAGGTGGTTCACGTGATGGTAAGTGATTACCACCGCCCATGAACACCCGCAATACCAGAGGCATAGCAGATGCGTTGCCGGCCTTAGAGTGCCCTCCACCCCCAGAATTGGGGGAGGGGGGTGCGTGGGCCTCCGGTTCCCTGCACTCACCAGACGAAATGCAGAAGTTTGTTAGACTTCTACTTCACGCCGGTATTCTGTGAGGTCGTGGTACTTCCCCGGTCGAGTCGGCCCATTCATGCAACAACAAAAGCTGATGCGTGGCTCTACCACTGTTTAAAGATCTCGGGTTCCCGATCGAGTCGATGAATGTAGAAAATGTGTTTTCTACTCGATCGAGTAGAAAACACGTTTTCAACATTGTCTTCGGTCTGCGTGTTTGTGATTCATTGTTTCTGATTCCATAAAACAATGGCATAAGCTGCTTACTTTGGAATCAGAGTAATGTATGTGATGGTATAAAAATATTTATTAGCACTATGTCGATAGTGTAGATTTAGTTGATTGTCGAGGTAATGAGTGATCCGCCATATAATTCCAACCTGGTGACCTCCGAGTCTCATTTATCTCAAGAACCAAAGATAAACTTTGAGTTATTCGCTTCACGAGTCCTGAAGATTCGGTGAGTGAGGTAAACGTAACGTCGCAGGTTCGGGTCCTCGAGACTTTTGTTGTAAACCAACTCCAGACACTCGCATTGCAGCTTAGTTGGTGGGGTTAGTGAGTGGTTTAAGTGGCTGGACATAGCCAGTATTCTAATTTTATTTATTTAGTTACATATTAAAGTTGCCAGTAACGTTTTTTTTTTAAAAAAAGCTTTGTACATTGATTGATTTTTTTTTATTTTCTAAAATCTTTTAATACGACCTACGTATAAAACGCGTACTACCATACTGTTGTTTGCATCGGCTCAGTGTCACTGGTATGTGTACAACATAAAGAATTCAAAACGTTGATTCAGTTATACTACGATTGTTATAGTGATGCTTATTGGGTATCGATTGTGATCTCGTATTGTTAGTCGGTATGTGGCGAAAAAAAGGAATCAATTCTACATAGACGAACAGCAATTCATCAAATCAAATCAAATCCCGATCCGATCCGTAAACATACCCGGGACGTCAGAGCTGGTTGTTACCATGAAAACTCGTGTGTATGCCATTGTCCATGGAGGTCGTCTATTATGTTAAAAATTAATAAGATAAGTGTCTTCACGCAATTCCCAATACAGGGGTAGACAGAGGTGTAGTTTAGACAATTAAGTTCCTTTGACCCACCTTTCACCGAAGATATTTTCGGGACAACGTGACTAGTGGTGAGCCCGTCGCTGTTTTTATGTCCAACCCATCATTATAATCCGTACATAAGTTTTTGAAAAACCCATTGGTACGAGCCTGCCACCTGGGGATCGAACTCGGGTCTATTGACTCGTAATTCCAATCACCCAACCACTCGGCTATCGTGACTTCGTAGTGACGTTCTATTATGTTGAAATTTAATTATGTCTAATCTGTATTAATATTAGAAACAAAGCCATTTAATTAGGCTTAACGTATCCTACCATTCACATATCGATAAATCCAAGCAACACATCCCTTATTCTATCGACAAGCGTGCCGACGTGACTGACAGATTCCGAGTGTTAATAATTGATGAAACCAATCCGCACACAAATTGCAGATAGAATTAACTTATTCATACCTCGTGAATTCAATACACGTACTAATTGCGAAAATGGAACGTGATCAAACGTTTTTGACATGTTGTTTTATAGTACGTAGTAACCCGTTAGAAGATCGTCTTAATTGAGGACAGATTTTAATATACAGGCCATTTCCAATACTGGGGTACACAAAGTCCTTTCGACTTATCTTCCACCGAAGACATTTTTTGGGACAACTTGACCGGTGGCGAAACGTCGCCGTCTTTACATTCAAGCCAACGACTAAAAACATAATATTTTTTTGTAAAAAACCTATTGGTACAGCCTTAGGGATCGAACTCAGGTTTTTTGACTCGAATTCCGACCTCCGAACCACTCGGCTATCGTGACATTAAATAAAAAGTATAACAATATTTCGAAATAAGCAATGTGGTATCAGTCGCCATTAGGATATTCAAAACTTTTCACAAGTCCTAAGCTTTTGCAACACCCCGAGGAAGAAAGAGGGTGACATATTGTTATGCCGTAACCACAAGACAATGATGACAATAATCCTGTAGGGAATGAGGTGCTGCAGAATAAGGTTAGCTACACCTCAGGTCGGGTGTTCGTGACCTGGGGAGGAAGTCTTGTCTGCTAGTGTGATGTCGGTTCTCATATATATGTGTGCAATCGTGAGAACTTCGAAAGCGCGATGTGGGACAACAATGGTTTTCCTAAATTGTCCGCTATAAGCGAGTTTCTTATGTGGAGATAAATGTCGCATCGTATTAAAATGTATACAGTCAAATAATACAAATCAATTTTTTAGTGTTCTGTACGTCCGAATATTATCTCCTATTGGACGGATATACGAATGATGGCCATACAGTTCATTTGTCAAAGTAAATTTTCTTCGAATCTCCTGGATTGAATTATAATCTAATAGCCGAAACCTAGATATGAAGAAATATGTCTTCGAATAATTTGTTTACATGATCTTTAAATTAATTAGCATTGACCTACTTCGACCCCTTTTAAAGTTAACTTTCAATCTTCCAGCCATTGCCAATACAGGGGTAGGCAGGCTAGACAATTAAGTCCCTTCGACCCACCTTCCATCGAAGACATTCTTCAGGACAACTTTACACTTTTCACCATTCGGTTTTTCTTTATTCGCTCAACGTGTCCAAACCATCGAAGCACTTATCAATATTATGTACCAGTAAATATTACACATATACATAATACCAGAGAATAACAAAAAGGAAAATAAAAAATAGATGCCGCGAAAATTATTGACGTATCCTCTCCCGCCCCATAGAAGCGAGGGCAAAGTAAAAAAGTTTTTGACTTATTGGTATTTCACAATAAAACGTTACGATTTTTCGTAAACAACGGGGACTTTATTCCGTAAATCAGAGTAAATGTCAGCTGTTTATTAGATTTCATTCGTTTTACGATATCATAAATTGTTTTCTAGAACTTTGGTTTTACGATGTAGATCTGCAATATTAAATGAACTCGGTTTATAATTTGGTTCGCGATCAACGCATGTTTGTACTGATACAATCAGGTGATTTTTCATAGCTATTATTGAGGTGACAGCGTCACATACATTGCTTTGATCCCAAAGTGACACTCAAACATTGCTTTGATTCTAAAGTAAAGACGATAATAATAAGAAAAAATAAATGTCTTTACACGTATATGAAATCTGTGGTCCGCAAGTTTGATTTGCACCCTAATCACATAGAAATTCACCTTAAAGACATTTAAAATCTACTATTTATCTACTATTTAAAATTACTATTTAAAATTAATATTTTTTTATTAAATTAATAAGATGCTAAAAAACTATACTGACATTGGCGAGATTCGAAAACGCAACCTCTGCCGTAAAGATGCGACGTTCTTACCTGGCGCGTATTTTTAGAAATTATGCTAACTTCCAATTTACTACTAATTGGTATCAACTATAATAAGAATTAAAGCTATTCTATACAGTTTTACAACAGCTGTACTTACTATACTTAAGTGTTTATGCTCCGAACTTAGTTCCTTGGAAGAGTATGCCCGAAGTTAAGTGTTGTTGTACTACCAGTTCTCTGTTGTTATTAGATGTATGAGAAATTTATAAGTCTACTAGTGCTTACTAGTTCACCCTTGCCTATTAAACTTTAGTATAGTCAATAGACTCTGTAACTGTATTATAACATCTACGTATAAGACTTTAATAATGTAATGAAATTAATAATTAAAGAAAAAATTAAAAAAAAACAACACGATCGGGACTGACATGAACCAAGGATCTCTGCCGTACTGTGGCAACGCTCTGAACTCCGAGCTACCGTGTCATACACGCGTCAGTTGAAATTCTAAATCTCCCCTTTTACTGATGCGTTATTGTTGACTTTGTGCTTTATCGTATTCTGGTAGGAACTATTATATCTACTTTTTTTATATTTTATTTTTTTAACTTTCTCTTTAACAAAAAGTCCAACAGGATTTGCATGCTTTAAACATTTATAGAATAAAACTACTAATGTGATTACTATTTAAAAAATCACAATAGCTGGTTGTGTGGTCTGAATTACAATACAAGGACTCAAGTAGAATTCGTTTTCACACAATTTCCCACATTTAGTTAGGCAGAGGTTTAAACAACGTAGTTATTTCTAGCAACCCTCAGCTTCAAAAGCTTGGTTACTAAAAACTAGTCTATCGGATCGCTACAGGAGCCAAAGACCCAACAATTTAATCACAGAATCTACTAGGGATATTGTAAAATTTAATAATATATTCTCCTAAGGTTTATCCAATCTAATATCGGTTGTATAAACAGTGTCGCTGACCCGTAACTATACAAAGTCAAAGTTCGATATCAAAATTAACTGTCAGCTTCATTAGCATTGCCTTTTACGAAGTTTTAGTTTCAAAGGAAGTGAAATTTTCAAAGACACCTAACTACACCGCCCGCCTCCTTCGATTTGTTAACAATAAATCGTCGAGTATTAGGAAAGGTAGCAGCTCCAATTATCGTAACGAAATGTAGTACGAAATTTTAATTAAACAAACAATCAACAATATAAACTAATTAGTCATTTGACAAACCACAAATCATATATCTTCACGCCATTCTCAATGCTGGGGTAGACAGAGATCTAGACAATTAAGTAATTTAGACCCACCTTTCAATGAAGACATTTCTTGTGACATCGTAAAAGAAGTTGAGCCTTTCACGGTCTTAATATCCAAGCCAACGATACAAATTGTAAATAAGTTTTGTACAAAACCAATGTAATAAGTTTTGAACAAAACCAATTGGTACGAGTCTAAATCCTGGGGATCAAATTCGGGTTCTCTTCAACTGAAACCCGATCACTAGGTTATCGTGACTTCACATTTAACAAGATACATTTTTTAATCCATTGAATAAAGATAGGACCAAAAAAAGAGAATTTTTAACCTTATATGAGGTGATGAATTCTTACGCTAACACCACGTAAGGCACTCGCATATAGCAACAAAAAATATAGAAAAATGGTACTTGGTGCGGCAAAGGCAGCTGCATTGGGTTAGTGGCGCAATTATGAGTCTTTGAATTACATAACTATATATTTGTTCCATATGCCGTGGAGGCATCGTCTGGAGGGTCTTATCACGGTGCAGTTTCGCAAGAAATCGTATCCGCAAAGGGCAGTGACAAGAAGACTGATTCTTTTCTCGCTCGACGGTTTAGTCTACCCATTTAACGTGGAAATATAAACATAATTTTGTTCCTACGAGTATCATTTTTAGAGAGAGTCATTATCAGAGAACACTGAATTCGAACAGTAGAAACTTTAAATTTGTTTTTAATTATACGTGATTTATATTGTCCTCACAGTTGAAGGAGCAGAACGTGACAAAATCTGCATGTCAAATAAAAATAATAATTCGAGGACATGTCGAGGTCGCTCGAATAACGAGGGGGCCAGGAAAAGGGACAGTAATACGGTGTTGAATATTTTATTCTATTACATTGAGTAAAAAACATATATACTATATTTATTTGACAATAAAATTGAAAATGATTTGAAAAGTTTCGCTTTAAAGTCCAAATCGAGTCTATAAAATTGTATGCTTAAAAACCGCTCTTATTGCGTCGGACTTTAAACATAACTTTTTAAAATACATTTTTAATACTTACTTATCTTCACGCACAATCGAATGACGGGGTAGCCAGAGAGAACAGATCGCCAAGTGTCACGATCCGTACATCTCTTTCGCTTCTTTCAGATTCATCATCTTCTTCATACATGCACGTCGATGTATCCGAGTACTCTTGACCCTCCCCTCTTCGAGCAATTTGCTCACATGGTCTTCGAAAGTTAGTCTCGGTCTACCTCGACCCCTTTTAATGTTAACTTTCGCGCTACATATTTTCTTCACCATTCGGTCTTCACTCATTCGCTCAACGTGCCCAAACCATCGAAGCACGCCCTTATCAATTTTTGTGACAAAGTCATGTTTCAAACTTGCCATATTGCGAACCTCTTCGTTTCGCTTCTGGTCGGCCATGGTAAGGCCGCACATTTTACGAAGAGATCGCATCTCCACTGCATTCAACCTGCTTTTATGCTTCTTCTGGCATACCCAGGTTTCGCTGCTATACAACAAAGTCGGTACCAACACTGCGTTATGTATTGCACGGCGTGCTCTTTTCACTACGCCTTGCCTTTTGATTAATGCAGTCAGGGCAACATTGACTTTGTTCCCGGCAGTGACACGCCTGTCGACATCTAAATCACATCTTCCATCCCGGCTAACCGCATTCACCAATACAATTTCATTCTCCTGTTCTAGACATTCCTG
The DNA here is from genome assembly GCA_029286605.1 of Sericinus montela. Taxonomy (NCBI): domain Eukaryota; kingdom Metazoa; phylum Arthropoda; class Insecta; order Lepidoptera; family Papilionidae; genus Sericinus; species Sericinus montela. The sequence continues at coordinate 492,441 of JAGSMR010000035.1, read as the reverse complement.
ATTTACCCATATTTCACACTTCGTTCTCTCTTCGATCCTTTCAAATACCAGAACCTTAGTTTTATTAGCATTCAAACGGAGACCTTTAATTTCACATTCTTCTTTCATACACGTGACTAATGCTTGCAATTCTGCCTTTGATGGTGCAAAAAGCACTGCATCTTCAGCATACAGCAGACAATTGACTGTAATGTCACCCAATTTCACACCCAAATAGCTATCTTTCAGCTTATGTAAACAGCTGTCGAGATACAGTATGAACAGCTAGGAAGACTTGACACAACCCTGTTTTACGCCCGTTTAGAAGCTAAACATTGGTGACAGGTCATGTGGGTAGCACACACAGGTAGGTTTACAGTCACAATAAAGTAACACAGTAAAGTGCACATTCCTTAGCAATGGACCATCCCCACCATACCCCGGCAACATTTCCCACAGTTTCTTCCTTATAACTTTATCAAATGCTTTCTCAAAATCCACAAATGATCAATGACGAAATGATGAAATCATGCGGAGAGAAAAAATTTGATCTGTGCATCCTCTTCAAGGTCTAAATCCGCATTGAGCCTACCATAGAAATTTTTCCGATTTCTCTTGCATCCTACGTGTCAAAACCTTCGAGTAAACTTTACTTGCTAAACTGGTCAAGCCGATCGCCCGATAGCACCCGAAGTTCTTATGTACTTTTCCTTTATATAAAGGCACTGTGACCATGGATCGCCAATCATCCGGGACATCCACCGTCCGCCAGCACAATTTGCACAGTAGATGAAAGCTGTCCCAGACGCGAGGCCCACCATACTTGACCATTTCAGCAGAAACTCTGTCTAATCCCGCAGCCTTACCACAATTCAAACTTCGAATCGCACATTTAATCTTTTTCATACTGATGACCTTAGTGTCATCGAGGTTCGAGTCTGGCGTACCAGTCACGACGTCAACCCTGGATCCCTCACTAAGATCATCACACGCATACATTTCTCTATAAATTTCGCTCCATCGCTGCATGACGTCCGATTTTTCAGAGAGGACGTCATTGGTTTTCGAAAGCACTTTGTTCATTCTTAAGGCTGTCGCACCACTCCGGGTCCTTCAAACCTCTTTCCAGAAGAGTTTGGAGTTCTCCTTTAAGTTGTGCGACAACCTTTTGTCCGCTTCCATTCTACAAATTTTACGCACTTCATCAATCAACGTTTTCGTGTGAACTTTCTGCAACTTATATCTTTCTTTCCTCTTCTGTCTCATATCCTTATCTTTACTAGTGGCCAAGTAGTCTAACCATGCTTTCTTCTTCTTATTTACAGCTTCACTTCGTCATTCCACCATCCATCACGCTTTTTACTACCACCTCTTTTCACAGTTCCACACACGTCTTCCGCTGCACTAACTATTCTATCCCTAAGGCTCTGCCATATTTCTTCTACACATTCTTTCCTGACATCGATGATGTCAAGCTTTTCGGCAACCCTTGCTTTATATTTATCCCTAATGACCTCTTCCTGAAGCTTCCAGCTTCGGATGCTACCAACTGTGAACCCGCGAACAGACTTCTAAATCTAGTAATCACTAGATAGTGATCCGTTTCCAGGTCAGCACCCTTGAACACTTGCGTATCTATCACCCGTTTTCGTAGTCGGTCATCCACCAGGAATAAATCGATCATACTTCTCTCATTCTCTCTTTCTCTAGTATACATATGGATTTTCTTGTGACTAAACATAGTGTTTGTCACAAGAAGACCCTTTTCCTTGCATACAGCCAGTATAAGCTTGACAGCATCGTTAACCCTTTTATCACCAAATATTCCAAGCACCGACTTGTACCCTGGCCGAGTGGTACCAACCCATTCTTTCAAATCACCACATTCTTTCGTTTCCCCTAACCAAATCTAGAACTTCTCTTACATTCTCCCAAAACTCCTCCAGCTCAGCCCTGGACGACGAAGCTACCGGTGCATAAACAGCCAAAAGGAATAACTTCGTCAGTCCCAATTTAAAGCGAACCCAGGAAAGTCTTGAGTTCACAACCATCGATGATATATTCAGTCATAAGTCAGTCTATATTCAGTCATAACATCGACCAACCGAGACGACAGCAGCACCCCCACTCCCTGGCAGGCGCTCTCGCTCTCCGGGACTCCGGACCATAGAGCTAACGCCCCGCCACGGAGCTCTTCAGTACCACTTCCTTTCCCTTCCTTTGGTCTCCGACAAACACACGACATCTAATTCTCTTTCTTTCATTATTTTGATCAACTCATTCGTCTTATCTCTCATGCCTCCTCTAACATTCCACGTGCCAACTGTACACTTTGTACTCCATCTTCCGCCGTGTCGGGCTGTGCATGATGGGTGGCGGTTCCAATCGCCGCTTTGCGCGCTGCATTCCACACCAACGGGGACGAGCTGGTGTGCGTCACCTTGGGAGGACGCCTCACCCTCGTTGGCATGGGTGCGCAGTTGAGTAGATATGCAGCCCCTTTCAGGGGCTGGCAGGGATCGCGATGTGCAAGCTTCTACAGTGAAATTTTTTATCATCTATACTAACCTTAGAATGGATATGAGGCTAAAGTGCACCGTCTGAAACAAATCGAAAAAACTTAACTCAAACCCCCTTTTAACATTTCTTATAAATAATTAAATAAATATCTTCACGAGTTTCCCAATAGTGGGTCAATCACAGATGTAAACAATTTTAAACCTTTCAATCCACTTTCCACCATAAAATGTTTGGCACAACGGGACAGGCTATGAGCCCGTCGCCGTATTAGTGTCCAAGACAAATGTATTATATACATACTGTATACTAAGACATATTACAAAGATAAATATTTACACAAAAATCCGTATTCCAAATACAAATATTAATAGTAGCCAAACAAATTTTAGCCCATAGCAGGAATAGAACCGGTAGCTAATATTAGGTCGTCAAATTATTTATTTATCGAAATAAGAATATATAACTTCATTTATCGATAGTGTTTTTTCTCTTTACCGTCTTATAATATTATCTACCACCATTTCGTAAAAAAGAAACGGGCGAAAAAAACTCCGATAATGCTCCTATAGACAAAATCGGCCATGTTTTCAAAAAAAATAGTAAACTGTTTGAAAAAGTAAATGAGAAGAAATTTACGATAAATTTCCACTAAGAAACTGCAAAGTATTCAATTATTAAAACTGTATATTTGTTATCCACTTTTTTGTATTTATTACTTAACTGATTCGTATAAATCTATATCTCTATTATTATTATTATATATCTTTACATATTTATCCTAAAATGTAAGATACAGTAAACCGTTTTAAATAACTTGGTTAGCCCAATTTATTAGTATACGAGTACATTAGTATATTAATACACGAGAAATCAGGCTGTAATCCGTCTAACGATCCCCAAGGAACTAGACCTACCCATCTTAAGCCTTAGGCAACTTAGAGATATTTACTGTAATAATATCAAGTTTTAAATAACAACAAAAATAGTCACGCCGAATAGTCATAGCCGAGTGATCAAGTGACCGGTATTCGAGTCCACAGACCCGAGACCGACCGCCAAGACTCGCACCAATGGGGTTTTTCATAAACTTGATCGTTGACTTGGACATAAAGAGGGCGACGGGCTCAATACCGGTCACGTTGTCCCAAAAATATCTTCTTTAGCAGATGGATCGAAAGGGGAATGGTGTGAAGATATTTATTAATAAAATAACAATATCTCATGTTCACAAAAGCTTAGGAAAACAAATTGAAATAATTTTATTACTTTGAAAGATCTAATACATACTTATGGCTTACTTTCATGTATGGTTACGTCGTAATAGTATATCACTTCATTTTACCCGAGGGAGTCGTAAGAGGAGACTCAAGGAAAGGACTTTGAAATGTCGTTGACCACGACAGATGGCGGGATAACCATATAGCAAAACACTACACTAACATTTAACAGACCCCTGACAAGAATCAGCTTCTAAGGTGACTGATTGTGCGAATGCCAATCAGCTCGCCAAGTGTGACAAGCTAATTGATAGAGACCAATGTCCTTCAGTGGATATTTATTCGATAAGTTACTAACGACTCGATAGTCTCCTTGGTAGCTACTCTTGTATCGGCTATCAGGTCTTCGTAGAATAAAAAAAAATATTGTTTTTTCCGAGAGTAGAAAATAAGACCTATGGATCCTAAATAAGCATTTAAATAACAACGTGAACATTTTGCTACAGGATTATGGTATTAGAAATTAGTGAATATATAAACAAAAACATGAAACATCAAAACAATAATGTATTCTCAAGAAATGTCAAAACTAAAATTGAAACGAGAAAAAAAACACGAACCGAATATCGGCAAAGGAGTAAAGCGTCTGAACAACGTACAGAAAGACGTCAGTTGTAGAAAGTTAGCATCGCGGACGCGGAATTCATATGAGGAAAGTTTCGCGGACACTTTAGCAAATGTGAGCATTCCAACACCAAGCGTTGAGGAAATAACAAAAAAAGTTTTGAGTTATTACCGGTTGACGGAACTTGAGTTCGCAGTAAACATGTTATAGCATGTTTTTTATCATAGCCCGGATGACTAATTCGGGGGCGCGCTGCGCGTCGTTAAAGACGTATTACTTATGGCTTAAGTTTTAACATTTTACATGCGAAACTTTTGAGAGCCGTGTTTATGGTGTGGTTTTGTTTTCTGGTGATTTATATATTTATATTTAAGTAGTTTTGAGATTTACGCATTTTTTATTAGTTTAAAGTTACTTGTTTTTTTATAGGGAAGGGAGGCAAACGAGCAGGTGGCTCACGTGATGGTAAGTGATTACTGCCGCCAATGAACATCCGCAATACCAGAGGCATAGCAGATGCGTTGCCGGCTTTTGAGAAAGGTACTTATCTTCACGCATTTCCCAAGCTGGAATAGACGAAGGTTGAGAGAAATATTGGCCTTGTATTTTTCTAACTGGTTGTCCTGCCATCTATCGGGAGCCATTGATATTGCCAAGGTCTTTTCCTTAGTCGCCTCATAGGACACTATCGGGAAAAAAGGAGGTGGTATACTACTACGCCATCCTCACAGAAAAGGAAGCTATATACATTTGAAAATGAAAAAATATCTTTTTACTATACTGGAGTAGATAGAAGTCTAGCCAATTAAGTCTTTATGACCCACCTTTCCCGAAGACATTTTTTGGGACAACGTAACAGTGGTGAGCTTGTCGCCATCTTTACGTTCAAGTTAACGATAAAATCGTACAAAAGTTAATAATATCCATTGGTACGAGTCTACGACTTGGGGAACGAACTCGGGTCTCTTGATTAGAATTCCGATTACCTTATCATGACTATTTAAAAGATCTTTTAATATAATATATACACATAATTCAAACAAAATTTTGTTAGTTTCGAAGTAATAAAATTATGTTAATTTGTATTTCTAAGCTTTCACATATCTCACTAATGTGATGTTGTTATTTTAAACTTGATATTGTTACAGTAGATAGCTCGAAGTTGTACGATGTGTTGCCTAAGGCTTAAGATGAGTAGGTCTAGTCTCTGGGGTATCATTAGACGGATTACAGCCTAATTTCTGTTGTATCAGCGCGAGTCATTTGAAACGGTTTGCTGTATCTTAAATCTTAGATTAAAGAATTAGAACTAAAGATATTAGACGATTCAGTTAAGTAATAAATACTAAAATGTTGGATGAAAAATATACATATGCAATTTCATTGATTTTTAAAGCATATGTATCCTGAAATTTTATGTGATTAAATCAAAGAGAAAAAAGTTTCTTAACAGTGGTAGAGCCACGCATCAGCTTTTGTTGTTGCATGAATGGGCCGGCTAGACCGGGGAAGTACCACGACCTCACAGATTACCGACGTAAATTAGAAGTCTAACAAACTTCTGCGTTACGTCTGGTGAGTGCAGGTAACCGGAGGCCTACACACCCCCCACGTCTACATAACCCCTGGGTATTAGGTATCCTTCTCAACCTATTTCTAGAAAAAAAGATTTCATATTTTTTTATAATATACAAAAACATTTATAAAAAAAGGATATCTACGGAGTTTCTTTCGCGATGTAGAAGTATCATTATTGTGGTTTCTTGGTGGAATATTATGGAAAACTTTCTTTTACTTGAACGCGAATATCTACTTTCACTAGTACTTTTATTTTTTTAAGTATAAGAAGAATTCTCGTCTATAGACAGAAATTTCAAGCTGGTCGTATATAGATTTACTATTTTCATTAAAATATTTTTTAAATGAAGCTGTGAGCGAAAGAGAGCCAATTTAATTAAGAACCCTGTCTTCAAAACTAAGGGTTGCGAGATCGTGTTATAGGCAAACATTTATGAGTTTGTACCCACTACATCATGTTGTGTTGTTAATGTTTGTACTTAGGTCATGGGTGTTAATATAAATATTTATCTATGTAAGTATATTGCATGGGATAATAAGAAAAAGAACTCCATCGAATTCTGACCACTACCCACTGGGCTCTCGTGTCTCTTGAGGCTAATGAGGAAAAACATACAGGTCGAACTCTGTCTTAATGAGTTATGAAAACTTGAAAGTTCACGAAGTTTAATCGTGTGCGAGTCGTGTTAAAAGCGTTTTAATTAAAACTTTAAGCGACCACTTCGTTAAGAACAAGAGCTTTCTGATAGTTAAATCTTTATTTCGGTCATCGATTATTGATCCACATTTCCATTCAATTTACTTATTTCATTTAATTTGTACACTTTTTTGTACTCAGAAAAAAAGAAACGCAGTTTACACGAAAATAATAGTCGACGTACAAATGGAAACCTTAGCGCTAAACAGTGATCTCTTCCAGGTAAATCTTTTGCTTTAAATTATGCATATAATGTGTTATCAAATTAACCAAAATGCACGTTATTACTATTAAAATAGAAATATAGCTTGATCATGCAATAAGAATTTTTCACCCGGATCCTTACAAACGATAAATTAAATTATGAAAACCGTTAGTGAATGCAGCATCTAAGGTCCAAAGTATTAGGTATTTCGTTTGTCAATTTGAATGCCTTGCATGGCGAGAATAACAACTTCTCATGGGATCTATCCTAAAGTAGATATCACGGGATGAAACTTATGATTAATAAAAATTTTTGGTTCCGACACTCATGTACGGAAATGAAAGTTAGGTATGGCAGAAGAAACATGAAAGCAGAGTAAATGCAGTTGAGATGAGAGCATTAGGAAGTTTGTTAGGAGTTAAACTGAGCGACAGGATAAGGAATAGTGAAATAAGGAAACGTTGTGGTCTGAAAGAAAATGTAGTGACTAAAATTGAGAAAGGTATGCTGAGATGGTTTGGCCATGTCGAGAGAATGAATGAAGAACGATTGACGAAAAAAGCATATAAGGCGAGTGTGAATAGACGTATAGGAAGGGGAAGACCTAGGCGGACGTTTCGAGACCAAATCATGGACGTCCTGAAAAAAGGCGAGGTCAAGAGTACCCTGAATCGAAGAGAATGTATGAAGGGAATAATGAAAGTGGACGAAGCGAAACAAGTATGTAAGGATCGTAGCAAGTGGAAAGAAGTGGTCTATGCCTACCCCTACGGGAAAGAGGCGTGATTATATGTATGTATGTAATAAAAATAAGTGTATTTAAACTACTCGCGCCTATTTCATTCGCGGGTTAATATCTATTGCTATTGTCAAATACGAGTGGCATAAACATAGGTTTTTAAAGTTCGCCATCTCAAGGTCCCGGGTTAGATTCCCGGAAGGGTCAATGTAAAAAAACCACTATTTCTACATTTTTACAGGTCTGGGTGTTAGTGGTGACTTCTTTGTTTCCGATTCCCATACCTCAAGTGCTTTAGCTTACATTGAATCGGAGCAACGTATGTTGTCCCTATCTATATATGTATCTATCTAAATATACTCGTATATGCCAAAAAATATTCCGAAAATTCCGTTGCAGGCCAGAGGCCTCTTCCGTATCGGATGGTTTACGATAATCGCCAGGCTTGGTGAGCGGATTGGCCAGTCTTCAAACTTTCGGTTTCATAGGAGTAGTTGTACTGTTATTTGGCAGCTACTTGAAATATATAGAAGTGTGTAACTGACCGAAGACATTTTTGGGACAACGTGACAGGTGTTGAGACCGTCGCCGTCTTTATGTCCAAGCCAACGATATATATCGTACATTAGTTTTTGAAAAAACCTATTGGTATGAGCGTTGGGGATAGAACTCGGAGCTCTCGACTTGAATTCCGATCGCCCAACCACTCGACTCAACGATTCTAATATAATCTATTTCCGCTTCACAACATTTAGATTAGAATTCAAAACTAAATCAGTGACAGAAAATGTTGCATCAATCAATCTAACAACGGGTATTGACAGACGCTTTTTCAAATGTTATTTAACAAACTTCACTTCCCCTATAACCCCTAAACTACTATCCTACTTACGTTATCTCGTAAACTACCTATGCTCGCCGTAGTTTAAAAGTTAACACGATACCCTAACTGTTTTTCTTAAACAAAAGCAGCCTTAGTTACAATTCTAGAACATTAGGTATCTGCCAGTGAAATTCCCGTTTAAATCGGTATGTTTAGACTAGCTTCAGCCATTCAGCTTTATACCAAATTTTGATGTTTTCTCTTGCAGGATTTTAGAAAATCTGCTTAAATACCTGACCTTAGATCAGGAAAATAAGCAATCCGTTTAAAAATCATGCTTAATATCCCTCCTACAGGAGTGTGAGAGAGGAGTACAGCCTAAAGCCACCATAGTGCAAATACTAAAGGTATAATATACTTACATTATATTTATATAGATATATAGTCCCATATACAAACAGACATTCGTGACTCGAGTATGCCTCTAGCGGGATTCAAATTCGCAACCTTTAGCCTCGAAGGAAGGAGCTCAATTAACTTGGCCACCTGGTGGTAGAAGAGTTTTGTTAACTTTAAATGCACAATTAAAAAAACATAAATTAAACGATTGTAATGAAATAAATTTCCTAAAATAACATTTAGTAAAACAAAAACATGAGAGCTTTTGAAGTGCCAGCACGCACCGACACCGATACAACAAAACTTTTAATTGAACCCGAAACTGTTACAAAACCTTAAAACGAAACGTAGCTAACCGATGGAAGGGGGTTAAAAAACAAATCAACAACGCGACCTCACTCAAACGGAAGGTCGAGTGCTCCACACGAGATGGATGCCTCGTGAAACAAAAGGGTGAGTTTTGATTACAACCGATACATCGATATTCGCCGATATCGATTAAACTCGATTAATTTACTATATTACAGCCTTCGACGAACTCCGTGGACAAGTGGCGTAGACGCCTGTCTTCATGGTGTCGCCAACTCCGAGGTCCAGGGTTCGATTCCCGAACGGGTCAATGGAGAAAATCACATTTTCTAGATTGTCTCGGGTCTGGGTATTTCTGGTACCTTCGTTATTTCTGATCCTATAACACAAGTTATTTAGCTATTATTAATCCTATTTTGTATGTATTTATTGTTTTTTTATTGTTATATTATCATTATTTATTATTGTATATCATATTGTTTATTATTATATTGTAATATCGCCGTGTGCTTTGTTGTTCGGAATTTGAATCAGGAGGTTCGAATTCGATCCGCAAATGTAAAGTTGTTTCCAAGCAATTTTGTCCCAATTTTGGACGATTCAAATTGTTGGCTTCAACTAAGATGATGACAGTCGCATCGTCTTTCTTATAGTCTAAAATAAGATCGAGTAAAAAAGGGATAGAAAAGTTAATTGTATCTGGAAATTAGTGAAAATACAAATATAGACTAAAAGTAAATAAATATCTTCACGCCGTCCTCAACACAGAGGTAGGCAGAGGTCTAGACAATTAAGACGTTTCGACCCATCTTCCATCGAAGATATTTTTGGGACAAAGTGACAGTTAGTGAACCCGTCTTAATGTCCAAGCCTACGATATAATTCGTAAATAAGTTGTAGAAAAAACCCGTTGATACGAGCCTGCAACCTGGTGATCGAACTCTGGTCTCTCGACTCGAAATTCCGACCTCCCTATCACTCGGCTATCGTTACTCTAATACTAGACTAAATATGGATAGATAACTATGTATTTTATATTTTTGTTGTTGCCTGGGACGATGAAATGGTGACGGGATTTATTTAATACCCAAATAAGCATTGCTGAAAGGCTTAATTGTCTACATCTATATCTACCCCTGTATTGGGATTCTTTACGAAGACAAACTAAATCAAATACAGTTAAGTCCTTCCAACAGACACACACGAAATCATAAATGTCTTAGTCTATACCTTCATGTCAAAATATCACCTGCAATATAAACTTTATACAAACAAAGAACATAGGTAAGAAATATTTATATATCAAGGTAAGTAAGAGTGGTAGAGTCACGCATCAGCTTTTGTTGTTGCATGAATGGGCCGGCTCGACCGAGGAAATACCACGACCTCACAGAATACCGGCGTGAAGTAGAAGTCCAACAAACTTCTGCGTTTCTTCTGGTGAGTGCAGGTAACCGGAGGCCCACACACACCCCTCCTTCCATTGGGGGACTCTAAGGCCGGCAACGCATCTGCTATGCCTATGGTATTGCGGGTGTTCATGGGCGGCGGTAATCACTTACCATCACATGAGCCGCCTGCTCGTTTGCCGGCTTTTTCTATAAAAAAAGTACTACTCCTCTAATTGTTGATGTCGGTTAAATAGTAGCCTTTGTTACCCGGTCCATTCTAAAATCCGCTGAAATGTAAATCGATAAGACTTAATTGTCTAGAGGTCTGTCAACCCCGAGTATTAGTGAGTGAAGATATAAAGAAGTTACGGAAGCCGTTAATGGTTTGATGTTTGGAATTAAGGTTGTAGGCTCGTCAATCAATAGGAAGACGACGACAGGCTCATCATCTATCATGTTGTCCCAAAATATGTCTTCGGTGAAAAGTGAGTCTAAATAACTTAATTGTTTAGACCACTGTCTTCTCCAGTATTAGAAATGATTGAAGATATAAAAATAGTTTATTATATTAAATACAAAATGAATATGTTTGGTTTACAGCTTATATTTTACTGTTGGCTTGTACACTTTTTTATTAATTTTTTTGTTTAAAAAATGGGTAAAATCTTGACCTTCATCTATCATAAAGGCTAGATGAGGACTATGATGGAGCGAGTTTACTCATAAAAAGCCTATAGTTGTACTCAGACGGCTTAGGCCAATTTGCCTCTAGAAATTGTAAAAAAAAACTATACTAAAAAGCGGCTATCTTTAGCTCCCGTTATCACTTCATTAAGCCTTAAACAAGGAAATTCCCTTTAGATGCAACGGTATCCAAATAATTGAATGCCCTCTCCGCCTCGCTGATGTTAGAAATTCTAAAGGGCGATGTAGCGCAGTGTTCTCAAAGTCCCTCCACTTTAATTTCCGTTCTTCCCAACACAATTTCGCGAACCTCTCAGCTCTTTGATGGATCAGTGTGTGTAAAAGCTTCCCTTCAAATATTATTCCCACCGAGTTTATATTCCGACGGGGCTTTTCACTTTTTTTTTCGCACCTTTGTGCCTTCGTTATCTTTCTATCTTTTCAAGTATGTAATAAATTCTGCAATATCTGTTTCTCTTTTTTTTTCAAATGTTTCACTGAATTATTATCTTATGCAAACACAATTTAGTGAATGAAATATAATATGAGATATGAAAATGCGAACTTTAGAATTGTTTTATGAGAATGAAGTGATGAGAAAAAAGTGTTTAGGATCTAGAAATAACATTATTGATTTAAACGTATAACACCATTGATTATCAGTCAACATAACAGTTACACTGCCATTTTGAGACAGAAATAGTGAGGAATTTAACTTGATGACTTCTAGATAGATTTGGAATTACCTTACGAGTACCTTTGGCCTCTAACTTCAAATGTTCACTACAAAGAATGCAAGAGCTATTTTTTAATGATTATTTTTAGATACTTGATTTTTATTTTACTAAATAAAAAAAACCTTCGTTTAGTGAATTGGAGACAAAAATTATAAGTTAAATTGAATTGAATCAATTCATGCAACGTTTTAGAGTAACAATTCCATTAAAATGTCAAATTATTAAAAGGTCATGGGTAACCACAGATTTTTATAAAAATATACAACTTTTGGTTAATTCAACAGCACCATTGCTGTGGAATTGGAAATATTTCCTGCTTAATCAGCAAATGTTATTTCCTACATTGACCCGTCCGGGAATCGAACCTCGATTGTAAGGTCGCCGATTCCAAGGTACAGGAGTCGGCAACATTACAAACATGTATTCCTCTCGACCATACAGGTCGTCAAGTGACGTGAGTGGAAAAAAATAACTAAGACACAAATAGGACTCAAAGATTTGCAAAATTGCTTTTTTATCTTCACGCAATTTCCCATACTTGGGTAGGCAGCGATGTAGATTATAAAGTCTTTACGCCTTATTTGAGTCAATGTGGTAGGTGGTGAACCTCTCGCCGTATTAATGTCCAAACTAATGATACAACGTACTTTTACATTCATATAAATACATATAAAATACTTATAAACGTCCACGACTAGATTGCAAATATTCATATTCACCACACAAATGTCTACCACTAGGACTCGAATCCGCAACCCTCAGTTCTGACCAACTCGGCTATCAGGTCACCTTTTTTTCTCAGAGAAGCAAATCCTATTTTAGTGTCTTCCTTAATGGCCGTCCTAGTGGTAAAGTTGCTTTGAACTATTTTGCTATTACTATTTGCAATGTTCAGTCTTAATAACTAGGAATGTTCAGCTCTCCACTGGAAGTCCGAAATTAGTCGGAACATAAATTAACATAAGGCTAATGTGTTATCAACTCTTATCCTTTATCCTACGTTCATCCAATCCAACTTAATACTACGTTTCCATTATAAGACTTAATTCAATTCGCAAATTTAGATTTTTTGATTTTTCATCATGTTATGTTACTAGGGTAAGTGAACCCAATTTTATGATCAAATATTTATTCTTTTAACTGAATTGAACGTCGGCTTAGTTTAGAAAGTTTTTTTCTTTATTTTTTTTTTATTTAAATAATTGTTATATACCTTACTTTTATGTTAATGCTACACTTTTTTTTTTTTTACTAAAAATATTACTGCTGCCCTTGGAATGGCAGCTCTGCGACTTTTTGGCTAAAGCAACATGCTGAGTCGGCCACCTTTTTGTCCCAATGCAAAAATCTTTGAATTATTTATTTATTATTTTTGTTTTACTTGTTATTTTTGTACTGTGGTAACAAATAAATTATTTTCTTTCTTTTTTTTTAATCCGACACTCCAACTACCGCTAGTTTTACCTGAGAGTTGTTATAACAATGTTAGTAATATTAGTAATATATGTTTGTAAATTTTATTGCAAAGTATTCTCGTATAAAAAATGATTTATGTCTTGTTGTAATAATAAGATAACGAGTAAATAAAAAATAGCCTCCATCATGATACTCAGATGCAACTTTAAAATTAAAAAAAAAATAACAGCGAACTACAGTTCTGAAGCTCGTTTATATGAACTTTCTGACCGTTAAGCTTTTTCCCATGGGTAGGATTTACGCTCTAGTCGAGTACGTACACAGGCCAAATTACTCACCACTTTGTTCCAAATGTTGGGGGAGTTACCCAGGTTAATGATTAAAAAAGAAACAAAATGTGAGTGTCAGCTCTACTATTTTACTCTTGATGAACTATCATAAAATGCAAAAGTAATAATATTAATATAAAAAATTATACAGCCACGATAGCTGAGTGCTAGGACAATTTAAATCGTCGGTTTTGACAAAAAGATTGAGATAGGCTAACCACCTGTCACGTTAAACCCTAACATGTCTTCGCTGGAAGGTGAGTCGAAGGGCCTTAATTGTCTCGATCTCTGTCTACCCCAGTGAAAGATATAAATAAATTGATTATTAAGGATAAATGAACCCAATTTATATATAACTGGAAGCATATATGATGCATTTGTCGATAAACATATTTATAAAAAATATATATCTTACGCTGTTCCCAATACAGGGGTAGACAGAGGTCTAGACAAGTAAGACATTTAGACGCAAATCCACGTATTTTTTTTTGAGACAACGTGACAAACAGATTGGGGATCAAATTCGGATTTCTTTAATTCCTAGTCCATTATCTAAACAATCGGTTATTGTAGCAATATAAATGACCTTAATGGATGGAGTGGTGTCGCCAGTTCTGAGGTCCCGAGTTTGATCACCGTACGAATCAATGTAGAAATAATACTTTTTCTGTATTTTTTCTGATCTGGGTGTTTTTGATATCTTCTTAGTTCCTGATTTTCTAACTCTTAGCTGCTTACTTTGGGATCAGAGCAATTCATGTGATGTTATCCCTATATATCTATATATATTTTAAAAATAAAATTTATTGAATTTAAATTTATTTACGATTTGACCGATGGCCTTGTTGGTAATGACTCTGCCTTCGGAGCTGAGGGTTGCGGTTTAAATCCTGCTTACGGAAAGTATTTATCTAAAGAATATGCAAGTTTATAAAAACGTTTATATTTAAACGTGTATAGGAATATTTATAAGTACTGTTTTATTGTTAACATTTTAATTCATATTATATAAATTTCAAGAATAATTTGTTTACCCAATTTAAATACACATCTCTTATACCTATCACGTTACACGTGTATAAATTACACCAATATTTTATACATTTAAGCAAAATATTTAACTTAAGGAGGAAAAGGCAAATTAATTTTGTTAAATTAACCCCGTTCTAGAAATCCATTTTCTTGTCTTATACTTTGTAGACAAGAGACAGCTGCCTCGAATTTACGCTCGATATAATTCGCCTCACATATCATACAATACTGAACTTACATTACACGCAATAAAGTTCTAAATGTCATGAATACGAAATGGAGTTAAAACTTTATATTTTTGAATATTTTCTGCTGATAAAATTTGTTGCGGCTTCTGTAACAACGTTTAGTTCTCCAGAGAGTCGCACTGCCTTGTTAAGTATCAGTTGCTTAGCAAAAATTATGACTTCCTTAGAAACGAATTATATACATATTTTATTTTCTTTCAGACTACAATTTATGTGATAAATGTTTATACTCGAGCCACGGGTGTTTGTATGTCCAATTATTAATATTATTTTATGTAAATATGTATATATTCTGACGTCCTCTGTGGTCGTGTACTGTTAACACTGGCTTTCAAGGTGTGGCCGGCACTGAGGTCCCGGATTCGATTACCGGACTGGTATATGTAGAATTACAATTTTACTACATTTATTTATGTATATGTTAATATGTTACATCGTTGGCTTGAACACTAAGATGACGAGAAGCTCAGAAACTAACACAAAGTACGTGAAGTTTTTCTGTACGGTAAAAACGCCATCTGTCGGCAGCACACACACTACTAAACACAACTGTCGACAACTACTAAACAACTACTAAATGGCATGTTAAAAACCACTGGGCCACATAGAACATAGAGTTAGGAGCTCTGCTTCTTTTAACAGATTGAAAAACAACATTGTAATAATAAAAATAATAAATAAGTACAGTAGGCAATAATAATAATAATAAATAAGTACAACAAAAGAAAACACAAACCTCCATACCCAAGAAAATATATAAAACCTAGTCTACGCGTCTGAAAATCTAACCCGGGACCTCAGAGCAACACCATGAAAACCAATGTGTACGCCACTCATCCACTGTGCTCTTCGAGGGTCGTCAAAAAAATCCAAATAAAACCTCGATTAATTTTAAAAACCTTTTTGTTTATAATAACCTAAGAGTACGACAGTTATTGTATTCATTACGAATTCCCGAAAGAACAGCGAAATAATCGAGACGTGTCTTGAATTTTAATTAGTCTCTTAGTATAATGAGAGAAATTAACATGAAATCTGTCTTCTATATCTAACAAAGACAATCTGCTAGTCAATTATTATTACGAATGATCGCAATCCAAAACTAAATAGGAAATCGCATTAGGAATTTATTATAGCGTGCATGGTTAATGCCTGAAGGCATTAAGCTTTACGCACTGTGCCAATCTGTCGCATTAATCTATGGAATGTCACATTTTCGGTGATAGTCGTTTGTTATGTCGACACGATTTCTAAACGTCTTTTCGTTAGCTGTTATTTGTGAAATTGGTTAAAAATACACGAATTCACACGCCGGCGACAAGAATCCAAACTTCGCTTGTGGGCAAATAGACGATGTAATTTAATAAAACATGTTTTTTCTTATTTGTAAATGAAATTTTGGAACCTCCATTCGCTTATGTGGTAAACTACTCCGGACACAAACAAAGCAATGTACTGTACCATAGCTGGAGTGGTTAACAGGAATACTAGTCATATTATATGATACTGTTAGTACTTTTAATAAAAGAATCTAAATTATCATCAGTTTCCGAAAATTTTATTTTTATCCGTTCAGCAGTTTTTGATTGCTCGTTTGCTTGATTGAAAAACAAATAACTTAACAAATTTTCACATTTATAACATTTGTAAGACCCTATACCCTTTATTTTAGTGAACTTAGCGTTTAAAGCATAGAGTTTTGGAGGACAATAGCATCTCCGATACGGTACTTTTTGCCTTTATCGCTACGCTTTGCAAGTGGATTGAGGATTACAGTACCGGACATCTTGCACATTAGATGCTGCTGCCCGTCACCGGTCTGCTGAATTTTGGTTAGTTTTTCTATGAGCTGGTTGTCACGCCATCTGATGGTAACAAATTGCGTCTTTAAGGCTGACCTTAGTCTTACAGCACTCACAATAATAAAAGCGGTGGGGTATTATTACACTGTAACCAAGTGGCAGAGAATGAATGTTAAGTAAAAAAAAAACTATAAAAATTTAAATAGATGGATATTCAATAAAAATTTTCTTTACTCAGAAGCAAAATCAAGGCATATTCAAAAGCCGTAAGATCTCACAGGAAATTCAGTTTCATCGTGAATAACCGAAATCAAAATTCTCTGATGTAAAGTTGTAGCACAAAAATATCGCTCTTATTTAATTTCAATTGCCACTTGATTTCATATTTCATAGACAATCACGGCAGTTACGAATTAATTTAGACGACCCGATACACTCGAATTATGCTCCAATCAAAAATATGTTTTTCATATAAAAAATATCTTCACTCCATTCCCATAGAGAACATTAGACAGAGATCTCGACTTCATCTCTTTGACCCACCTCCCACCGGAGACATATTTGGGACAACGTGTCAGGTGGTGAGCCCGTCGCCTTTTGTACAAGCCAACGATGTAAATCGTAAATAAGTTTCGATAAAATTCGGCAATCGTGACTTTTTTTTATCTGTACTACTTTTTCCAGGTCGGGGTAGACTGAGTTCTAGACAAGACCTGGAGCTGGAGGTCGATCAAGCTATAATCAATTCTTTTTATCTTCTCCAATTTTTGCCGAACTGGGGGTGCCAGAGTCTTCTTTGGGACAACGTGACAGGTGGTGAGCATATCGTCGTCTTAGTGTTCAATACAATATTCAGCGAACAATACAATATACACAGATATATAACTATATTTATATACATTAAACTTCGTACACATTTATATTCTATTGACAGGAGTACAAACATTCATATTCATCACACAAATATTCAGCGAGATTCGAACCCAAAACCCTTAGCTACGAAGACAGTTTTATACGTGTTGTGTCGATCCCATGCGTCATTTTTATATAAAATAATGTGTGGATAAAATTATTTGCAATCACAGTAATGGTGAAGAAAAATATAACGCTAAATTTAACATTAAAAGGGGTCTAGGTAGGCCGAGACTAACTTTAAGACTACATGAGCAAATGGCTTTAAGAGAGGAGGGTCAATAGTACTCGGACACCTAGACTTGCATGTATGAAGATAATGATGAATTTGAAAGAAGCGAAATTAATAAAAGGTATAAAGGTAAATGAAGACGCTGGTTATTTCTGGCTATTCCGTCAGGGTAGATAAGTAAGTATTAAATATTTACGAACACTATTGAGTGATAATGCAACAACTTGTTATAATTTCAAGTTAATACATAGAGTACTTTTCGAGTTTTATGGGCAAAAACAAACTTATTCCATATTTGAACACATCCATTGTAAAATATTTGAACTCGAAAAATAACAGAATGTAATAGAGAAGCGAATAAGTTAAAAAAAGTGAAAAATATTTCCGTATTATCAAAAGCTTTATCCGGCTTAAGCGGGCAGGAAGTAAAAAAGGAAAATGTAATTCGGATTATTGCTTTTATCTGAACTTTATTTTCGACTTTCGCTAATAATATATGAAACACTGTATTTCATTTATACGTCACTGTCATAAATATATTCCATTAAAAATATAATCCTACTGTAACATTATAAAGTTTGTGCTGATAGCCGATTGGTTGGGTGAACGGAATTCGAGTCAAGAGTACCGAGTTCGATCCTCAGGCCGTAGGCTCGTACCCATGTG
Source organism: Sericinus montela (assembly GCA_029286605.1). Lineage (NCBI taxonomy): Eukaryota > Metazoa > Arthropoda > Insecta > Lepidoptera > Papilionidae > Sericinus > Sericinus montela. Next base: position 473,901 of record JAGSMR010000035.1, on the reverse strand, counting down.
TTTTTTAAACTCATGTACGATTTTCATCGTTGGCTTGGACATAAAACCGTCGACAATCCTACCACCTGTCACGTTGCCCCAAAATTATCTTCAGTGAAAAACGGATCCTAAGGACTATAGAACTCTGTCTACCCCAGCACAAAAAATAATAAATATGTACATACATAGGTACACTATATAGGACACATATATTTTTTTTTTTCAGAAAAAACAGTCTCCAGCCAACTGCATCCATCGAATTCCCGCAACATTTTGTAAATTGTCACCCTAAGTCTTATCAAATATTTTACAACAAAATATTAATCAACTTTAAGTAGTTCAAAGTTACGATAGCCGACTGGTTGGGTGATCGGAATCGGAGTCTAGAGACACGAGTTCGATCCCCAAAGCTCGTATCAAAAGTTTTTTTTTGAAAAACTTATGACTATTTATATCGTTGGTTTGGACATAAAAACGGTCCCAAAATGTCTTAGGATGGAGCGTGGGTTTTAATGTTATTTATGACAAAACAGATAAAAACTACCGCTCAACTTCAATTAGTACAAAAATACAGGTCCATTGTTATCTGTTAGTATAAGAGTCGGTTTACACAAAGCGTTCAATTGAACCTATTCATACCACCTGTCCGGTGCCTCATTACAGGTATGTCACGGGTCAACCTTCCCTTTTGAGAAACAACAAACAATATGTATTGTAAGGATATCACAGCCTCCATCATAACTAACCAGCTGAGTACACAGACACTGTATATCCGCTGTTGATATAAGGAAAATTGAATATATTGTTTACTGGAAAACAAAACAGGAAACATTAGGATTTTGTTCGACGTAAACACGTAGCTATTTTATATTATAGTTGTATTAGCAGTTTGTTTTTTATTGAAATTATTTTTTATCTGTTATTCACTTATAATTTTTAACGACAAAATCCTTTTACTTCTCTTCCTTTTCAAATAAAATAATGACTACTGCTTATTTTTTTTAGCGGTAAGGAATAAAATAAATATCTTCACGCAATTCCCAATACAGGGGTATACAGAGGTCTAGTTTAGACAATTAAATCCCTTCGACCCACCTTCCACCAAAGATATTTTCGGGACAACGTGACAGGTGGTGAGCCCGTCGCCATCTTTATGTCCAAGCCAACGACATAATTCTTACATAGGTTTTTGAAAAACCCCTTGGTACGAGCCTGCCACCTGGGGATCGAACTCGGGTCTTTCCACACGAAATTCCGACCACCCAACAACTCGGCTGTCGTGACTTTTTTATTTAATTATATTGTATATATTAATTATGGTCATATTAAATTATTTTTTTACTAATTTGTTAACAAACATAGTTACAAAATTAACTTAAAACTAGCGTATGGTCTTCGGGTTGAAAATTTAACTTTAATCACAAACATTCATCACACAAATGTCAATTTCGAGATTGAAACCTGCAACCCTCAGCTTCTTAGTATGTGCCACAACTAACCAGTCTAACGGATCATCAACTGTTTGCAGTACCAATGAGTTTTTCAAAAACTTATGTACGAATTTTATCGTTGGCTTGGACATAAAGGCGGCGACGGGCTCACCACCTGTCACGTTGTTCCGAAAATATCTTCGGTGGAAGGTGGGTCAAAGGGACTTAATTGTCTAGACTTGACCTCTGTCTACCCCTGTATTGGGAATTGCGTGAAGATATTTATTATTATTATTATATAATTAAATAAATACTGTAATAGATATAATTATATAAATTTATTTATTGTTGCATTTAGATATATTTAGTAGATACGATCGTTAAGCATTTCAAAAATCATTAAAAACACTACGAAATTTTTTTTTCCAGACATACATTGGTCAATGTTGAATGTCATTATAATAAGGAAGTATAAATTACTTATTTAAATAAATTATGTTGTAAATTATATTTAATATCTAAAAAAAAGTCACGAGAGCCGAGATGGTCGGAATTCGAGCGAAGAGACCCGAGTTCGGGTCTCTTCGCTCGAATTTAATTAAAAAAAAATATCTAATACAATTTTTCAGAGGAAAACAGAACAAAGTTGCATTAGGCGGAAGTACCAGCGAAGCAAATTTACTTGCTACTGAGAGCTCGGTACTTAGTATAAACATTTTAGTATTTCGTATAATCCACGCTCAAATAACTACATTGTTCTGTATGCAATGCGAAAGCTTCGGGTGTAACATGTGTAAGGATTACTAAGCGTCATTGGACAACATGAGCTTATGCCATCGTACAGGAATTTAACTTGAGCTGGATTTGAGCGAAATGAGCGTGTCGGTAAAATTGAACCTTATTGTGTTCTGAATTTATATGTTGAACCGTGGGTGTTTGCGTGATAATGTACTATATGTTTTTGACTTGGCAGTCTAGGTCGTAGTACTGCCTTCGATGAGGGTTGCTGGTTCGAATTACACTAAGTATATTATTATGTGAATGTTTGTACTCAAGTAAAAGGGTTGTTACAATATAAAAAATATCTTGTATCAAGCCCTGGGAATAAGGCGATGGCTCTCCAGCTATTTATAACTAAATTAATGTAAAATATTTTATTTGCTTTAAAAAATATAAAAAATGAGGATACCTACGCAAACTAATTTCTTTCGCCTGTTTCTATTCCATTATAAGAACCTCATAACGACACATTGGTAGATTAAAAATGACGATCGATGGATGTAGTGTATGTAACTTTATCGATAAATAAATGGTTTGATTTATTTTGATTCGAGTCATTGATATTTACATATATAAATAAATAAAAGAATAAACATCTTCACGCAATTTCCAATACAGGGGTAGGACAGAGGTCTAGTCTAGACAATTAAGTCCCTTTGACCCACCTCCCACCGAAGATATTTTCGGGAAAACGTGACAGGTGGTGAGCCCGACGCCGTCTTAATGTATAATTCGTACATAAGTTTTAGAAAAAAACCCTTTGGTACGAGCATGCCACCTGAGATGGAACTCGGGTCTCATATTTCCGACCACTCGGCTATCGTGACTATTTTGTAATTACATATATGTATGAATATTTATCAATGTGAATATATCTATGACAGTATGAGTACATTTGTACTGTGGTCTATTGCGGAGATATGCTATCCGCGTGTCACGTTCCAAATAAGCATCGGTGATAACTGATGTAAATTATTTTAAATTAGAACTTTAATATAAATTGCCTAGAGCACTGTTTACCCCATAATTGAGGAAATGCGAAAAACGAATAGTAAACAAAAATGTTTTCGTGTGTATTATAAGAGACACATGGAGAGACCACGAAAATTAGAATTGCTACAGACAGATGTCAAAAAAATACCAGACTTAAAGTCTGCAGACGTCGTTGTTACGAGGTGTCTGGTTTTCCGATCGCCATCAGCGATATCTGCGCAAAATAATGTCAGGTTGTAGTACCCTAAGTCGGAAATTTCTGATATGGAAGATACCTATGTCTTGTAAAGAACTATCGCACATTATAAAGTTTAGGTTATTTTTTTAATTTCTCTAGGAAAAACAGTTTGAATAAGCACGCAACCCATTTTTTAGAAAGAAGGTTTATTAGCAACTAAGCTACGTCTAAGTCGAGTCATCCGGTGAGAAAGGTTTTCGGAAGCACATATCCTTATCCGTCTTTTCCATGTTTCCTTTCACTTTTATCAAAAGACACACAGACAGTTAGACAAACAAGGGCTTTAAAAATCATAAACCATTATATGAACCGACTAATCAGTTTTGCTACCTTATTCCATTGAAAAAAAAACAAAACACAACGAAATTCATAAACAAAAAATATTCAAAGTATTATAGCATAATTAATTATCAAATTGACTTAAATTAAAATTTGATTTCGCGGAATTCTAATTATTATTTTCAAGTCATAATGAAATGGCTTCTTTTCGCTTCAAAGGAAATTGAGATCCGTTGAAAATATTTTTTCAGGCCGCTTAAGGTAAAAAACTCCACTGAAATTAGATTCCCAATCAATGATAGTCGCTGAAGGTTATTAGATTAGCATAAAATTTTATATTAAGCCACTCAATATTGAATATATTAAAATATTCGAAGTGAAAAATATCTCTGGCGTAATTAAGGCGTTGTAATAAAATTCTCACTAGTTCACGATAACCTAATGGCTGGATGATCGGAAATCGAGTCAAGAGACCTAACGTCTATTCTATGCTGGTAGACTGCTAGTCATGGGTTTTTTCAAAAACTTATATACGATTTATGTCGCTGCTTTTGACATGAAGACTGCGAGGGACTCACCGCCTGTCACGTTGTCTCTGAAATTACGCTGAGCTATCTGGTTGACAAGCATCGTGCTAGAACCGTAGTTTTTCTACTCCGGAGGTAAATAATATATAAATAAATACATAGATAGGGACAACGACAAATAAATTTGTCTGATCCCAAGTAGCCAAAGCGCTTGCCCTTGGCTAACAGGTACCGCAGTACAGCCCCCGGAGGTTTATATTCTAATTTACTTTATAAATAAAATAAATATAAATATTTAATTACGCAATTCCTAACACATAGGTAGACAGAGGTCTAGTCTAGACAATAAAGTCCCTTTGACCCATCTTCTACCGAAGATATTTTCGGGACTTTAATTAACTTTTTTAATTAATTTTATTAATTTCATTTCATTTACTTTAACTTACTATATTTGTTAATTAGGTATACCAAAATGAGATTAAGTTTCTTGTACATTTAGTACTTACATAAGAAGAATATAACTGAAAAAAAAAATAATCAAACGGGTTGGGAGACATTCTACTATCCTAGCTACATTACTTCACCTCCTTAATGGTGTTTATAAAAAAATAAGTTATTACAACATCGTCGAAAACCATTGCCATTTTCATAGCATTTGCATTAGACGCCTCTTATTACAGCCATAGGAAGTGGGGTTGATTTATCTTTTAAAACATAGAAGAACAATATGAGTAGAAATGGCCGACCCAATTTTTCCAGTAAAAGACTCCACAAAGCCGCTAGCAACTAGATTCCATTATGCCTAGCATAATGCATGTGAGGAAGTGTGTGCAAATATACTCATTATTTTATTTCGGAAATTACAACCTGATAGCCTAGTAGGTAGTACCCTACTTTCGAAGCTGGGGATTGCGGTTTAGAGTTCCGATACAAATACTTATGTGATGAATACTTTTAAAATATGCCTTGGACACCAATACGTTGTTAGGTTCACCACCATATGATGTTGCCCCAAATAGTTTTCGGTGCAAAGTGAGTCGAAAAGATTTAATTCTCAAGACATCCGCTCCGCTCACAACACTAGGGCATAGTATTGGGTATATTTCTGAAGAAGATATTGTTATATAACTATGAAAGTTCACCAATCCAATACAGTTCACGTAAAGGTTTTCGAAAATCTAAGTTTCTAAAGCCAACCTTTTCAAGTTGTTCTCACCGCCACAAATCATAAAGTCCTTCATGTGGGCTCCGTAAATTTCTATAGAAATCCTTCGATAGAATAACGACAGGCAGACGTGACCACACCAGGAGGGATGAAATATAATTTTGGGTAAATTTTACACGCCTTTCCAATTGCGTTTCAGTGTTCTCCAGATATTTTGAGTTACATTTAAAATTTACTATTTATTTATCAGATTTACTATAACAATATTAATCGATTTAATGTTAATTCAATGTATTTGCAATTTTATTATTTTATAGTATAATTAAATATAAATAAAAAAACATATCTCCATTTGATCAACTACAAAAACAGATTATCGATTCCTTATATGTGTTACACATTATGATAATATGTTAGGATTTCCAAACAAATATACAAAATTTTATATTGAAAACCCACCTTTAGGATGCTTACAAATCATGTTAATATTATGCCTTAATATGTGGCGGATTGATTGTAGACAAACTTAAAACAATAAAATCCAAACTTCCTGACTTGTTGCGGGTTCGAATCCCGCTGGGGCTAAACATATCTGTAATAATTGTACTAGAGTTATAGATGTGTATACGAGTGTGTTTACTGTACTGTAACGTGAACAAATGCCCTAATTATGTAATCAATGGATGATCGGAATTCTAGTGAAGAGACCCGAGTTCGAACCCCAGGTGGCAGGCTCGTACCAATGGGTTTTTGAAAAACTCATGTACGAATTATATCGTTGGCTTGGACTTAAAGACGGCGACGGGCCCACCACCTGTCACGTAGTTCCAAAAATATCTTCGGTGGAAGTCGGGTCGAAAGAACTTAATTGTCCAGACCTCTGTCAACCCCTGCAGGGAAAGGCGTGAAGATATTTTTCATTTTCTTTTTATGTTGTTATAACGAAAAGTGGCGGATACACCTGCTTTTATGGAGTCGCTTGCTCAGAGGCCTTAAGTCCTGACCGGCACAACGTTGACACTTTCTCTACATTATCTTGGGTCTGAGCGTTTGTGGTACCTTCATTGTTTCGATTCCATAAAATAAGGGCTTCAGCTACTTACTTTGAGATCTGAGCAATGTAATGTATAACAGTTAGACGGTAAATTACTACTGCCATGAATACCTTACAAGCCGTTGCTTTGCAAAGCAGTTATAGGTGGGTTTCACCCCAGATTCGATCCCCATGAGTTAGACTAAAAAAAACATTGTTAAAACTATTGTTAAACCAAAAAAATGGTGTCTGAGACGAAGACGTCGCAAGGCTTACCACCTGAGCTTTTTCCCAAGAATAGCTAAAAGTGAGTCGAAATGACTTAATTTTGTAGACCTCTGTCTACCCTAGTATTAGGAATGGCGTGAAGATATATTGATATAATCGTCAATTTTGTTACTTACAATTAAATTTTATATAGTATGCCTCATTTTACGTTTTGATGCTAAGTTATTATCCAAATCCAGTCCGTCGGAAATCTTACAAAGAAATATAATAATAATAGTAGTTTTATTTTTAACTTCTTACATACAAAATGTAGTTTAAATATCATAAAATTTTGATACTTCAAAAAGAACATGCCTTAGTAAAGTTTCGCATTTTATAAACTAAATCCAATTTCGAATGCCTCAGAAACTGCCGCTGCTTGGAGCGACTTCTGTTGTTAGCATTTGGTAAACCTTATTGAATTGAACTTAGATTTTATTTGATGTCTTTCGTAATTTCTTTGATACAAACAAATATAAGAGATTTTCAATTCGTTTTTAAAACAATTTTTCAATGGGATATTATAATTTTAAACAACATCAAAGCTTTTAATGTTTTAAATAGATTTTTTTAGACAGTACGAGCAACGGACGTTTTGCAAATGTTCTCTATCGCGAAGAAGTCGCGATAGCCGAGGGGTTGGGTGAGTCAGGAGACCCGAATTCGATCTCCGGGTGGTATTTTTTCCCCAATTCCTTTTTTAATGGTAAGCAATGCAATATGTGATGAACTATATGCTCTTTTACCAATTTCTCCCAAAAAAATACTGTACAGATTTTTCAACCTCGGAAAATCAAGAACTTCGAGGTTCAAATTCAGAATTTGAACCTCGAATATAACGCGGCACTCTTGTAGGTATTTCGGAATGTTTTTTTTAATTATATTGCTCCATTTATTTATTTATAATTGTGGTAACTGAATATTATTTTAATGTTTATACAAATGATAAAGAGTATCCAAGCCCGAGTTTTGACTATGAATGCACATTCATTTATGCTTATTATTTAAAGTCATCTCCTTATGGTCTGCCTTGTTAAAACCTTATCTTTCTTTTTAGTAAAATAATTACAACTAAACTATCAGTGTCTCTATTATAAGAATATTTGATAATCACATTGGTTAACACCAATAGCAATAAACTTATCAATTCTCCCTATACCTATACCTTAAAGTAAGAACCACAATGAGTGGAGTTAATGCCTGATGGCATTCTCTACCGATCATCCCTTAGTCAGGGTGAAAAGTCGATGATACGTACTACTCAAAGAATTACAATTTATAGTTAACAAATTACAATTTACAGAAAACATATTAAGACATAATAATGCGTTTCAAAAGTCCACTGAACATAGGCCACTCTCTCAAAGTTTTCCACAAAGAACGGTCCTCAGACACTTGCATTCATCGAACTTTTCGCAACATTTTGCTAGTCATCACTTCCTTCCTGGTGGAAACGCCCAGTTGGATAACCATCTAACATTGCATTTACCTAAACTAGCTTGTCAAAGCTTATAACAAATCAACTGTCTATCAGGTCTATCAACATTTTCAAATCAAATCCAATCATTTATTCATCGATATAAGAATTTTCGTTTATCGATACTAATTTTTAATCTATCACCGTTTCGTAATGAGGTTCCTCTAACGGAGAAGAAACAGACGAAAGAAACTCTGTAGGTATCCTCGCTTTTGGTCAAACTTTTTTTTATAATACAATGTATTATACAAATGTGATGTGATATTTCCTAGAAAAAGCTTGGGAGCGATCACCTCATTCCTAGGGGTTACTACTGTCATTAATATATAGATTTATATATATTTTTTTTACTTTATTTTGGCCGCAAACAGTCATACTTATAATAAATGACAAAGAAAGTAAATACATGTTTATAGACCTATAGTGGCGAAACCAATCAATACATGTTTTTGTAATGAACTTATGTGAAAAAATATGTTCACATGTTAAACTTATAATTAAAATTCATACCTTTAATCAGAGAAAGAATAGATTACAGGTACTATGACATTGTAATGTTAGTTGTTAAATAATTTACCTTACTGTACCTTATTAATCTTACTGTATGTGAGTCACTTAAAATTGGTTAATATATCTATTTGAGAACCTAGGTTATCAGTATTTTAATAGTTATTATTGTAGTAATTAACACTTTTGATCATATATCTGTTTGTGATGTAGTTTCTGTTAGCTTTTTCTGGTACAAATATATTTAGATATTTATTATTTAGAGTAAGAACGCGAGAGGGTCGCAATAGATACTTACTTTTCGTAATAATATTGATTTTTCTTAATAACTCTGGACAGTCTACATGGTTGTTTATTAGTTATTATATTATAATAACCCAACTTATTAAGTTTTTCTATAATAAATAGGCAGAAAATAAAAATCAATCAATGTTCATTTTCACAGTTACTATCAACCGGCATCCAAATCTCTTAATTCCTGAATGCCGGTTTGATTCACTGTCTCGCAATACATAGACCGCGTCATTTTTCATAGCGACCGTCCATAAATCTGGGGCACACGGCAGCAATATTTCATAAGCCGGTCAGTTCTCAAGCGGGCTCATAAATTTCGGGCACCCGCTACGGACGATGGCTGCCTGCGGTCGAATAACGCCTCTCAATTTCAAGACAGAGCTTGCATTTCGATTCGAGAACTAGCTGATAGTACTCCGCCGAAGCTTATCCCCAGAGTAAACGACTGTTAAAATATCATGTGATTTATATTTCATGAGAATCCTCGGGAGAAATACGTCAGTAAAAATGTACGTATCAAAAATGTTTACTATATGCAATAAAATGTTTAAATAATACACAATGTATTTTGATACTTGCACGCATTAATTAGGTTAGGTTAGGTTAGGTTTTGATTGTGTTGCCAGTACTTAGTTCTAACCCGAGACCTCAAGATAGCGACACCGTGAAAACTGGTGTTTACTCCACTCGTCCACAAAGGTCGTCAAAGGTGTGCGATGTCACTACCTATGTAAGTATTTATTTAGTGTTAGAGTGAATTTATTGTTTTATGTGGAAGACGATACAAGGAACATCAAAAATCGTACATCGCGCTATAAAAGTACTTGCGACGTAAAGACATATGTCTAGTAAGACTATTGATATCACAGTGTATGTATCTCTCACTCGTTTCTACACCAAGTGATGCGGGTTGAAATTACAAATGTATGTAACACCTGTTAACAACGTTATAAAGAAAGATCGAGGTAACACACGAGATTGTTCTCGTTTCATGTGTATTAATATTAATTGTAAAACGGTCCGTTGACTACGGTGCCCATTTTCATCGAGCCATATTCCTGTCTTTTCGGTTCAATGAACTAGACACAGATATCTGTGCGCATGAAACTTCTGCGAAAGCTTTGTTGTTCGCACAACAAATTCTCAAACGCACAGTAAGCTCGAAACCCTATTTACCCGCTTAGATATCTTAAAATTAATTTGTCCTTAAATCCTCTGACAGTGAAATAATGTCTGGAACATTACGCGTATGTTTACCACTTCAAAGAGTCGTTTTATCCTATTCCCTAAGAAATATTTCCACTAGTCTCCAACTGTGAGGATGAAAGAATAGCATTAAGGTTTCTTTGTCGAATTTTCTTTCACTGAATTTCGGGGAAACGACGCGTGGAATAAGAACTCTACATTATATCTGATGTAATTTTATTCCATGTCATTCGCGTTACACAAACATAATATTATAATCGAATATATTCTAAAATAAAAAAAAAAAACACAAATAAGTGCATTCGACCCACCTTTCACCGAAGATATATTTTGGGACAAAGTGATAGGTGGTGAGCCTATGGCCATCTTTATATTCAAGCCAACGTTATAAATCGTAAGTTTTAAAAAGACTCAATGGTCTACCTACCTTCTACAGGGATAGAACTCAGGTCTCTTGACTCGAATTCCGATCACCTAAATATTATTTATGAACACTGTGCCTTACGGTCTACGGAACACTGGTCTGGTGTTTTTTGTTAATCCATTCATCTGTCTCTTACGACACCCAAGGGACGAAAGGAGGTGTCGTATGCCGTATTCACAGAACACACTTAATTGTCCCGGAGAATTATAAAAAATCCTGTATATCACTAATGATATGAGATTTATATTTTATATTTGAGATATATAAATATTTTATAAGTTGTTTTTTTATTTACTTTGTTTAATACAATTTTTATTTGTATGTATGTAACCGCCTTCAATGATATAGCACTTAAGGTTGACTGGCAGAGAATGCTTTTAGCATTAATTTCGCCTTTGTTCCTTCATATATATTAAGGTGCATTAAGAATAAATCTTCTTCTTCCTGCCCTTATCCCATGCTACGTGGGGTCGGCACAAAAAATTGTGCACTAAGAATAAATAAATAAATAAATTTAATTTGTTATTTTTTTAATTTTTATCTATGAACGAGAAACCTTTACACATTCATAATATTAATAATATTAATAACAATTAATTATTAAATAACAACTTTACATTGATATTCACAACATATATATTCACAAGAGTCACGATAGCCGGGTGGTTTGGTGGTCGGAATTTCGAGTCAAGTGATCTGAGTTCTATCCCTACGAATTATATCATTAGCTTGGACATTGATACGGTGACGGGTTTACCACCTGTCACGTTGTCTCAAAAATATCTTCGGGGGATGGTGGGTCGAAACGGCTTAATTGTCTAAACCTCTGTCTACCCCCCTATTGGGAATTGTACATTTCACAATCAATATATGTATTACTTTGAGCAGTGATAACCTCATGGTCAGGAAGTTCGCTTTTAGTACACGAGTTATCTAGAATCGATACCAGGGTTGACATAACTAAAATTGTTAATAAATAAAATTTTAACTGCTGAATTTACCACGACCGACACCGTACATACTACATACTACACTTACACCTTCTAGCTGGAGGTGAAAGAAGTAAACAGGGACGATAGATGCATGCATGAAAAAAATATTGGAAGATAAATTTAAGACCTATATAGATAATAAAATAATAATAATACGTAAATATAGATAAGAACAACATCACATACATTGCTCCAATCCCAATGTAAGATGCCATAGCTCTAGAGATATGGGAATCAGAAACAACGAAGGCACCACAAACACCATAACCCGGGAAAATGTTAAAAAAGTGGTTTTTATGCATTGACCCAACCGGAAATCGAACACGAGACCTCGAGGTGGCGGCACCTTGAAACCGGTGTTTACGATACTCGTCAACGGAAGTCGTCAAAAATATTGCTTGGGAATTAAGTATGTGTGATTTAATCACGATAGCCGAGTAGTTGGGTGATCGGAACTCGAGTCTAGACACCCGAGATCGATCCTCAGGTAGCAGGCTCATACCAGTAACGTTTTTCCAATTTACATAATTTATATTGTTGGCTTGGACATAAAGACGGCGTCTGGCTCATCACCTGTGAAGTTGTTCCAAAAACGTCTTGTGTGAAAGGTGCGTGTAAAGGACTTAATCTTCCAATGCTGGAGTAGACCTTTGTCTACTTCAGCATTGGAAATGGCGTGAAGAAACGAAACAAGCGTTTGTTGTAATTAGTCGTTTTATTTATATCCTAAACAGAGCCTTCCGAATTATCGTGACTACTTGTTTCCTTTTACATCATTTGATTGCTATATTTGATCCGATGTATAAAAATGGCTCTAGGTTGTAATCTTATAATAGATCTCGTCTCTTATTACGCTGCGTGTTGGCTTACTGCGTCCTATTGACTTACCGGCTCGCGTTATAGGAAAAACTTGATTATCTCGCAGCTTTCTGCGAATATGTCGGTTGTACTAACGACTGTAGGTTGTTTTTTGTGATGATTAGGTTCACTGATGACGGACTGAGTAGTTTTGGCGTAAGAATTTAGCATACATAAATAATATAAATAAACCTGCCTAGGTTATTTGAAAAAATTAATTAAAAAAAATATCTTCATGCCATTCCCCAGGGTAGACAAAGGTCTAGACAAGTCCTTTTAAACCCTTCCATCGATCTCATTATTTTTTTTTGCCAACATAACAGGTGGCAAGCCTGTCGCCATCGTTATATCCAAGCCAACGATACGCCTATGTATATAATAGCGAAAAATAGAGGAATGACCATCTTGAAAGTTGATAGACCAAAAACAAATAGACTTTGATGGAAAGTGGCGTATATACGAGGTGTCTAGTAATACGCTTGTCAAACCATTTTGGTATTTAATCTTTATTGGAGTGTCTTGATGTGGATTTTACAGGGCGTTATGTATGTGTGGATGATGGTAAATTTATCTACAATACTCTCCTAAGACGTGCATTACTAGGTGATAACTGAGAATCATTGTTTTGCTCTTTTTCAAAAGTGTATACTGATCTATGGCCTATTTGTGTCAGTATAGAACACACATTATATATTTTTTGTTTACTTTAAATTTGTTTTAATGTTTATTTTTATTTTTATCGAAAAAAAGTTCAATATATTTGTTAGTTTTTAGTTTAGCAATTGTTTTTGACTCTACAACGTTTTTTTAAGATGCTATTTGTATGAGAGCTTGATTAAAAGTGGTCTTCTCCTATAAAGTAAGTTAAACTACAAAAAAATACTTATTTACTTAATAATACGCTTATTAAGTTTATACAAGTTATTATTATAGTATCAAATAAATATCAATATAAATTTCTTCACGCAATTCCCAATACAAGGGTAGACAGAGGTCTAGTCTAGACAACTAATCACTTTTGACCCACCTTCCACTGTAGATATTTTCGGGACAACGTGACAGGTAATGAGCCCGTCGCCGTATTTATGTCCAAATCAACGATATAATTCGTATATAAGTTTTGAAAAACTCATTTGTACGTGCCGGCAACCTAGGGATCGAATTGGGGTCTCTTGACTCGAAATTCTGACCACCCAACCACTCGGCTATCGTGACTTTAATTATAGTATCAGCGTAAATATTTAGCACCCCATATTTGTTAAAGTAGTATTTTTTATTATTTTATTTTGTTAAATTATCAAATTCTTCAAAGTTTCTCAAAGTTTTATGTAATATGTAGGTAATGATTTCTTGTATTTACGCGAATGCTACACATTTAAAATAAAACGATTTTCGTTTTGGATGCTTTACAGCAACCGTGGTCCCTCGTGACCACGGTTGCTGTAAAGCATCCGAAACGTCAGGAAATAAAAATAGTTTGCAAAAACTAATTAAAAACGCGATAAAATCCGAAAATCGTTTTATTTTTAATATGTAGGTAATATTAATAATGAATATAAACTCTGCTTCTTAAATGCAGAAAAGCTCCGGTATGGTGGACTAACCACAATTGTACGTATCCGGTTTGCTAAGTATTGGACTGATATTTTTAATATTTTCCCGCCATCTATCGGTAGTCATCATGAACAAATCCAAGGATTTTCTCTCAACTCTATCACCTTTTATAATACCCCAAGGAATGGCGACAGTTATATCATTAATTAATAGAATAAAAAAATTCTTTATTTCACCAACACTCACATTACAATTTTAAAACACACATTATATACTTTATAGGTAAAAAACTCACAGACATTAAGTAACAGTAACGATTTGGTTAAACTTGGTATTCAGAGTGTTTATAATGAGAGTGACTGTGGTCTATTAAAATACATGATTTACCATGTAGTACCAATTGAAGATGTGGCAATACAAATGTAGTTACGCCGCAGCGCTACGGGGAGACTGCAGATATGCTACGAAATACCGTCACTCAATTACGTAGTCGTCGTACCGTGTTCTTCTATGAATGACGTTCTTTGTACGTAGCAGTACTACGTCACTACTGAAGTCTTGTCAAAACACGTAATAGATTATTTTAAAAATGCCCGTGAGCTACGAAAATATGTGATACCTAGTTATCGATGGAGCAAGAAGAATAAATAAGATACAGTTTACAAACTATCAGTACAAATACAGCACAACAAATAGGGTAAGAAAATAATATACTGTAAAAAAAATTTCTTCACGCAATTCCCAATACAGGGGTAGGCTGAGGTCAAGTGTAGACAATTAAGTCTCTTTGACCCACCTTCCACCGAAGATATTTTCGGGACAATGTGACAGGTGGTGAGCCCGTCGCCGTCTTTATGCCCAAGCCAACGAAGAAATTCGTTTATATGTTTCTTTGAAAAACTTATTGGTACTGCCACCTGGGGATCGAACTCGGGTCTCTAGACTCGAAATTCCGACCACCCAACAACTCGGCTATTGTGACTTACTTTACCTCATATTACATATACTGTAGCATTTCTTAAAATACCGTAGCACTATAAATAGATGTGCTACGGAGTTCTTGTGCAAATACAATCATAGCAGTGTATGTGTCTACTCTACTATTACTAGTCTTGCCAATACTTAGTACTAGTCTTGAATCATCAAAGAATGGTGAACTTCTTCAGTAAAGTGATTTTAATCTCAATAAAATAAAATTTAGCACTGAAAAAAGACAGAGTCATGACAGTCGAGTGGTTGACTTCTCGGAATTCGAGTAGCTCTAAGCCGTTTCTAAGAAAATTATATCTGCAACTGGTCACTGTCACTGGTGACAAGAGGTCAGGTTATTTTCTCGCTCTACGGTTAAGTCAAATTCAATGTAGAAATGCAGCCAGGGTTCTAGATACCAAGCCACGAGGAGTATGGCCCTACTCTGTTTAGTTAAGATAATTAAATAAAATATGAACATAATATTGTAACTTTACTTGCACGTAATTGGATTACTAAAATTAAACTTCTTTTAAATTAATATTCTCAACCTTTATATTATTATAAGTATATATAAATATATTGTATATATATATATACTACTTCTAAAGACAAGCGGCGTACACACTGGTATTAATAGTGTCCACAGTTCTGAAGTCCCGGGTTCGAGTCGGACGAAAATGTAGAAAACGGCGTAGAGCTACCTCAATGCGTCCATATATAATGTATGTCCATAGCCCCATATAACCATTTTTGTAATCACAATCAAAGTGTTTTGTTTTTAATGTTTTCTTTTTTGGTGCACATTAAAGAATGTATAAATAAAATAAATAAATCATAATTCTAGCCGATTTTGTAACAGCTAGGAAAATAAGTGATTTCCAGTCTGGATGTAAGTAGATCGCATCGATCATTGCACCGTCATGGCTTAGTGGTACTACTTAGCCACGGTCCTCAGTTCAAGTCCTAGATGTAATCAATTTTTATACAGCAAGAATTAGTTGTCACGATAGCCGAGTGGTTGGGTGGTCGGAATTTCGAGTCAATAGACCCGAGTTCGATCCCCAGTTGGTGGGCTCGTACCAATGGTTTTTTAAAAAACTTATGTACGAATGTCGTTGGCTTGGACATAAAGACGGCGACGGGCTCACCACCTGTCCACCACGTTGTTCCGAAAATATCTTCGGTGGAAGGTGGGTCGAAGGGACTTAATTGTCTAGACTCGACCTCTGTCTACCCCTATATTGGGAATTGCGTGAAGAATTAGTTGTCGCAACTGTTTGAATTTGTCCATCTCGTATCTCTGATACTGAATGTAGCCGTTTTCTCAACCTTATCCCATATTTTCATCTTCGAAGTGTCATAGTTTTTTTTGCCGCAATAGCATAGTGATCGGAATTTGACTGAGATGATCCGACCTTCATTCCTTGTAGGAAAGCTCTTTGAAACTTATTTACAACTCCTGAGGCTGACCACCTGTCACATTGTCCCAAAAAAGATCTCGTAAAATGTATGTCGAAAGTACTAAATTCTCTAGACGTCGACAACCCTAGTATTGGGAAGTGCGTGAAAAATATCACTGTATAAAATATCAAGTAAATAACTCTGTACTTCTACATTCACTACATAGTTGACAACTGCAAAAATATCTTCGGAAGTCTTCACCTTGGTCGAAATAGGTCAAGTTGACTTACTAAGTTAACAAACAGAATAACCTAAATAGTTTTCACGGAACATATAAAATAAATCGTTACTTTTTACACACACGTCTCTGAATTTTGATTGTTGAGTGATCATTCTGTTGAGTGGTTGGGTGACCGTAATTCGAATCAAAAGACCCGAGTTCGATTCCCAGGAGGAAGGCTCGTACCAATGAGTTTTTTTCCAAACTTATGTACGAGTTATATCGTTAGCTTGGACATAAAGACGGCGACCGGCTCACCACCTGTCACGTTGTCCCAAAAAATATTTTCGGTGAAAGGTGGGTCGTAAGGACTTAATTGAATAGACCTCTGTGCATCCCAGTGTTGGCAATGGCGTGAAGATATATATTTATTTTTTATTTTTGAAGAGTTACATATATATTTTATGGAAGGAGAAGAATTAGTAGTTAATTATAAAACATATAACTCAACATACAATGTGTTCCGGAGTGTTAAAAGCATAAATTTAATAAATTAGTATCAGCTATTAAATTGAATATTAATTAGATACAAGAATCTAAAGCAAATGATGAATAAAGTCAATGAAGTTTCCTACAATTGGTTTTCTCAAAAATAAGCCAAATTAGCCTCTATTGCAGAGCAATAAACTATAGTTCATTTTGACACACATTATTGTCTTATCGACAAAGATATTTGATATTATACTTTATGCGGTCTTCTTAAATATTAAAGAGTACTTTTCTCTAAATTAATTAGATCAGGATATTAAATCAGGTTACAGTTAAGTATTAATTTATAATCATAGTTAGATATTTATATTTGTAAATATTTATTAAATAAGTAATTAATACTCACTTGAATAATAGTTTAGCAAGTTCAAACAAGCACAACACTTCACTTGTTCTAAACAATGAGTATACAAATTTACGAACTCACAACTAAGTTTATAATATTTGTTTATTCATAAAAATGTCACGAACACAGAACACCGGTCAAATCCGTCACTCACTCACCTGGTTTTGTATTTATCATCCACACTGCGTTTCGAAACGAACGAATGGCGCCCAACCTGGGGCTGCGAATAAAATAATGGAGGTTCGTCCGCCGCGACGTATCGTGGGCCACTGCCGGCTGCGCAAGCCTGGGCCCGGCCGATCCCCTCCCCGCGGCCAGCCCGTTGCAATTCGGCACAAAAAAAAATCACATCAGAATAAAACCTTTCCCTGTCACTGAACTTCAATAGCTCAGCTAAAGTCTCAAGTCTCTGTTATTAGTTAACGCCATTGCGGTGTCCTAATGACGCCGTTAGGTGGAATCAGGCCGAGTCCGCGTAGAGGTTCGCGCCGACGCTAATTTATAGCGTTTTCGAATCAAAAGATTATGTAAATTATTTTCTCGGAAGAGGCTAGAAGAAATTTTTTTCAATCAACAATCGACATGAATCACTTGAACATCAAAAGCGAAGCGCTCAAAGCGGCACTTATTTTATCTACATTCATGTATTACGTTCCTTTCTATCACCATTTATGAAACGTTTGTAACTGCGTAACTAGGAATAATATTTTTTGTCATGTCATATCTCTTATATTTATATTCTATGTTTATTACAAGATATTAAGAAATTTACCGGTATGGCTAGAGGCTGTCAAATACTGTGGTAAAGGATATTGGAGCCAGTTAAAATCTACTACGCCGCTCTTCATAAGTCTTAACATAATATGTCTCTCACATACGATGGATTTCTCGAAAATTTTGTAATAAATTCAGATACATAAAATACCCATAAACAGTTTAATTGGACTTGACCCTAGGGGATGGACCCGGGCACTAAATTCTATTTTTTAAAAGAAAACACCCTGGTTTCCTCCAGCTCCTTTGTTTCAAAAATTATTATGAAATTGCATTTCTAATGTTTTAATATTACGGAAGAGGATTTAGTGAATAATTCCATATTTGTAACGCTAAAGTCGGTCAGCCGAAACCCTATAAACATTCAATTATTAAAAGATACGATTATGGCACAAGAAACAGCGGAGGATTATTATGAAAAAATAATAAGCTCTGCTAAAATAAGTTAGAAAAACGCTTTTGTACCAAAGAAAACAATTTAAAACATTCTGTTATCTCAGACCACACTTGATAATTTATTGTATCGAATATATGAGTTACACAGAATAAAACATAAAACGAGAATAAAAATAATAATATTTACCCCGACAAACAGGATTCTTTCAGTAAACAAAGTAATGAGCTAGAAGTATGAATAAGACTTTGTGGCACATGGAAAATTTTATGGAATTTAAATTAATTATTGTATTATTTTAAAATTATTAATAAATTTCAAAGTGTTTGAGGTGCCTTTGTTCTTTCCGAATCCGATACCTCAAGTGCTTTAGCATCTTACATTGGGATCGGAGCAATGTATTTAATGTTGTCCCTATCTATATATTCAATAGGTCCATGTTCATGAAAAGGATTAAAAAAAGAAATAAATAAATATATAAACATCTTCACGCAATTCCCAATACAGGGGAAGACAGAAGTCAAGAAAATTAAGTCGTATCGACCCATCTTTCACCGAAGATATTTTTGGGACACCGTGATAGGCGGAGAGACTGTCGCCGACTCAAGCCAAGCCGTTGATAGAATTCGAACATAAGTTTTTTTTTAAAAAACTTTTGCTACGAGCCTTCCACCTAAGGATCGAACTCGGGTATTTCGACTCGAAATTCCAACCACCCTTCCACTCGGCTATCGTGACTCTTTTTTTTTTAAAAAGAAGAGTCTATTTATTAATTGCGACTTATTATTAAAGAGTCGATAGGTAAGTAATCTGGTTATCGTAATTCGTATCGGGAGGTACTATTTCGAACCACAGCTATAAGGCTCGTTGCAATGAGTTTTTTAGAAATTTATATACCTATTTCCATTCTCTGGACGGCCTTCGAGTGGCGTACACATCGGTTTTTATGGTGTCAACAGCTTTGTAGTCCCGGGTTCGATTCCCGTTCGGGTGAATGCAAAAAACACTTTTAATACATTTTCTTGGGTCTGGGTATTTATGGTACCTTCGTTGTTTCTGATTATATAAAAAACGTACTTAAGCTGCTTACCTTGGGATCAGGGCAATGCAAGTGATGTTGTTGCTATCTATCTGTGTATCTATGTATATTCCAATTCTGTATCCACACTGCATGAATTTACATCAATTTTTTTTGCCATTACTATACTACTATTACTATAAGAAGTCCCGAGTCCGTGGCCATAATTTTGAGTCAAGAGACTCGAGTTCGATCCCCTGGTGGCAGGCTCTTACCAATGGTTTTTTTAAAAACTTAGGAACAGGTTATACCGTTGGCTTGGACATAACGTAGTATCGACTGTAAAAGTCTGTATCGACTCAAGAATTTATTCCTATGAGAACATAAGTAATGTTGGTTCAAACGCTCATATTACCTATACTAGATTATGTAGATATATGCTATGCTGATGCCTCTCAAGAACTTCTTAATAAACTGGATCATCTTCTCAACAATTGTATTTTCTTTATCTTTGGCTTACATAAATTTGATCTCGTTACTTCATCCCGTTTCAGCTCAAACGGCTGCCTCTTCCACTTCGTAGATCTTTTAGAACCCTTTATATGTTATTCTCTATTTTACACGATCCGTTTGTCCCTGCATATCTGCAACACAAACTTCAGTATCAGGGTGATTCTCACAACCGATGTCTCCGTTCCGCGGATAATCTAACTCTTCAAGTTCCCTTCTGTTGCACGGGCTTCTCTTACAATTCTTTTACTTCAAATGCAATAAGAATCTGGAACATGTTACCCATAAATATTAAAGAAGCCAACTAAACCTACCTTTAAACGTTTACTCTGGCAATATTACTTAACGAAGCAGTAGTAGTTTCTTTTAATAATAAAAAATTTAAAAATAAAAATAATATAATATTGTATCGATCGAAATTACCAAAGAAATCTTCAGAAACTGTTATATTCTCAAGTATATATAATACATAAATATCATATTTATTTGGGATGTATGTATTTAATGTAGGTATTTGTTTATATGTACAAAATACTATTGTATAGATGTATGTAGTGATGTAAATATATATGAATGTGTATTATATTTATTTTCATTATATTTTGGTCACGATAGCCGAGTTGTTGGGTGGTTGGAATTTCGAGTCGAGAGACCCGAGTTCGATCCCCAGGTGGCAGTACCAATGAGTTTTTCAAAAACTTATGTACGAATTTCATCGTTGGCTTGGACATAAAGGCGGCGACGGGCTCACCACCTGTCACGTTGTCCCGAAAATATCTTCGGTGGAAGGTGGGTCAAAGGGACTTAATTGTCTAGACTTGACCTCTGTCTACCCCTGTATTGGGAATTGCGTGAAGATATTTATTTATTATATTTATTATTTATTATATTTTAATTTTAATTTGTTTTCTTTAAACGTTTTTTTAATAAGTCACGATAGCCGAGTTGTTGGGTGGTCGGAATTTCGAGTCGAGAGACTCGAGTTCGATCCCCAGTTGGCAATACCAATTAGTTTTTCAAAAACTTATGTACGAATTTCATCGTTAGCTTGGACATAAAGACGGCGACGGGCTCACCACCTGTCACGTTGTCCTGAAAATATCTTCGGTGGAAGGTGGGTCAAAGTGACTTAATTGTCTAGACTTGACCTCTGTCTACCCCTGTATTGGGATTTGCGTGAAGATATTTTTTTAATTATGAGGTTTGCACCCATCATTAGATTATCTGCACAAACCAAAGGTAGACTGGTAGAGAATGCCTTTAGGCATTAAGTCCGCCATTTTGTAATTTTTTTTAAATGTGTGCAAATAAAGCTTAATTAAATAAATAAAAACGGCGACGGGCTCACCACCTGTCACATTGTCCCGAAAATATCTTCGGTGGAAGGGGGTCGAAGGGACTTAATTGTCTAGACTATACCTCTGTCTACCTCTGTATTGAAAATTGCGTGAAGATATTTTTTATGAAGTTATCGTATGAAGGTTTCTCCACAAAGGTGGTAGGTTGTTCCAGCTCTTCGACATGTTGTATTTAAAAATACCTCGGTAACCAACCGAACCGTAGGAAGGAAAAGCCAACTTAAATGTACAAACCCTTGCTACATACCTAACATTATTTTCACTTAACCAGTGTAATTTTTCATAAAGATAAGGAGTTTTATAGGAAGGAATTTTATATTTCACGACACCAAAGAACAGTGTTGCAAAATAAAGACTTTTACGATTATTTTAATTTTAAAATATTTGCATTATTTAGATATGAAGCTACGTGTGAGCGAGCTGGAACGTCAAAAGAAATTTACGATTTATGTCGAGAGCTTTGACATAAAGACGGCGACGGGCTCACCGCCTGTCACGTTATCCCAAACAATATCTTCGGTGAAAGGTCGATCGAAAGGGTTTAATTGTGTAGGTCTCTGTCTACCCCTGTATGGGGAATGGCATAATGAATTTTTTCCTTGATCACCAATCTTGAAAAACATATTAGCGATCGCAGTACCAGACAAATCGCGACTTACTGCCTATCATAAGTCTGTTCTAATTTGGTCTCGTACGTTTCGAGACAGTTATCGTGTTATTAGGTGGTATCCATTAAAATAAGGTATTTTAATAGGTTTTATTAAGTTCAACAGACTTTTTGAAACCAATATATTTTGTCTCGAAACACTTCCAGACACTACTACATACAGACACTAGGGTGTCGGTGGTATTTTCATTACTGTTCTTTTTGATTCCATTATATAAGTACTTTAGCTACTGCCTATGAGATCGTAGCAATTTATGTATTGCTATTCCTGTCTATCTATCTCTCTATCACAATAACAAAAGAAATATCAAATAGATAAAATAAGATGAAACAGAAATAAGATAAAACAAGTCACGATAGCCGAGTTGTTGGGTGGTCGGAATTTCGAGTCGAGAGACCCGAGTTCGATCCCCAGGTGGCAGTACCAATGAGTTTTTCAAAAACTTATGTACGAATTTCATCGTTGGCTTGGACATAAAGGCGGCGACGGCCTCACCACCTGTCACGTTGTCCCGAAAATATCTTCGGTGGAAGGTGGGTCAAAGGGACTTAATTGTCTAGACTTGACCTCTGTCTACCCCTGTATTGGGAATTGCGTGAAGATATTTATATTTATTTATTAATATAAAATAAGGTATTTTAAATGGGATCGGATCTATGTCTCTTCATTTAAGCAAGTGTAAACAAGCGTAGCTTTACCGTAGATCCGTAACTGCTACGAGCGTAAAGCTACGAACGATCGATGCATCTACGCTTTAAAGAAGACCATCAAAACACTAATAATTCAACCTGAAAGCGCAACTTCTCTTATCTGCGATTCTAACTTTTACTAAGCTATTCACTCTTGCATATTAGCTTCTATGCTCAAAAAGTTAAGGCTTGATTTAGGATAATCATTAAATTGTTTCATTTCTAATAATTGTCTGTCAGCAAAATTTGAACTTTGTGTTACATAAAAATAGAATTAGAAATCGTATAGCTGTAGATAACCAATTCTCACCTACACAATTCGGTATCGGATCTCTTCGCACGCCTTTGTTCCTAATGTTCATTACGTATTCTCTCTAGTGTTATTGAGGGTAGATATAAATTTTATAGGTTTTATTGTGAGGTCCCATCTATTGTACGAGGATTTGCTTTGGTGCCGATCACGTTAAGAATTGCCGCTCGATTAAATACTTCGTCGTGTTTATGTTTATGCGAAGTCCCATTTTATGACTTGAGAATATTAACACTTACCTTATATCCGTCGGAAAGGATGTAAACAGGAAAATGATATAAGAGAGGGATGATTCCGGAGATTTATAAATTAAAAATATATTCTCCCTATCGCCTATACTGGATAGACAGAGTTCTAGTCCAGTCACTTCGATCCACCTTTCAATGAAGAATTTTTTTGGGACAACGTGGCAAGTGGTGAGCCTGTTGCCATATTTATGTCCAAGTCAACGACACAAATCGTACTTGAATTGCGAAAAAAATTACTGGCACGATCTTCTTTCCTGGGGATCGAAGGGGAATCGAAGTCATGTTAAATAGTCGGAATTTCGAGTCGAGAGACCTAAGTTCGATATATATATATATATATATATATATATATATATATATATATATATATATATATATATATATATATATATATATATATATATATATATATATATATATATATATATATATATATATATATATACTTTAGCTACTGCCTATGAGATCGTAGCACTTATGTATTGCTATTCCTGTCTATCTATCTCTATCACAATAACAAAAGAAATATCAAATAGATAAAATAAGATGAAACAGAAATAAGATAAAACAAGTCACGATAGCCGAGTTGTTGGGTGGTCGGAATTTCGAGTCGAGAGACCTGAGTTCGATCCCCAGGTGGCAGTACCAATGAGTTTTTCAAAACTTATGTACGAATTTCATCGTTGGCTTGGACATAAAGGCGGCGACGGGCTCACCACCTGTCACGTTGTCCCGAAAATATCTTCGGTGGAAGGTGGGTCAAAGGACTTAATTGTCTAGACTTGACCTCTGTCTACCCCTGTATTGGGAATTGCGTGAAGATATTTATATTTATTTATTAATATAAAATAAGGTATTTTAAATGGGATCGGATCTATGTCTCTTCATTTAAGCAGTGTAAACAAGCGTAGCTTTACCGTAGATCCGTAACTGCTACGAGCGTAAAGCTACGAACGATCGATGCATCTACGCTTTAAAGAAGACCATCAAAACACTAATAATTCAACCTGAAAGCGCAACTTCTCTTATCTGCGATTCTAACTTTACTAAGCTATTCACTCTTGCATATTAGCTTCTATGCTCAAAAAGTTAAGGCTTGATTTAGGATAATCATTAAATTGTTTCATTTCTAATAATTGTCTGTCAGCAAAATTTGAACTTTGTGTTACATAAAATAGAATCAGAAATCGTATAGCTGTAGATAACCAATTCTCACCTACACAATTCGGTATCGGATCTCTTCGCACGCCTTTTGTTCCTAATGTTCATTACGTATTCTAGTGTTATTGAGGGTAGATATAAATTTTATAGGTTTTATTGTGAGGTCCCATCTATTGTACGAGGATTTGCTTTGGTGCCGATCACGTTAAGAATTGCTGCTCGATTAAATACTTCGTCGTGTTTATGTTTATGCGAAGTCCCATTTTATGACTTGAGAATATTAACACTTACCTTATATCCGTCGGAAAGGATGTAAACAGGAAAATGATATAAGAGAGGGATGATTCCGGAGATTTATAAATTAAAATATATTCTCCCTATCGCCTATACTGGATAGACAGAGTTCTAGTCCAGTCACTTGATCCACCTTTCAATGAAGAATTTTTGGGACAACGTGGCAAGTGGTGAGCCTGTTGCCATATTTATGTCCAAGTCAACGACACAAATCGTACTTGAATTGCGAAAAAATTACTGGCACGATCTTCTTTCCTGGGGATCGAAGGGGAATCGAAGTCATGTTAAATAGTCGGAATTTCGAGTCGAGAGACCTAAGTTCGATATATATATATATATACATATATATATATACATATATATATATATACATATATATATATATATACATATATATATATACATATATATATATACATATATATATATATATACATATATATATATACATATATATATATATATATACATATATATATATATATACATATATATATATACATATATATATATACATATATATATATATACATATATATATATATACACATATATATACATATATATATATATATATACATATATATATATATATATATATACATATATATATATATATATATATATATATATATATATATATATATATATATACATATATATATATATATATATATATATATATATATATATATATATATATATATATATATATATATATATATATATATATATATATATATATATATATATATATATATATATATATATATATATATATATATATATATATATATATATATATATATATATTTATTTATTAATATAAAATAAGGTATTTTAAATGGATCGGATCTATGTCTCTTCATTTAAGGTGTAAACAAGCGTAGCTTTACCGTAGATCCGTAATCACATGAGCGTAAAGCTACGAACGATCGATGCATCTACGCTTTAAAGAAGACCATCAAAACACTAATAATTCAACCTGAAAGCGCAACTTCTTATCTGCGATTCTAACTTTTACTAAGCTATTCACTCTTGCATATTAGCTTCTATGCTCAAAAGTTAAGGCTTGATTTAGGATAATCATTAAATTGTTTCATTTCTAATAATTGTCTGTCAGCAAAATTTGAACTTTGTGTTACATAAAAATAGAATCAGAAATCGTATAGCTGTAGATAACCAATTCTCACCTACACAATTCGGTATCGGATCTCTTCGCACGCCTTTGTTCCTAATGTTCATTACGTATTCTCTAGTGTTATTGAGGGTAGATATAAATTTTATAGGTTTTATTGTGAGGTCCCATCTATTGTACGAGGATTTGCTTTGGTGCCGATCACGTTAAGAATTGCTGCTCGATTAAATACTTCGTCGTGTTTATGTTTATGAAGTCCCATTTATGACTTGAGAATATTAACACTTACCTTATATCCGTCGGAAAGGATGTAAACAGGAAAATGATATAAGAGAGGGATGATTCCGGAGATTTATAAATTAAAATATATTCTCCCTATCGCCTATACTGGATAGACAGAGTTCTAGTCCAGTCACTTCGATCCACCTTTCAATGAAGAATTTTTGGGACAACGTGGCAAGTGGTGAGCCTGTTGCCATATTTATGTCCAAGTCAACGACACAAATCGTACTTGAATTGCGAAAAATTACTGGCACGATCTTCTTTCCTGGGGATCGAAGGGGAATCGAAGTCATGTTAAATAGTCGGAATTTCGAGTCGAGAGACCTAAGTTCGATATATATATATATACATATATATATATATACATATATATATATACATATATATATATATACATATATATATATATATACATATATATATATATATATATATATATGTATATATATATATGTATATATATATATATATATATATATATATATATATATATATATATGTATATATATATATATATATATATATATATATATATATATATATATATATATATATATATATATATATATATATATATATATATATATATATATATATATATATATATATATATATATATATATATATATATATATATATATATATATATATATATATATATATATATATATATATATATATATATATATGTATATATATATATATACATATATATATATATATATATATACATATATATATATACATATATATATATATACATATATATATATACATATATATATATACATATATATATATACATATATATATATACATATATATATATATATATACATATATATATATATGTATATATATATATACATATATATATATATACATATATATATATATATACATATATATATATATATATATATACATATATATATATACATATATATATATACATATATATATATATACATATATATATATATATATATATACATATATATATATACATATATATATATATGTATATATCAAGGTTGCATTGAAAATTTATATTATTGACCAGTTATTTGGCCAGTTAGAAACATTGCCAATGAAAACTCCTTTTAAATTCCGATAATAGAACTCTTTAGTAACCGAATGTAATATATTGCATTCAACCGTCATTTGTTTTTGTGAATTCCAAAAGTTTAGTTACACCTCATTAAATTAATTTCATACGAGAACATTTCAATTTTCGTTTATCTTCACGCACAGCCTCTGACGAAGTAGCCAAAGAGAATAGATCGCCAAGTGTCATGATCCTTACATACATCTGTCGCTTCTTTCAGATTCATCATCTTTTTCATCAACGCTCCAGATTTCATCATACCTTATCGTAGGAAACCCAATGAAGAAAACGGACTTTTCCTACATTTTCTCAGGTCTGGGTGTTTGTGGTGCCTTCGATGTTTCCGATTCCCATACCACAAGTGCTTTAGCATCTTACTTTGGGATCAGAGGAATGAATGTGTTGTTGTCCCTACCTGTATATGTATTTATTTATTATTTATTTTTTAGTCACGATAACCGAATTGTTGGTCGGTCGGAATTTCGAGTCAAGAGACCCGAGTTCGATCCCCAGGTAGCAGGCTCGTACCAATGGGTTTTTCAAACACTTATGTACTAATTATATCGTTGGCTTGGACATAAAGACGGCGACGGGCTAACCACTTGTCACGTTGTCCCGAAAATATCTTCGGTGGAAGGTGGGTCAAAGGGACTCAATTGTCCAGACTAGACCTCTGTCTACCCCTGTTTTTGGTAATTGCGTGAAGATATTTTTTTGTTTATTTATTATAACACACACAGTAAAACAAAAGCACTATTTAAAAAAGTCACGATAGCCGAGTTGTTGGGTGGTCGGAATTTCGAGTCGAGAGACCTAAGTTCGATATATATATATATATATATATATATATATATATATATATATATATATATATATGTATATATATATATGTATATATATATATATATATACACATATATATACATATATATATATACATATATATATATATATATATATATATATATATATATACATATATATATATATACATATATATATATATACACATATATATACATATATATATATATATATAGCCTGAAAATTCCGATAAAATTTGTAAACGTATTGGATTTTTAAAAATTAAATTTCCCCTTTCATAAATAGTGGTATATCATTCTCATCATGTCGCTCAAAGATTTATCTATGCTAGCTCACCTGCGCAACTTTGTCTACGCCCCATTTATTTAATCAATGAACTGAAGTTGTTTTTCTAATTATTAAAATGATTTTTTAAAATTTTTAAATGAATTAAAAAATAAACACTTTTAATTTTTATTTGATGACCGCACGGAGGTGGCGGATACACCGATTTTTATAGTGTCGCATGCTCTGAGGATGTCGAATACCGGACATGAAGATAACCACTTAGGTGCCTGGGTGTTTGGGGCACCTAATTTGTTTTCATAATAATAATATAATTTGGGATCAGGGCAATGTATCTGATGTTGTTCCTATCAATGTATAAATTAATATAGAAACGAGTTGCTACCTTTAAAACAATAAGATTTACTTTAAATAAAAACATCTAACAAATTGAACTACTATATAACAAAGTTTCATCTCTCTAGTCACTTACGGAATGTTATAAATAAGATTGCTGAAGCAGCTCCGAGCTCAATTAGGTATTTGAAGCACAAATTTTATCGGAATTTTTCTTGTATATATATATATGTATATATATATATGTATATATATATATATATATATATATATATATATATATATATATATATATATATATATATATATATATATATATATATATGTATATATATATATATATATATATATATATATATATATATATATATATATATATATATATATATATATATATATATATATATATATATATATATATATATATATATATATATATATATATATATATATATATCTATATATCTATATATATATGAGATAGAATGGAATAGAAATAACGTTACACACTTTTAAACGCCAAAGTCCTGCAAAATAACATATCCCAGTTATACATGAGTTAAGCATGTATATATCAAGGTTGCATTGAAAATTTTTATTATTGACCAGTTATTTGGCCAGTTAGAAACATTGCCAATGAAAACTCCTTTTAAATTCCGATAATAGAACTCTTTAGTAACCGAATGTAATATATTGCATTCAACCGTCATTTGTTTTTGTGAATTCCAAAAGTTTAGTTACACCTCATTAAATTAATTTCATACGAGAACATTTCAATTTTCGTTTATCTTCACGCACAGCCTCTGACGAAGTAGCCAAAGAGAATAGATCGCCAAGTGTCATGATCCTTACATACATCTGTCGCTTCTTTCAGATTCATCATCTTTTCATCAACGCTCCAGTTTTCATCATACCTTATCGTAGGAAACCCAATGAAGAAAACGGACTTTTCCTACATTTTCTCAGGTCTGGGTGTTTGTGGTGCCTTCGATGTTTCCGATTCCCATACCACAAGTGCTTTAGCATCTTACTTTGGGATCAGAGGAATGTATGTGTTGTTGTCCCTACCTGTATATGTATTTATTTATTATTTATTTTTTAGTCACGATAACCGAATTGTTGGTCGGTCGGAATTTCGAGTCAAGAGACCCGAGTTCGATCCCCAGGTGGCAGGCTCGTACCAATGGGTTTTTCAAACACTTATGTACTAATTATATCGTTGGCTTGGACATAAAGACGGCGACGGGCTAACCACTTGTCACGTTGTCCCGAAAATATCTTCGGTGGAAGGTGGGTCAAAGGGACTCAATTGTCCAGACTAGACCTCTGTCTACCCCTGTTTTTGGTAATTGCGTGAAGATATTTTTTTGTTTATTTATTATAACACACACAGTAAAACAAAAGCACTATTTAAAAAAGTCACGATAGCCGAGTTGTTGGGTGGTCGGAATTTCGAGTCGAGAGACCCGAGTTCGATCCCCAGGTGGCAGTACCAATGAGTTTTTAAAAAAAAAAAACTTATGTACGAATTACATCGTTGGCTTGGACATAAGGGCGGCGACAGGCTCACCACCTGTCACGTTGTCCCGAAAATATCTTCGGTGGAAGGTGGGTCAAAGAGACTTAGTTGTCTAGACTTGACCTCTGTCTACCCCTGTATTGGGAATTGCGTGAAGATATTTAATTTTTTTAATTTAACTATTTAACTGAACTATTGTGCTCAGCTCAAGCTACAACAATAAAGCTGTAGCGCTAATTTTCAGCTGAAACCTGCGAGTGAGATTTACGAACAAACTGTATTTATTAATTTAAAGCATGCAACGATCCAGAACAATGAAATGAAACATGAGAAATTAAACTAGCTACGATAAAATACATTTAACTAGCTAGACCTTGCCACCGTTAGGTGTAGCTCTGTCTATTATTGTTTCATTGTACTGTTATATAATTTTTGAATAAGTATAATCTTTGAAGATGGCAAATATCTTCACCCAATTCCATATACAGTGGTAGACTGAGGTCTAGACTAGACAAATAATTCCCTTTGAGCTACCTTCCACCGAAGATATTTTCGGGCCAACGTGACAGGAGAACCCGTCGTTGTCTTTATGTGTCCAATGATATAATTCGAACAGAAGTTTTTGAAAAACTCAATGGTACGAGCCTAGAAATTCCAAACACCCAACCACTCCGCTTTCGTGACTTTTAAAATCTTTTTGAAGAAAGAAATGGAGATAATATCAAGATCAAGACTTAAAGTAATAAATACGTACATTCATGAGGACAACATCACACACATTGCTCCAATTCCAAAGTAAACCGCTTAAGCACTTGTAAATAACGAAGGTACCACAAACACCTAGAAGCGAGAAATTGTAGAAAATTCTTTTCTATATTGTCATGAACGGGAATCGAACTTCGGAGCACAGAGCTGGGGACACTTACGGTTAGATAGAGCCCTTTCAACTCACCTTTCACCGCGGAATTTTTTTGGGACAACGTGAGAGATGGTTTATGTGATCTTTATATCCAAGCGAACGATAGAGTTTTTAAAAAAGAACTCATTAACGTAACACCACATGAGGATCACACTAGATTCCGGGGTTGACTTGAATTCCGTCCACCTAAGTTGATTATCGTAACCGCAATTTTTACATTTTAAAATTATTCGAACGTATATTATTGTACAACGATTCCACGCATCTATGTTATACCATTATTTTCACTTTCACGAGCAATTGGGCTGTAAAATAAAAATAAAATGAACAATTTACTTTCAATCCCGTGCGCATATGGATAATGCGATAAAAGCGGAATGGATTCGCCCCTTGTCCCGTTATTGTGGGGCAACATTCGTATATCGGGGCCAATCCGAAATGGTTGTATTCCGTTTGAACTTGCTTTTGTTTTGTTAGCGCTTATGATAGGAAGGAATACCAATGAAGCGAAATCTTACAAAGGGTTGAATCATAATATACTGGTTCGTGTACCGTAAAAATCAATCGGCGAATAAAATTTTCACGTACGAATTCAGATGTTATTAAGAGCCAGAGATGTTATTTCTATTACCCTTTATGTGAAACTTCTTTACGCACGCTTGAACTGGGGAGTAAGATGGTGAATGCGTGACGAGAGCGTTACGAATAATGTTATCGGACGAGGCGTTGAAGTTGGTAGGAAATAAGTTAGTGAAGACAGAAAGTGAGAGAGTTACATTTCGTATATTTCTATATATTTTTAATTATTTATCTTCACGCAGAATCCCTGACGGTGTAGCCAGAGAGATCAGATCGCCAACTGTTACGAACCGTACATACCTCTTTCGCTTTCAGATTCATAATTTTTTTTATACATGCACGTCGAGGTATCGTCGAGGAGTACTCTTGACACTCACCTCTTCAAGCAATTTACTCACATGGTCTTCAAAATTTAGTGTCCGCCTACCTCGACCCCTTTTAATATTAACTTTCGCGCTATATATTTTCTTCACCATTCGATTTTCGCTCATTCGCTCAACGTGCCAAAACCATCGAAGCACGCCCTTATCAATTTTTGTGATATGGTCATCTTTCAAGCCCACCATGTTGCGAATCTCTTCATTTCGCTTTCGGTCGGCCATGGTAACGCCGCACATTTTACGAAGAGATCAAACACGCGACATCTAATTCCCTTTCTTTCATTATTTCGATCAACTCATTCGTCTTATCGCTCATGCCTCCTCTAACATTCGCCAACTCTCGTTTCGAGACCGCCATTCGACTATTGTCGTAAACCACTCCTTACATAAGTGGAGTGATTAACGGGTATATAAACATCGTAATTTCCAATAAAAAATGTAATTAAATTATGCAATTATTATTTAAATGTTATTCTCAAAGTAGTAACTTTATTTTGTAAAACCAAAAACAATTTGGATAAATTTTGAATTTCGAATTCACGCATCAATAATTTATTATTTATTAAATTCATGATACTGTAAAACCATTTTAAAGCCCAATTATAATACCGTTTGCTTGTAACATTAAAATTTAAGAGCTTTAATTCCTGTCTATAATTGTAAAGGCGTAGTTTAGCACTTTGTTAATTAAATACAAGCTTATAAAACGTTTAGTTCCGTTCTATTAACGTCATTTAAAACAAAAAAACTTTTGAGACGCTTAAAAATAAGAAACGATATTTTTTATCTTCACTCTATTTTCAATCCTGGGGTAATCAGTGATTTCAACGATTTAGCCCTTCGATCCATATTGAACCAAACTGTTTTTGGAACACCGCGGTTAGCCTGTACTAGCGATATGCTAACCTCGCACTTATCTATATAGATATTTATATAAACTAAGAAAATAATAATGAGAAATATAAAAATGAGAGAAAAATAAGAATAAAGAATGAGAGAAGAAAAAAATAAGAATGAGAGAAGTATGATCGATTTATTCCTGGTGGATGACCGACTGCGAAAACAGGTGATTGATACGCGAGTGTTTCGGGGTGCTGACCTGGGAACGGATCACTATCTAGTGATTACTAGATTTAGGGGTCTGTTCGGGGGTTGGCGCCACCGGACGGCGATACCAGAACCTCAGTCGGTTGGTAGCATCCGAAGCTGGAAGCTTCAGGAAGCGGACACTAGAGATAAATATCAAGCAAGAGTAGCCGAAAAGCTGGACATCAACGATGTCAGGAAAGAATATGTGGAAGAAACATGGCAGAGCCTTAGAAATGGAATGGTTAGTGCAGCGGAAGACGTGTGTGGAACTGTGAAAAGAGGTAGTAGTAAAAAGCGTGATGCATGGTGGAATGACGAAGAGAAAGAAGCAGTAAATAAGAAGAAGAAAACATGGTTAGACTACTTGGCCTCTAGTAATGATAATGATATAAGAGAGAAGAGGAAAGAAAGATATAAGCTCCAGAAAGTTCACACGAAAGCATTGATTGAGGAAGGGCGTGAAAGGAATAGAATAGAAGCGGACGAAAGGTTGTCGCTGAACTTTAAGGCGAACTCCAAACTCTTCTGGAAAGAGGTTGGAAGGACGCGGAGTGGTGCGACAGCCTTAAGAATGAATAAAGTGCTTTCGAGAACCAATGACGTCCTCTCAGAAAAAGCGGACGTCATGCAGCGATGGAGCGAATTTTATAGAGAGATGTATGCGTGTGATGATCTTAGTGAGGGATCCGGGGGTAACGCCGTGACTGGTACGCCAGACTCGGACCTCGATGACACTGAGGTCATCAGTATGACAGAGATTGAATGTGCGATTAGAAGTTTGAAATGTGGTAAGGCTGCGGAACTAGACAGAGTTACTGCAGAAATGGTCAAGTATGGTGGGCCTCGCGTCTGAGACAGCTTTCCTCTGTTGTGCAATTTGTGCTGGCGAATGCGGCTGTTCCGGATGATTGGCGATCCGCGGTCATTGTGCCTTTATATAAAGGTAAAGGTTCACATTATCACTGCGGGTGCTATCGGGCGATCAGTTTGACCAGTTTAGCAAGTAAAGTTTACTCGAAGGTTTTGACACGTAGGATGCAAGAGAAATCGGAAAGATTTCTATGGGAGGCACAATGCGGATTTAGACCTGGAAGAGGATGCACGGATCAAATGTTTTCTCTCCGCATGATCACGGAGAAGCTTCTGGCTGCTAACCAGAAGATTTTCTGTGCTTTTGTGGATCTTGAGAAAGCATTTGATAAGGTTGTAAGGAAGAAAATGTGGGAACTGTTGCCGGGGTATGGTGTGGATGGTCGATTGCTGCACTTGATGGTCGATTGATGCAGTCACTTTTCTGTGACTGTAAAGCCTGTGTGCGGGTAGGGCATGACCTGTCACCCAAGTTTAGCGTCCAAACGGGCGTAAAACAGGGTTGTGTCATGTCTTCCTGGCTGTTCATACTGTATCTCGACAGCTGTTTACAGAAGTTGAAAGATAGCTGTTTGGGTGTGAAATTGGATGACATAAAAGTAAATTGTCTGCTGTATGCTGATAATGCAGTGCTTAATGCACCATCAAAGGCAGAACTGCAGGCATTAGTCACGTGTATGAAAGAATAATGTGAAATTAATGGTATTCGTTTGAATGCTAATAAAACTAAGGTTCTGGTATTTGAAAGGGACGAAGAAAGAACGAAGTGCGAAATTTGCGTAAATCAATCAGGAATGTCTAGAACAGGTGAATGAAATTGTAAACTTGGGAAAAGCGTTAAGCCGGGATGGAAGATGTGATTTAGATGTGGACAGGCGTGTCGCTGCCGGGAACAAAGTCAATGGTGCCCTGACTGCGTTAGTCAAAAGGCAAGGCGTAGTGAAAAGTGCACGCCTTGCTATACAATAACGCAGTGTTGGTACCGACTTTGTTATATGGCAGCGAAACCTGGGTATGCCAGAAGAAGCATAAAAGCAGGTTGAATGCAGTGCAGATGCGATCTCCTCGTAAAATGTGCGGCCTTACCATGGCCGATCGTAAGCGAAACGAAGAGATTCGCAATATGGCAGTTTTGAAAGATGACCTTGTCACAAAAATGGATAAGGGCGTGCTTCGATGGTTTGGGCACGTTGAGCGAATAAGCGAAGACCGAATGGTGAAGAAAATATATAGAGCGAAAGTTAATATTAAAAGGTGTCGAGGTAGACCGAGACTAACTTTCGAAGACCATGTGAGCAAATTGCTCGAAGAGGGGAGGGTCAAGAGTACTCGGATACCTAGACGTGCATGTATGAAGAAGATGATGAATCTGAAAGAAGCGAAAGAAGTATGTAGGGATCGTGACACTTGGCGATCTGTTCTCTCTGGCTACCCCGTCAGGGATTGTCCGTGAAGATAAATAAAAAAAATGATAATAATTTATATAAACTGTGATTTGGCTACAAACGTTTATATTCGTCGTACATATATTTGCCGCGCGCAGGATTCGAATCCTTATTTTCGAATATGATCGCAACTGAAAAGGTCACCAAAAAACGATAAATGATAATAATAAAATGGAAGAATCAATTAAGTAATAATAATATGATAATCTTATTATTACTAAATTGATCTTCTGTGTGGTAACGGCGTAAGAATATTACCACTCCCTTTCTTCCCGTGGATGTCGTAAGTGGCGAGTAATTGAAACAGCCTTGAATATCGTTGTGGCAACCGGTGGATGGCGGGATAACCATCTCTTAAAATATCGGACCAAAATAATCAGATCGAAGATGGGCAGCAGCATCTTAGGTGCGAGTGGTCTGGTACTGCGATCGCCAATCCGCTTGCCAAGCGTAGCGAATTTGGCAAATCCTCCCTATGGGAGAGGCCTATGTCCTGAGGTGGACTTTAACAGGCCGATATGTATGTATGTATATGTAATATGATCACATAAATATGCAAATGTCCCAAAAATATCTTCGGTGGAAGGTGGGTCTAAAAGACTCAATTGTCGATACTTCTGTCTACCCCTGTATTGGAATTGGGAGTGAAAATATTTATTTTATATAAATATGCTTTTTCTAGATTCTAATCCTGTCAAAGAAATTTATAAGTCAATACTTCATCTTTTCATAATTTTTCACGTACGTACGACTTAAAACATGTCTTATTCTGAATCTTGAAATTATTTTTATATATTATTTATTTATTGGAAAATTTAATTTTCGTTAGTATTGAAAGTTCTAAACAATATTTTCTTAATTTTTTTCATTGTGGGCTTTGAAATATAAAACTATGTATAAAAATTATAATGAATGATACCTAAATTATTATTCTTTATAGCCCTTCAAAAATCCACTCTTCCAAAGATTTTCAGTCCTGAGCAAATTACTCTCTGCAATGTTATGTAGCCTTATGTTTTCCTGTACGAGGATACCACTCGAGAACCTTTCTTCCTCAACCGCTGTCAGTTGCCCAGTCTATTGCCACTTTAGCTTTATACGAAATTCTCAATCAGTCTTAAAAAAGAAGATATTACGCAATTTTTATTTAATTTTGAAGCATAAAGATTATGCAAATCTTTTTGTTACTAAGTTAAAAAGAAATTTAAAAAATAATACGATATTTTTTTTAATTAAATATTAATATACTTACATACATGTTCTTGAATGGAATAAAATATGTGATATCATCAAAACATGACTCATGACTCGTGATATCATCAAAACATGACATGGTAATGTGCAGTCACAAACATTGTGACTGCACATTACCTAACGGTAAGAAACAAATGAAAAGCTACAGTTTATTTTCTAACGCTACGGGATGCTACGAGAGTCCGAAATCCATAAAATCCAGAATACGTGCCTTTATTGCAATCTCAATTATAGTCTTTCGTCTTGAATATTAAAGACATTTTTAGGGAAGTAACACGTAATAAAAATATAAAAAAAGGATTTTCACTCTTTCTCCAATATTGAGGTTTCAATCCACGTTTCACCGAAGAGATTTTTGGGACAGTCACCAGTCTGTGGTTTTTTGGGAATTTTTTTCTTACTTACTTACTTATCTTCACGCACAATCCCTGACGGCGTAGCCAGAGAGAACAGATCGCCAAGTGTCACCATCCCTACATACCTCTTTCGTTTCTTACAGATTCATCATATTCTTCATACATGAATGTCGAGGTATTTGATATTGAATTTTGTATTTGTATTAGGTATTGATATTTTTTCTGGTTTAGAAGTCACGATAGCCGAGTTGTTGGGTGTTTGGAATTTCGAGTCGAGAGACACGAGTTCGATCCCCAAGTGGCAGTACCAATGAGTTTTTCAAAAACTTATGTATGAATTTCATCGTTGGCTTGGACGTAAAGACGGTGACGGGCTCACCACCTGTCACGTTGTCCCGAAAATATCTTCGGTGGAAGGTGGGTCAAAGGGACTTAATTGTCTAGACTTGACCTCTGTCTACCCCTGTATTGGGAATTGCGTGAAAATATATTTTTTTTTCTGGTATGGTTAAACCGCTACCTGTCGATAGCTAATGAAATTTTCATTGTACTCCTTTGGCAGCCCCTGCCCCTTACGACGCCCATGGGAAGAGAGGAGGTAGCATTTTTTACACCTATACCACATAGTTAAATAAATAGATGTCAAATAAAATTGCTTTTAAAATAAATGCTTTGATACCAACGCTAGCTGTCAATGTAGCAGAAATTCACCAAAGCGTTGTTCAAGAAAGTTCCTCCGGAGAAATATTACATCTCAATTATGGCTGTAATATCTAATTTTACTACTCTGCAGTCGACCGCAAATCTTAAGTTTGAGAGACGCTGGACTCGAGCAACCCTCTTCACTTTAAATGACAAGCGTTCCTCTTTCTTTACTTTTTTATTATTATTGTCACAGACAAATGTTTGTCATTGTTTCGTTTTCAAAATAAAATATTTGTAAAGTGGCATCAATGTGGCGCCATTAGACAAATGTTATTTATTTATTTTATTTATTAATTTTTGTAAACTTAGTGCTAGATGTAAGTGGTGTAAAAAAGAAAAGAACATACCGAAGAACTTGTCATTTAAAAATTCATTTACATGATTTTTTCACCAATTTTCTTTGGTTTCTTCTAAAGTGTTCCAGGTTTTTTGTTTCTTAATACATCTGGTCAATATGGTAAATATTTTAGGCGCCATTTTAGAAACACTTTAAACATAGGTATTTGAACTTGTAGGTTTCTAATCTATTATACATATTTCTAATCTATTATATATATCTATTAAGTCACGATAGCCGAGTGGTTGGGTGGTCGGAATTTCGAGTCAATAGACCCGTGTTCGAACCCCAGTTGGTACGCTCGTACCAATGGGTTTATCAAAAACTTATGTACGAATATCGTTGGCTTGGACAAAAAGACAGGGACAGGCTCACCACCTGTCACGTTGTCCCGAAAATATCTTCGGTGGAAGGAGGGTCGAAGGGACTTAATTGTCTAGACTCGACCTCTATCTACCCCTGTATTGGAAAGTGCGTGAAGATTTTTTTTAATCTATTATAATACTTTTAACGTATATTGCTACATCAGATGACTCATTCCAATCACCCAACTACTCGGCTATCGTGACTTAAATAATCACACTGCAGGCCTTACTTTGTTTAATTTCTTATTATTATGCCAAATATTGGGTGGTTACATTATTTTCTTATATATTTGCCATAACCTTTTATAACATAACTTTTTGGTTCCCTGACTGCGTTTGTCAAAAGGCAAAGCGTAGTGAAAAGTGCACGCTTTGCGATAAATAACGCAGTGCTGGTACCAACTTTTTTTATATGGCCACGAAACCTGGGTAAGCCTGAAGAAGGCTAAAAGCAAGTTGAATGCAGTGGAGATACGATCTCTTCGTAAAATCTGTGGCGTTATCTTGGCCGACCGAATGGTGAATAAAACATATAGCGCGAAAGTTAATACTACCTATTAATATCGACGAGGTAGGCAGACACTAAATATTACAAGACCATGTGAGTAAATTATTCGAATAGGGGAGGGTCAAAATTACTCGGATACCTTGACGTGCATGGATGGAGAATCGGAAAGAAGTGAAAGAGGCAAATACGGATCGTGACACTTGGCGATTTGTTCTCTCTGCTTACCCCGTCAGGGATTACACGTGAATATAAATAATAAATAATAACAATAAGTTTTAACATTTTAAAAAGGCTCCAGAAATATTACTATTTATCAATCAGTCATGAGACAATGCTCCTTTTCATTAGTTTTACTTAATGATACGCTACCGGTTGGCTTAATCTTTTTCCTTTTATAATGTATGAGATTTCTACCTGTGGCATTGTCCGAGTGGAGTACTATAAATAGGATTAATGAAAGAGGTAATCAGAAGCATTCATATGGAAGTTGGTAATGTGGTGACATCTTTGTGCCCTTGTTAAAAAAAAACTCGCCAATTGCGGACAATTCAGGCAACACGACGACATCCAACGTCGGGCTATAGTGTATCAGAAATTAGATTAAACGACAAAGTAAATACTAAACATTATGAAAATAAACCAAGCGATGAGATTTCGAAAAGAGATATCAACGAATACTTAGATTATATTAATATTAATATTTCTGGAGTTTTCACTTTTGTAGCTTGCGTTATTCTTCTACCCTAGCAAAATCGCCTTGCATCTGAGACGCTGCTGCCCATTATTGGTCAACTTAATTTTGTTTAGCAAACCAAATCAATAAAAAAGAAAGGTATATCGTTCAAAAAGCTTCATAAAAGAAAATATCTGTTCAGAAAAGATTTATTCATTTAGCACAAGTTGTGTAATTATATAAAACCGTGAGCATGAAAATTGAAGACTATTGCCAATTTTAAAGCGCGGACTTGAATTTGTTGAATGTTCTTTGTAAGATCCCGCGGAAGTTCCTAACAATGCCAATTAAAACTTTCGGCATTCATCTTAACGTTTCGCAATGAAAACTCTATTATGCAATTATTGGCGACTCAAAATGACAGGCAGCAATTAAATATTTGTCTCGAATTTATTTTCCTTTTCGAAACATCTTACAATATAACTGCCTATTAAGTTATTCAATACATTAACGTCGAAAAATTTTGTATAATTTTTCGTGAAGATTAATATGCGATTAATGTATTGCTACATGTTTGATTATTATAATTAGCTTAATACTTTGCTATAGTAGGTCTGATCTTTGGTTTTCTAGTTTTTTTTTCATTGTTACAAAATTTTACCACATGCTAGCAACTTTAAATAATTTGTTTCTCTTTTTCTTATTTATGTCTTATACTTTGTGTCAACTAAAACAGACGCATGTTTTGCAGTATTCATTTTACAGATTTTAAATAAATAAATATCTTCACGCAATTCCCGACACTGGGGTAGACAGAGGTCTAGTCTAGACAATTAAGTCCCTTCGGCTCACCTTCCACCGAAGATATTTTCGGGACAACGGGACAGGTGGTGAGCCCATCGCCGTCTTTATTTCCAACCCAACGACATAATTCGTAAGTTTCTTTTTTTAAACCCATTGGTATGAGCCTGCCATCTGGGGATCGAACTCAGGTCTCTTGACTCGAAATTCCGACCAGCCAACCACTCGGCTATCATGACTTATACAGATTTTCAAGGTACTAAAATAATGGTTAGCTGATCACGAGGTGTAATTCTTTCATATTTTTACACGTCCCGATACTGGGGTAGTCAGAGGTAGCTAGACAATTGAGTTTTTTTTTTTGCCTATATTTCTTACCTGTCACGTCTGCTCAAACTTATTAGACTTGCATACTACTATGCAACCTTACTTACTATGACAGCAGACTTAGTAGCAATACAACGACACAAATCGTACATTCGTATTAAAAAAATCAGATGTTTACGATCCTTCTCCTGGGGATCGAACTTGAGTTTCGTGATTCATGCTTTGATCACCCAACCACTCGGTTGTCGTGGTTCATCGTTGCTACATTTTTTATTTATCATGTAAGTTATTACACCTATTCCTACCTTATGGGATATTAAAATAAAAATAAATAAATAAATATCTTCACGCAATTCCCAATACAGGGGTAGACAGAGGTCAAGTCTAGACAATTAAGTTCCTTTGACCCACCTTCCACCGAAGGTATTTTCGGGACAACGTGACAGGTGGTGAGCCCGTCGCCGCCTTTTATGACCAAGCCAACGATACAATTCGCACATAAGTTTTTGAAAAAACTCATTGGTACTGCCACCTGGGGATCGAACTCGGGTCTCTTGACTCGAAATTTCGACCACCCAACCACTATCTATCTAACTAGGCTATCGTGACTTATATTATGGGATATTGCATGTAGATATAAATAAAATAGAAAAAATAAGTGTTTTCAAAATCATAGTGTTTTGTATACTTTATAGGGACTGCCGTTCTCATCGTGGCCAGACTATGGCCTAGTAGAATATCGGAAGTTGAGGCACTTTGGGCTTCTGCGATTCGTCTGTTTACTAAAGTAATCGAAAGTCCACTGCCTTATTCCCCTCCTGTTCCTTTTTTCCAATCAATCCACTTATATCAGCTCTGGTGTAACGAGTGTATGAGGGCATCGGTAAGCAATAATAACTTTAAAAATAATCAAAAGGGAGGATACCTACGGAGTTTCTTTCGATTGTTTCTTCACCGTTGATGAACTTCATTACGAAATGTTGGTAGAAATACAATACAATCGATAAACGAGTGATATAATTGTTTCTATCAATGCATAATTTCATTTGATTCAAAGTTCAAAGGCCGGCAACGCTTCTGCTATTCCTCCGGTAATGCAGATGTTACCGGGCTGCGGTAATCACTTACCTTATAAGTCAAAGATTTCAATCTTGAATACTTTGACTTATATTAGATGGTTATATATTAAACAGATGAGAATCAATCTTGATTCTCATCTGTTTAATATATCCGATGACATTCAATACAAAATATTAATATTTACATCGTCTTATTTTACAGACAAAAACTACTCGTGAATTTCTAAGAAAGGAAAAATAGAATCGTAATATTATTTAACATTAACCTGACATTCATGTGTTATTGAATTATGATCTTTTGATTTATTCTTAGAATAATATTTTAGTCCACGCAGAGATTTGATATGTCTGGCGCTAGGTCGCGTGTTACTTAACTTTTTTTGTATAGTAGTGAATCCGCGTAAACGATATAATTTGCGTCCGAAATAAAACTTGCTTATTTATCTTTCCACCTCGCTTATTTGCTCGCTCAACTGTTGTGTGTTTTAATTTACTAAAATAACTTGGTATAGTCTGTGCATTTTATTCTTGCATGTTCCCGATTACATTTTGTTTTTGTTATAAAGTACGTAAACACGTTTCGTATCGTTTAGAACTGTTTTGTTATTGTGATATAACGTACGTTTTATGTAAAATCAGAGTTTTTTATTTGCTTGGATTACAAACTTTTGTTTGCATGGTATGTATGTCTGTAACGGAATATTTTAATATGAAATCACACCTTTAAAGCGAATTGAATTGAAAGTTGGAATATCTTCCAGTAGTGGTCCCCAATGCCTTAACTGGAAAAATCATAAAAAGAAAGAGAAGGAAGTGCCCTAAAACAAAGAGATTTTAAATTTCAACTGATACGTTTAAGACACGGTGGCTCGGAGGTAAGTGCGTTGCTACGGTATGGCTTAAGGGCTTAAGGGTTCGAATCCCGCCCATGTCAATATATTTTTCA
The DNA here is from genome assembly GCA_029286605.1 of Sericinus montela. Taxonomy (NCBI): domain Eukaryota; kingdom Metazoa; phylum Arthropoda; class Insecta; order Lepidoptera; family Papilionidae; genus Sericinus; species Sericinus montela. The sequence continues at coordinate 430,860 of JAGSMR010000035.1, read as the reverse complement.
GATTATCTTATATACTATAAGAAATTCAATAAAAATTGCACAGAATAAATAACATAATTTACACTTGTAATTGTTGTCACTTGGTAAAATTGGATTGCATTAAAATTCATTGTTGAACACTTGTACACAATTCACTTTTATTTTATTATTCATCAATTAACAGGGCACGGTAGGGCAATACCCTGATGATACCTTCAGGCATCATAAGTCGCGATAGCCGAGTTGTTGGGTGGTCGGAATTACGAGTCGAGAGACCCGAGTTCGATCCCCAGGTGGCAGTACCAATGAGTTTTTCAAAAACTTATGTACGAATTTCATCGTTCATCGACCTCTGTCTACCCCTGTATTGGGAATTGCGTGAAGATATAGGTATATATATATATATATATATATATATATATATATATATATATATATATATATATATATATACATATATATATATATATATATATATATATATATATATATATATATATATATATATATATATATATATATATATATATATATATATATATATATACATATATATATATATATATATATATATATATATATATATATATATATATATATATATAATACCTTTAGGCAAAACCGGTCGTATAATTAATGAATAAATAATTAGTTACATAAAATTGAATTGTGTCAAGAAAAGTGAAATGTGAATTGAACAAGTGTTCAACAATGAAGAATAAATAATATCTTGATAACTCTATCCCTTTTCTTCCTGTGGGTGTCGTAAGAGGTGATTGAGGTATTAAGTGTTAAGAGCCTTTAAATAAGCTTTCATTGTCTTTAACAGATGGCAAGATAACCATATCGAAAAAATATCTTACAAAAATTTTACAGCCCGATGACTTACAGCCAAGTCGGAAAAGCGATATGTCTGGTACTTTCTCGCACATCTACCCATAAAGCGTGGCGATTATGGCAAACCCTCCCTTATGGGAAAGCCCTATGTCGTGCAGTGGATTTCCACATGTGTCAATGTATGAAAATAATAGTTTTAATTATACGTAGTAACAAAAATTAAATGTCAATGTACTATGTAAAATTAAGTAGACTGTACAATTTGACGGCTTACACACTACATATAAATCTATTTCAGGCAACGACGGGCATAAAAATATATGACACTTATAAAACACTGGTAGTGAAATGTATTTTATTTATTTATTTATTTATTTATTTGCAGGAAGTATGGTAATCACAGATGTTAAAACTATACATATATGTCAATCATATTTCGCCATGTCGGCTTGCAAATACATCAGAAATAGAATTTAAAATACTTACATACATAGAATTTAAAGGATAGAATTTTACTAAACATTAATAATATATAGATTATTTGTCAAGAAAAGTTATACACTAATGTCATTATCTAAAGTTCGTTTAATATTTGGTAGTAACAGTCTCCAGGTCAGGCAATATTTCTTAAGATAAGGTTTCATCTATTACACGAAATCATTAAAATATGAAGCTAATACAATTATGACATATACTTGCATAACTATATTTATCATTTACAATACACTTTAAAAATTTCGTATTAAAACTTATAAAGAACTGTTAGGAGTTATTCAGAATTCAGAGAAATTGAAAAGCTCGTCCTATTCAATTGAAGAGGGTTCTCCAAAATTTAATACTAAGAGCTTTGCGTCCAGTTTAATTTGCAAAGTTAAGATGTCGGGTCAACTGCGAAGCTGAACCATTACAATTTACGATCGTGATGTGGAATCTTGTACGAAAATTTTCAGGCTTTACGGTGAAAGGCATTTAGTAAAACAATCACTACTATACCTCACGAGGAATGTAACGAACTAATAGCAAATTGGTAGTGTCACTACCTTCCGAGCTCAAGGTTTTGGGTCCGGCTAGGAGGCTGCTCTCCCCCCGAACCGATCGTGACTCGATGGATCAAGAGCAACCCAAATGAACGGTCTAACTTGGCGAGATACAGCTCAGCCCACTTCGGATGCGTGTTGGTGGGCCGTGGATGGAGTGTTTGTGTCGTTGCATTCGCACTTCCCTCTACAGCTGAAGTGGAGTCGCGGAAAGAGTAGTATTTGTATTGCCATATTCATTATACACCGCGACTCTGTTGGGACTCCCACCACTAATGCGGTGGAAGTGGGACCGCAGGGGAGAGGAATGTCGGCATTGCGAGGCACCACTCTCCGGGGCCGAAATACGGTCGACGGCGTAGCCGAAGTCCAGATCCGACGCGAGGTGATGCGTGGGCTGGTGCTCGGTAAAGAATCCTCCTTCTTGTGCCTAATCAAAAAATTTAAAGCTTGGACTTTAAAGCCTAGAAGGTGGGTGCGTATGTATTCCGAAGCTTCTAGCCAGGAACGACGAAGAGAGGGAAAGAAGTTATTCTCTTCCGAGGAGAGGCTGCCTTTGGTGGCCAGCGCAGACGCAGGTGGGGGCGAAAATGTGGCGATAGCGGAACACCGTGTGGTTTTTATCTGTTCGAGCCCGATATCACGCATCCTAGCCCCCGCGAAGGCAGGTATACTCAGGTATTCTCAGGTATTTCCACACGTATAAAAAAGAAAGGCAGCCGACCCTTTTTTTACTTACCAAAAAATCCAAAAAATAAACTTTCTAGAACTGCACTTTTTTTGTCGTGAAAAATTGCATACTTCAACTAAATAATCATGAAAACAAAGTATTTAGATGATAAGAATACGATTCATGAAACCCGAGTTCCCGAGGTGCTGACGGTTTTCATGGAATTGCCATGAATGGTATGGTGAATTCATGGTGTGTACTCCACTCAACCATATAGGTAATATACACACAATATATAATAATAATAATCTGTGTCGTCTATAAGCGAATGAACTCCAACCCTCTGCTTTATAAGTAATTAATCTTTACTGCCGAAAGTCACGATAGTAGAGTGGATAATCGGAATTCGAGTCAAGAGACCCGAGTTCGATCTCGAGGTGATAGGCTCGTACCAATGGGGTTTTTTTTAAAGTTATGTACGATTTATATCGTTGGCTTTGACTTAAAAAATGGAAGAAGCTAACCACCTATCACATTGTCCCAAAAAATATCTTTGGTGAAAGGTCAAAGGGACTTAATTGTCTAGGCTAGACCTCTGTCTACCACTGTATTGCCAATGGCGTGCCCTTTCCTACAATTACACTTAATTATCCTAAAACGTTGTTTGCTTCCATTAATAAATTTGCACGTACTTTGTAGGTAATGTGTATGTTATTCACGTATTTTGGACCGGAGCCAACTTCACCTGGCTCTCTAGTATTTATTGAAGCTTTGTAAATGTATTGGCGTTTTCTATAACGATAGAGAAAATAATGTTACTATTTTTTTAAAGTTGGATCTCAAGAGTCTTTAAATAAATATGTAAGAATATACCTTCCCGATATAGACAGACGTCTAGACTCACTCTTCACCGATCTTATGTACAAAAACGTGATAGGTGGTGAGCCTATCGCCGTCTTAATGTAAAAATACTAATAACTATACTAACGATATTACTAATATGGATGTTTATTAGTATGTTGTACTTATGGTACAACAAACTTACTTTATTACTTAGATAAATATCCGTGACTCGGGTAAAAACCTCTAGCGGAATTCGAACCTACAACCGTTGGATTCTAAGGTGAAGTCTCTAACAACTAGGCTGACGGTTCATTAACGTACAAAAAAAATATTTAAAATACAATATTTCATAGCCCAACTACAATCGGTACTCAAGTGTGAGCAAGTAATATAAATGCTCTCCTTTATATAAAATATCAGTTATTATGCGGTTATATTTATGGAATATCTACAGCGCAAACTTTGTAGAATTTATTATTGAAGTGTACGAGTATTTTACAACTCAATAAATTAATAAATAAATATTTTCACGCCATTTGAACGCCAATAGAAGGGTAGACGGAGGTCTAATCTAGACAATTTAGTCCCTTCGACCCACCTTCCACCGAAGATATTTTAAAGACAATGTGACAGGTGGTGAAAATGCCGCTGTCTTTATGCCCAAGCCAACGATATTTGTTGTAAATAGGTTTTGAAAAAACCCATTGGTACGTGCGTGCCACCTGGGAATCGAACTCGGGTCTCTTGATTCGAATTCCGATCATCCAACCACTGGGCTATCGTGACTACAACTAATAAATAAATAAGTACATGCATACATAGAGCCAACTTCACATACATCTATGCCCTAAAGCAACTTAAGAACTTTCTTATAAAATCAGAAACAACGAAGGTACCACACAATCATTAACAATGAGTACTCTGACAATGAGTAATATTCTAATTCTTCTTCTTCTTCATTTAAATTGTTTCCTGTTATATCTTTACTGGCCACAATAAATCCAAGTCTCGTAGCCATAGTATCGTAGTAGATAGCCATAACAGTATAATAATAATAATAAATTAATATATAGGTAGTGACAACATCACATACATTGCTTCGATACTAATGTAAGATCTTAAAGCACTTGAGTTACGGGAATCGGAAACAACTAAAGCACCACGAACAAGCAGACCCGATAAAATGTAGAAAAAGTGTTTTTTCTACATTGACCCGATCGGTAATCGAAACCGGAACCTCGAGATGGCGGCAACTTGTAAACCGGTGTTTATGCGTCTCGTCCACGGAGGTCGTCGAGATAACCATCTCGAAAAATACCATTAAAATTAATAATATAATAGACTCCAAGATATAAGCATCTTTCCCAAGAGAGGGTTTGTTATAATCGCCACGCTTGGCTAATGGATTGGATCGCAGTAGCGACACCTTGCACTTTAGACGCTACTGCCTGTCACTTGTCTGGTACATTTTGGTCTGATATTTTTCGAGATAGTTATACCGCCATCTATCGGTAGCCAATAGCGTTTTTGAGGCTTCTCCTTTTACGAAACCCACGGGAAGAGAGTGGGTGACGTTATTCTTATACCTATACCACACGGGTTGGAATGAGGGAATCTTAGAAAATAATCTTAATAATAATCATACGCTATTTATATCTCCGTCAGAAGTAGAACATCAAGATATATACAATTACATTTTTATAATTACATTTTTAAATATCTTTACGCCATTCTCAATATAGGGGTAGATAGAGGTCTAGATCATAAGCATGTCGCCGTCTTTATGTCCAAGCCAAAGATCTAAATAATACATAAGTTTTGAATAAAACCCATTGGTATAAGCATCATCCAACCACTCGGCTATCGTGATTAATTCTTAATCGTGATCAATTTGACTTAATTTTTATAATACGCCATTTATATCTCCCCAAAGTAGAACATCAAGATATTCCCATAGATAATTTAATAGAAAACGTACTTCCTGATAAAATCTACAATTTGCTTTGCGGATTAGATTTCAACAGGGTTTGACAGGTCTCTTTTGTTATCTGTAATAGGAATTACAAATTTCCGACCATTTCCCCTTTCTATAATTTTATGAATAGTGTTAATCAAGTCAGGATTGCGAGTGAGAAGAGTTAAAGTAGATTGTAACAGAAATTATTATTGCGCTTTTGGGTTTAGGAAAAATACATGATAACAAGGTAGGTAAGGTCCTTATGGTGAATACTACTAATTTAAGATAGGGTACACATTTTACGGGATAGGGATATACATTTTACGCGTTACCAGAATGTTACGCATTGTCACCTTAGGAGCATAGTCTTTGACTAGATTTAGTGCCTCATATACTGTGTACCTCCGTACACGATTGGCTTACACAATTTGTCTTCAGATTTGGTAATGTCATCACTAAGTTTTGGGTTCGATTCCCGGACGAGTCAATGTAGGGAACCACTTCTCGGGTCTGGATGCACTAGTGCTTTATCTAATTACTTTGGGATCAGAGCAATGTATTTGATATTGTCTCTATCTATATGTGTATTTATTCATTATTGTGCACATGTATTCGGCATCAGAGATAGATAAAAGTGTGACACTGACCCCTACGAGTCCTAGGCAGAGAAGGAGAAAACTGCTATAACTTTCTAGTTTTATTTTATATATTTGATGTATGGAAATTGTATACTTTTTTACATAACGATATATTTTTTTAGTTTCTTTTGCATTTTCATGATATTGAGGTAGACAAAGGTCTAGATAATTAATTCCTTCGCTGTCTTAGTGTCTAAACCAACGGAACTTACCAAAATATATATTTAAAAAAGACAAACATACATTGTTACCACATACAACTGAGTGCATACATTCATATTAATCACACTAATGTTTGCCCCTAGCGGTATTCGAACCCGCAACCTTTATTTCGCCGGGTCGGCAAATTAAGCCGGGTTGTCACAATGCTATCGGCTTGCAAAAATAGTATCTCAGTGAGCAAATCTTTTCTAATATTTGATTGAGAAATAAAACTGTAGTCTGTAAAATATTAAATAGGTCTTGGGACGAGACGATAATAAATAAAAAGCATTTTAAGTATTATTACTTTTTCTAACGAATTTTATATTGTAGACTTTCTTTGATAGATCGAAAAAGTATTTCTATTTAGACTATAATCAAAACTCCAGACTGTAGAATATGAAATTTTCGCTTGAGATCACAACTGACCTACTTGGAAAAAAATTGTGAAAATCATATCATAGATATCAACTTGAGAATCGACTAAATTTAATTACTCATTTAAAGCTTGAAAAAAAAAAAATTTGACGTCTGTCAAAGTGTCAAGAGCTAAGTATATTTAAATAAATTTATTTTAATAATTTTTACTATATTTAGGTTTTAAAATTATCGTAAAATGTTGATAAAATTTAAATAAATGTGATATTAAAAGGTTTTTATGATTTCAGATACATTTTTTGTCAATCGTGGTAATATTGTATTCCGGAGCTTGTCAACTGTCAAGGAATAAGTATATTTCTTAAATATTTGGAAAACCTGGGAAGTATTTTAATATTCATGTAATATTCAATAATTATGTCTGTATTTCAAATATTACTTTTACTTTTAGTGCGCTGTTCGGCATGCCTAAATCTGATGAAAGGTCTACACTCTGTGGTCCGTCCTAACTGATTGGAAGCGACGCAGCAGAACTTAGCAACTTTAAGTTTATTTAAGATATAATAATTAGTTTATGAATATCGCTCCTACCAACTCTCAACCGGAATTCCTACAATGTCGAAATTGTTCGGACGGTAGGCTTTTTAAAGGTAGAAGAGGCTTAAATATACATATTAGACGTTGTCATCCACAGTCAATTTCGGTTTCACAGCCTCCCGTCCCCTCTCATGGCACAATCAGAGATATTAATCAAACCAATTTTCAAAATTTTTCGGACCAAATTCATTATTACCACCGTAATGTACCAATACTTAGGAGGATTCCTAGAGGTGCGAGGATGCAGCTAGCTAAAGCTTTATCAAATACCATTCAAAATTGTTTTACTTTTAACACTGTAACTAGTTGGCAAAATTATTTTACTTTGCATATTTTCATTTTCATGTTGACAAAACGGGACGTAAGTCAATTACGTCCCAGCTTAAAACAAATCTTTTCAAAATTTTGATTCACCGATTGATACATCCGTAGCTCCAAGACCACACAATTTTGATTTAAAGAAAGTTGTCGAGTCTAAAGTTATGGATGGTGATTTAAAAAACGCATCGCGTATTTTATTTTCAGACGATATCCTGGCGCCTCACAATGCGGACACCCTTGAAAGCTTACATCAGAAGCATCCTAAGGCCAATTCCTCCTTGCTTCTACCGTCGCCTCCTGATCCTTCTTATCAGCCATTACAAGTTTCAGAAAAAGATACTTTAGAGGCAATTATGTCTTTCTCAAATGGCTCTGCCGGCGGCATTGACGGAATTACGCCTCAACATCTGAAAGATCTTGTAAGCGCGTCCGCCGGTGACGCCGACCGAATTCTTTGGGCGACATAACAAAATTAAGTAATTTTATGCTTTCTGGCAATGTAAATCCCAATTTTGTTAAAATCATATATGGAGCAAGGTTATGTGCCTTTAAAAAAAAAGATAATGGTATCCGCCCTATAGCTGTTGGTTCCACTTTTAGACGTTTAAACGTTCTAAATTAGCATGTAGGCACATAACCTCCGATCTAAAGTCAAAATTTCAGCCTATTCAGTGAGGCTTCGGTAACAGAGGAGGTTGTGAGGCAGCTGTACATTCAGTGCGTACTTTTTTAATGAATTGTCAAACAGATGTTCTCTTGAAAGTTGACCTTAGGAATGCCTTTAACTCCCTCGACAGATCATCCCTGCTGAAGGAGGTTGCGAAACATACCCCGGAAATTTACCATTACGTTTGGCAATGTTACAGTCAAAACTCTAATTTATTTTACGAAAATCATTTAATTGACTCAGCCGTCGGAGTTCAGCAGGGTGATCCACTGGGCCCAGCATTGTTTAGTTTGGGAATTCAACCGATTATTTCAAAGTTGAAATCCAAACTCAATGTTTGGTACCTAGATGACGGAACCCTAGGAGGAAAGCCAGATGACGTGCAAAATGACCTTCAAAAAATTATTCAAAATTTTAAAAACATTGGCCTTGAATTAAATAATACTAAATGTGAACTTTTCATTCCTGACCGTTTGTCTTCTCATAGACACAGTTTGTTTCAAAATTTTAACAATATATCTCCTGGCATTAAAGTAACTGAGGCGGATTCTCTTTACCTCCTTGGAGCGCCGTTATTGATAGAGAGTATGAAACCTCTTTTGAAAGTAAAATTTGATCAATTTTTAGAACATGTTAATAAACTGTATATTCTAAATTCTCATATAGCGCTTACTATTTTAAAATATTGCGTTCTTGTTCCTAAATTTACTTATTTACTCCGCTCGAGTCCAGCATGGAAATGTTCTGATTTTTTAAAACAAATTGACCTTAATCTCAAAATAGCTTTGGAAAAAATTCTAAATTTATCTTTAGTCTCATCTAGCTGGACTCAAGCTACTTTACCTGTTAGATTTGGAGGTATCGGTATAAGAGAGGTTTCAAATATTGCGCTGCCGGCTTTCCTTGCCTCCGTACATAGTGTTCATGATTTGTCACGTAAAATTCTTAAGAATGACTTGGACTTGACCTTTGCTAACGAGGCAAGAGAAGCATGGTTACGTCTCTGTCCCGGCGAGGATATCCTACTGGAATCTAACTCACAAAAACGGTGGGATATCCCGTTGGTTCAGAATGTGCAGAAATGCTTACTGAACAATTTTCACTGTGACAGAGACCGCGCCCGCTTTCTAGGTGTTTCGACAAAGGAATCTAGTTACTGGCTACATGCTTTACCATCAAGTAACCTTGGTACATTACTAGATAACGAAAGTTTACGTATAGCCGTGGGAATACGATTGGGAGCATCGACTTGTCAACCACATCGATTTCCTTGTGACAGCGACGTCGACGAGTTAGGCCTCCACGGACTTTCATGCCAAAAAAGTGCCGGCAGACTATCTCGTCACGGTTCCTTGAATGAGGTCATCCGAAGGGCTCTTGTTTCCATAAATATTCCATCGGTTTTAGAGCCTTGTGGAATATTTAGGGAGGATGGTAAGAGACCCGACGGCTTGACTTTAGTCCCTTGGGAGAGAGGCAAAGCTCTTGTGTGGGACGCAACTTGCGCCGATACATTAGCGGCCTCTCATATCAGTACTTCGATAAGGGCCGGGGCGGCATCAGAGGCAGCTGAATCGGTTAAATGGCGTAAATATGAGTCTTTGAAAAGAGACTATATATTTGTTCCATTTGCCGTAGAGACAATCGGTCCGTGGGGTCCCCGCGCGATGCAGTTTCTAAAGGAATTGTATCCGCGACTTATCGTTGCCGCTGGTGACAAGAGGGCTGGTTCTTTTCTCGCTCAACGGTTAAGTCTAGCCATTCAACGTGGAAATGCAGCCAGCGTTCTTGGTACCATGCCACGAGGAGAAGGGCTCTACGATTATAATAGTTTTTAGTTAATAAGTATTGTAAATATTAACATAATTTTTTCTGTAAATAAATATTTATAAAATATTACTCTTTTGTTTCAAATACAAAATAAATAAATATTTTCACGCAATTTCCACTAGGCAGAGGTTTAGTCTAGACAGTTAAGTCCCTTCAACCCACCTTCCACCGGAACCGGAAGATATTTTCGGAACAATGTGACAGGTGGTAAGCCCGTCGCCGTCTTTATGTCCAAGCCAACGATATAATTCGTACAAAAGATTTTTGAAAAACCCATAGGTACGAGTCCACAATCTGGAGCTCGAACTCGGGTCTCTTGACTTGAAATTCTGACCTCCCAAACATTCGGCAATCGAGACATTCATTAATTTTCTAGATAATTATTAGATCACCCGTGACTTCGGAGCTAGTAGTAGCGGGTTCGAATCCTTTGAGGGGCAAACATTTGTGTGATGAATATTAAAGTATTTGACTTATGGATGTTTATAATCTTTATATATCTATTTAAATTTACTCGAGATCATTCCTCAGGAAAACTGCACGAATAGATATGAAAGATACAAAGATATATAATTACAACACTACATAAATTGATCTGATAATTGATAAGTAACTTGTTGTACCAAATATTTTAAAAATAATTCTTACAATATCACATATATTGCTCCAATCCCAATGTAAGATGCTAAAGCACTTGAAGTATGGCAATCGGAAACAACGAACACATCACAAACACCCAGACCCGAGAAAATGCAGAAAAAGTGTTTTTTTTCTACATTGACCCGACCGTGAATGGAACCCTGAACCTTGAAAACCGTTGTTTACGCCATTCGTCCACGGAGGTCGTGCAATACAACGAAGTCAATTATTTATTTGTTTTAGAATTTATTTATTTATAGCTCGGACAGAATACCAGTGTTGTAGTTGTGACGGTATGGCTACGCATTACGCTGAGTCAGAGGCCGTTTTTTGCTGCAACCCAATAATTAATTTTGAAAATTATAGTTGTCTTTTTTGTGTATTATAGTTTTAATATTTAATGTTATAATTTATTTTCTGGCTGTAGCGATAAATGAACTTAATCCTTTCTTTCTTCTTCTTTCTTTGTTTCAATTTATAATCAAACATATTATTGAAAATTTTCACATCAAATACCTGTCTATTTTTCCGAATTTCGCGTACAAAATCAAATGAAAATTGAATTTTACATATAACAATGAAATTACCATATATTTGTTTAGAAAATGACACATTTAAACAAAAAAAAACAAATGAAAATGCTCTTCTGAATAAAAGAAAGAGTAAAAATGAAAAACGAGCTAACATATTTAGACGTGCATAAAGCGCCCGTCGCCGCAGAAAGAGAAACTTCCCTCATTAAGACGTACCTTTATGACTCTATACAGTATAAATAAGTTGTTACGGAACGTCTTCATATTTAATAAAATATACTCCAAGGTTGCAATCTCAAATGAAACATGTAAAGAAAAGGATTTAGTATACTTTCTACTTATGTAGTGGTGGATTGCCCTCAGAATATGCTACCCTTCACGTGGCTTTGTTTCTTACAATACTCTCTTGGAGACAAAGGTTTTATTGGAGAACTTTGTCTCCGAGAGTTTTATAATAGCTTTATAAAAAATATTATGACTTGTCAACGATTTGTATTGTTATCTCTGTCATAAAGACGGCGACAGGCTCATTACCTGTCACATTGTGCCAAAAATGTCTTCGGCGAAAGGACGACTATAATTATTTAGACATCTATCTACCCCTGCATTGGAAATGGCGGAAAGTAAATATATTTTATGTATTGGTTTCTTTATCTTGACGCAATTTCATTTCATCGAGTTTCAAATCACAACGATTTCAAAAAGTGCCACTTAAATAAATGAAATTTCAAAATAGGAAGGTTACATGGCTTATCATACCCGAGAACTAATATGGAATACCTCATAGCCTTATGGGTTTTAGTATTGTAGGGTATTGGATTGAAAAAAAAAATGTGTATTAAAAACATGAAATTAACGGTGAAATAAGCGAGAATAACTACTCTTAAAATAATTTTACTCTTTTAGTTTATTCTATACAAATTATACCTCAAAAATCCGAGTACACGTTACTCTTAACATAAGTATTTTAACATTGAATAAACGACGTAAATGTAAGTTTATATAATATCTTCACGCAATTCCCAATACTGGGGTAGACAGAGGTCAAGTTTTTTTTGCTGCAACCCAATAATTAATTTTGAAAATTATAGTTGTCTTTTTGTTTATTATAGTTTTAATATTTAATGTTATAATTTATTTTCTGGCTGTAGCGATAAATGAACTTAATCCTTTCTTTCTTCTTCTTTCTTTGTTTCAATTTATAATCAAACATATTATTGAAAATTTTCACATCAAATACCTGTCTATTTTTCCGAATTTCGCGTACAAAATCAAATGAAAATTGAATTTTACATATAACAATGAAATTACCATATATTTGTTTAGAAAATGACACATTTAAACAAAAAAAAACAAATGAAAATGCTCTTCTGAATAAAAGAAAGAGTAAAAATGAAAAACGAGCTAACATATTTAGACGTGCATAAAGCGCCCGTCGCCGCAGAAAGAGAAACTTCCTCATTAAGACGTACCTTTATGACTCTATACAGTATAAATAAGTTGTTGCGGAACTTCTTCATATTTAATAAAATATACTCCAAGGTTGCAATCTCAAATGAAACATGTAAAGAAAAGGATTTAGTATACTTTCTACTTATGTAGTGGTGGATTGCCCTCAGAATATGCTACCCTTCACGTGGCTTTGTTTCTTACAATACTCTCTTGGAGACAAAGGTTTTATTGGAGAACTTTGTCTCCGAGAGTTTTATAATAGCTTTATAAAAAATATTATGACTTGTCAACGATTTGTATTGTTATCTCTGTCATAAAGACGGCGACAGGCTCATTACCTGTCACATTGTGCCAAAAATGTCTTCGGCGAAAGGACGACTATAATTATTTAGACATCTATCTACCCCTGCATTGGAAATGGCGTGAAAGTAAATATATTTTATGTATTGGTTTCTTTATCTTGACGCAATTTCATTTCATCGAGTTTCAAATCACAACGATTTCAAAAAGTGCCACTTAAATAAATGAAATTTCAAAATAGGAAGGTTACATGGCTTATCATACCCGAGAACTAATATGGAATACCTCATAGCCTTATGGGTTTTAGTATTGTAGGGTATTGGATTGAAAAAAAAAATGTGTATTAAAAACATGAAATTAACGGTGAAATAAGCGAGAATAACTACTCTTAAAATAATTTTACTCTTTTAGTTTATTCTATACAAATTATACCTCAAAAATCCGAGTACACGTTACTCTTAACATAAGTATTTTAACATTGAATAAACGACGTAAATGTAAGTTTATATAATATCTTCACGCAATTCCCAATACAGGGGTAGACAGAGGTCAAGTCTAGACAATTAAGTCCCTTTGACCCACCTTCCACCGAAAATATTTGCGGGACAACGTGACGGGTGGTGAACCCGGCGCCGTTTTATGTCCAAGCCAACAATGAAATTAGTACATAAGTTTTTAAAAAAACTCATTGGTCACACTGCCACCAGGGGATCGAACTCGGGTCTCTCGACTCGAAATTTCGACCAGCCAACAACTCGGCTATGTAAGTTTAATACGACAAAATATAGTAAATGGAACTGTATCGGATGATGTGCTACACAATAAGGGTAGCTACCCGCCATGTCGGGTGATCGTGACCTGGGGAGGACATCTCCTCCACAAGTGTGTGCTATCGGTAATCGTATATATGCATGTCATCGTGCGAACTTCCATAGCGCGATGTAGGACGTCGATGTGTTTCCTGAATCCGCCACTAGCGAGCTTCCAATGTGGAGACATAGACGTCGCCTCATCACTCCCCTGCTGAGACTGGAGGTCGGAAGAGCTTGACGTTGAGCAATCTGGCGTTGCGGTGAGAGGCTGTGACCCGATCTACGGTGAGCCGAGATGTATGGTCACAGTGCTGATGCCGCGGTGTCAGCCTGTGGAGAAGGTGGTCCGCGATGATCCTCGTGGCTGACAGCACAAGGAAGCACGCGTTGTGCCAACAGTAGTCCGGTGCTGTGACTGCGACGATGAAGTCTATGTTGTTCAAAAAGCTCGCTGCGTTGTTCTTCAGTTGTCACCGTCGGTTGGCGGTGAGATCACGTCGGGGTCACCAGTGTAGCGGATGATGTGCTGCAGGAAAAGGGTAGATACCCACGAGGTCGGGTGATCGTGACCTGGGGAGGACGTCTCCTCTCAAAGTGTGCGCTATCGGTAATCGAGTATATGCATGTTATCGTGCGAAATTTGATAACGCGATGTAGGACGTCGATGTGTTTCCTGAATTCGCCACTTCCTTCTCTCGCTTCACGAACTTCCAATGTGGAGACATAGATGTCACCACAGAACTTTACCTGTAACAACTCGAATAGAATAACAATCTATAATGGTCGTGTTATCTGTCATGTCAAACAACTCGTCACTTCAGTGTCAAATCGTGTAGTAGTCAGCTGATCATTGTCCGCCATGTTGGGCGAATACTGGTATAAGTAAGTTATACGACCGAAATAGGTGGTATAAATATTTATTCTCGTGTACTGTACTTATACCTGGATAAGTATTTGGCAAAACATATTTATTGTCAGTTAAACTTTACTCTCGTTTAGTAGAATCGGACCTAAGTAGAATTAGCGCTACACAAACTAAATTTTGTGGGATTTCCTAAAATTCTTGCTTCACGTACTCCTGGGGCACACGATAAACACTCATTAAATATAATGAATATAACATATGTAAGTATTATGTATGATAATCCACTCTTTCAAACATACATAGGTAACAAGTTTCAAGCGTACAAAGTCGTAAAACTAAGATGTACAGGGTAAAACTCCTATGTAATAAATTAAGATGATTTATAGGTGGCAGAAACTACGTATATAGCTAAAAAATATTCACTACAAAGTGGAATAGCATAAGGTGCACCTCGCTTCCTCAGATACACTCTATATCTATATCTCTATATATAGTATTTATACATAAAAGCAAAATTATAAACATAGAAAAATCAACCAATACGATATTTTTTAATATAGATAGTAGAAAAGCACTAGCGAAGCACTCAAATAATAAAAAGCAATATGTTAGTTCCTGTTGTGCATTATTTCTGTGACTTCCTTTTAAAAAGCTTTAAAAGCTACACTATAAAAGGCTTGTTCTTTTGAACTGCACAAGCTTTGAACCCTTATATTGGAGTATCGATGTATATATTTCAGTATGGGGCCGTGAAATACGCGTACATAAATCTTAAAAATATACCGTATCGTGTCAGCTTAAGAGTTTTGTTTATCTCTCCTTTCTACTCTTGGGTGGCAAGAGGCGATTAAGAGAAAAGCATTGATTGATTGATTGGCTGCCAACTGATGGCAGGATAGCCATCTTCATCGAAACCAAAATCAAAAATAAGTAGATAAGGAAGGTGGGTCAAAGGGACTTAATTGTCTAGACTTGACCTCTGTCTACCCCTGTATTGGGAATAGCGTGAAAATATATTTATATTTATAAAAGTAGAAATAAAGAGGAACTTAGATTTTTCGTAACTGATCTATAACTGTTTGGGTTATTTTAATTCGTGTCTAGAGCCTCGAGTTCGCTACCAAGGTGATAGGCGCATATAAGACCCAATGTCATTTTAAAACTTACGTACGATTGATAGAAAAAAATATCTTCGCTGAAATGTGGGTCAAAATAACTTAATTGTCTAGACCTTTGTCTATTGTAGTAGATAGAGATATTGGAATTGGGAACGGCGCAAAGATGTTTTTTTAACCCACAATGGTGTTAACAAAGCATAGAAGCTTAGAGAAAAGAAAATAACAAAATGGAGACACAAAAAGGTCTATGACTCAGCCGAATGGCGATACTGATCACCGCTGTTATTCTGTCGCTGTCTAATTTATCACGTATCTATTTATTTTTGGCATGCGAAATCGTACAATATAATTTTATTATTACATCTTTATGATAATGAATTTCCACAAAATAACGTCTGAGTCTTGTATCTATCAAAAATACATACATACATACACATACATAACGGACTGTTAACATTAACATAGGCCTCTCCCATAGGGTAGATTTGCTATAATCGCCACGCTTGGCACTTGGATTGGCAATCGCAGTACCAAACCACTCGCTCCGCAGACGCTGCTGCCCATCTTCGGTCTGATTATTTTGGTCTGACATTTTTAGAGATGGTTTGCCGCCATCTATCGGTTAAATAAGTCACGATTGCCGAGTGGTTGGTTGAACGGAATACGAGTCAACAGACCCGAGGTCGATCTTCAGGTACCATAGTATCTAAGAATCGGACTCGAGGGTTTTTTTTATCAAAACCATGTATTTTTTCAAAACTTAGGGCTTGTACATAAAGACGGCGAGAGACCTGTCACAGACTGTAGGTGGAAGATGGGTCGAATTATCATAATCATCTAGAACTCTGTCTACCCCAGTATTGGGAACGACGTGAATATATTATTTTGGTTAACAAAAGATTTTCTTAATGAAATATTAGAAATAAATTTATGTTCCTATATCAATTAAAAAACATAGTATATATCTTTACGCATTTTACTATACTGGCACGGTGAGTCCTTTCGACCCATGTTTCACTGGAGATGAAGGTAGAATATTCGAATTCTAAATAAAAAACGTCCTTTAAATTTCGAGTCTCCATCACTATTTTAACCCGTACTGCACGGTACATCACCAAATAACATAAGGTGATTGACGATTATTTGTTTTATGCCGCCCAAAGTAACCGTTTGATAAATTTTAAAAGTTGGTGGGCTTTATTCTTATAGTAGTAGCTATTTCTCAAAATTCTTATAGATTTTTAGCTACTGTTTTTTTGAAAAATGAGTAGACTCTTGATCGCCATCGAGCACAGCGGCTTAAATGAGGTCTATGATGGAGCGACTTTACTCATGAGAAGCCTGTTTACTCGCAAGTTGAAGAGGTAGGCCTACAGGGCGGTAGCCTACACAGGTTGTATTCTTTGGGAAATACAGACGCCGGAAGAGCATTCCTCTCCCTAGACGTTCGCATCACAAATGAGAATCGGAAAAGCATAGTCCCAATGTTTGGAATGTCGATCAGGTGTGGGTGATAGCCATCAAAATTGGTTTCAACCAACTTCTTGTCACTAATCAGTCGTTCGGCTCTGCTTTCCACTGAGTAAAGTGTGGCAAGCTGGTATTTAGCTGAGCCATACTATAGGTGGCTACAGTACTCCATACAAGATCGGAGTTTTATAAAGTGTCCGCTGCCTCGGCGTGAAGTACTGCTACAGCTTAATAAGGATGCCAAGCTTTTTGGCCGCAATTTGAGCTTTAGACTTGATGCTTGTGCCGAAATTAAGGTAAGTGCTCAATTCCACGCCAAGAAGCTCCAGGTGGTCAGATCTATTGCCAGACTCACCCCGGAAAGTACATAAATATATATATATATATATATATATATATATATACATATATATATATATATATATATATATACATATATATATATATATATATATATATATATATATATATATATATATATATATATATATATATATATATATATATATATATATATATATATATATATATATATATATATATATATATATCAAGTCTGGACAATTAAGTCCCTTTGACCCACCTTCCACCGAAGATATTTTCGGGACAACGACAGGTGGTGAGCCCGTCGCCGCCTTTATGTCCAAGCCATCGATGAAATTCGTACATAAGTTTTTTGAAAAACTCATTGGTACTGCCACCTGGGGATCGAACTCGGGTCTCTCGACTCGAAATTCCGACCACACAGCCACTCGGCTACCGTTATTTTATGTAAATATATTTTACCGCTTGAACCCTAAGACGGCGATATGCTCACCAGCATATTGAGGAAAAATTAAGCTATTTCAAATGGTATTCTCTGAAACACATTCGTGAATTTTCATATTTGACTTAATTTAATTAAAATAAACAAAGGCTCAGTGCGGTTTGTGCATGTCTCCCTTTACAAATTAACAAAGTGCGTGCGATGTTTGTGCTCTACGTTGTTGAGGTTAACAAAACATACGACAACATGACTTATTCGAAATATTTTTACTTTGCCCACGTATTGGGAAAAATAAAAAACATCCCAATACAGGGGTAGGCAGAGGTCAAGTCTAAACAATTAAGTACCTTCGACCCACCTTCCACCAAAGATATTTTCAGGACAACGTAACAGATGGTGAGCCGTCTTTATGTCCAAGCCAACGATGAAATTCGTACATAAGTTTTTGAAAAACTCATTGGTATTGCCACCTGGGGATCGAACTCGGGTCTCTCGGCTCGAAATTCCGACCACCCAACAACTCGGCTATTGTGACTTTTGTATTGGGAATTGAAAATAATAAAATGTACATGTAAATGTACATGCGTACCATGTGGGGATGGGGTTTCTGGATCAGCAAATAAAAGATAATTCTTCAGAATACACTTATTTATTTTTCCTGTCACATTACGTCTTGCACCTCATAACATCGTGCGTGCGTCCATCCCTTTCACTCCTATTTTAATAACTATTTCACTTCTACATACTTAGCGGCATATAGATTATGAAGCCATTTATGAAGATCAATTCCACCTAAGTATTGATCCGATATATGTATGTATATAATTGCTTTATTTTTATAGTATATTAATGTAAATAAACTTGTCAGTAACATTTGTTACTTTATAAGAATATTTATGTATAGAATATTGGGGTTTTGTATATAAATTTAATTATTTATTAAAAATTATATATTTAGACTTATAAATTATATATTTTATGTTTTTCAATATTGTTCACACCTACCATTTACTTTTCTCTATCAACAAGAGTTGACTGGCGGGGAATGTCTCAAGGCATTAAGTCGCCTTATTTGAACCCTTAGTTTATGAGGTGTACAATAAAGTATTAATAAATAAATTGAATAATAATAACAACCCTGCCACAAAGTTGCGTCGGAGCATTCCGATTACCCACCCACTAGGCTCTCGTGACTTCTACAGCCAATGTTGACACTAATAAATCGAAATAGTTATAACAACCACTTATACAATTTTATCATTGATTTATAAACATCAATTTCTGTACAATACCCTTATTTAAAAACTTATGTTTATTTATTTAATCAACATTATATTTTTCATTTATATATCAAGAGAACAAGATTTATTTTTCATGCCTAGGTTTTTATTAATAGTGATTGAATGCCCCCTTACTACACCTATAGAAAAAAAGGATTAGTATGTTCTTACTGCACTACATACAAACCTTTATGAAAGATAAACAATTTATTCATGAGGTTTTTTATTTATGGAATCTAAATTTTTACTGTTAAAACTTTTTGTAATGTGGTCTGCCTAGACTCAACATCTGCGCCCAGAAAACGTGTTTGAAAGCTGTTAATTTAATGAGAACAAGATATGTATTTGCAATTTAATTATTTTGCAACATTATTACGTCGCTAGAGGAGATTGCAGTGTGGTCACGGCGAAAGAATATATCTCCCCGTTTCTTCCCGCGGACTGAAAATGTATTTAGCTACCGGTAGATGGCGGGATAAGCATCCAGAAAAATACCAAATTAAAAGTCCTATTTTGAAGATGACGGGCATTAGAGTCGACGGTGTTAGGTGTCTTTTTTTATAGAAAAGGGAGGCAAACAAGCAAGTGGCTCACGTGATGGTGATGTGAAGTGATTACCGCCGCCCATGAACACCCGCAATACCGATAGAGGCATAGCAGGTGCGTTGCCGGCCTTAGAGTGCTCCCCCCCCAACAATTGGGGGAGGGGGGGTGTGTGGGCCTCCGGTTACCTACGCTCACCAGACGAAACGCAGAAGCCTGTTAGACTTCTACTTCACGCCGTATTCTGTGAGGTCGTGGTACTTCCCCGCTATACCACTGTAAAGATCCATCTAGTACTGCGATCGCCAATCCGCTTGCTAATATTGGCGATTGTGGCAAACCATCCTTTCCAGGAGAGCCCGGTATGGACTTGTACAGGCCGTTAGAAGAACTTAAAATTTTTTATTAAATAGTCAGCGTCGGTAGATTTTTTTAATTTCTTGTTAATTTAATTGGTCAATATATTTTTTATTACCAGCTGCCTTAATAAAAATAATTAAAAAATTTTTCAACGCAATTCCTAATACAGAGATAGACAGAGGTCCTGTCTAGACAATTAAGTCCCTGTGACTCACCTTCCACCGAAGATATTTTCGGGACTACGTGACAGGTAGTAATTCGTACATAAGTTTTAGAAAAAACCATTGGTACGGCCACTTGAGGATTGAACTCGGGTCTCTTGACTCGAAATTCCTACCACCCAAACACTCGGCTATCGTGACTTTTAATAGTAATAACGAGAACTGTGACGTGAACACAGATTCACTGAAAAAACAATACAGGTAATTTAATATATTTGCTCTTATCTGTAGGAAAGTATTTAGAAAATATTCTGTTCCCGTGGACACATCTGAACTTACAAAATGCTTGACAAAATGCTCTTCTGAATAAGAGAAAGAGTAAAAATTAAGAATGAGCTAACATATTTCGACGTGCATAAAGCGCCTGTCGCCGCAGAAAGAGAAACTTCCTCATTCAGGCGTACCTTTATGACTCTATACAGTATAAATAAGTTGTTACGGAACTTCTTCATATTTAATAAAGTATACTCCAAGGTTTTACTCTAAAATGAAACACGATAAGAAAGTATTTAGTATACTTTCTACTTATGACATGGTGGATTGACCTCAAAATATGCTACCCCACTTTCTTCTCGAGTATGTTGTAAGAGGAGACAATGGAAGAGATTTAAATAAAATATTATGACTTATGAACGATTTGTATTGTTATCTCTGTCATAAAGATGGCGACAGTCTCATTACCTGTCACGTTGTGCCAAAAATGTCTTCGGCGAAAGGACTTAACTGTCTAGATATCTGTCTACCCCAACATTGGAAATGACGTGAAAATAAATATATTTTATGTGTTTTTTTATTTATCGTGACGCATTTTACTTTTATCTAGTTTCATGTATGAAGAAGATGATGAAGCTGAAAGAAGCGAAAGAGGTATGTAGAGATCGTGACACTTGGCGATCTGTTCTCTCTGGCTACCCCGTCAGGGATTGTGCGTGAAAATAAATAAAAATCTAGTTTCAAATTACAATGCCTCTAAAATACCACTTCAATAGATAAAATTTCAAAATGGGAAGGTTACATGGCTTATCATTCCCGAGAACTAATATGGAATACCTCATAGCCTCATGGGTTTTAATATTGTAGGGTATTGGATTGAAAAAAATGTGTATTAAAAACATGAAATTAACGGTGAATTAAGCGACAATAACTACACTTAAAATAATTTTACTCTTATAGTTTATTTTAAGCAACCATTATACCTGAAGTCACGATAGCCGAGTGGTCGGGTGTTCGTAATTTCGAGTCGAGAGACCCGAGTTCGATCCCCAGGTGTCAGGCTCGAACCAATGGGATTTTCAAAAACTTATGTACGAATTACATCGTTGGCTTGGACATAAAGGTGGCGACGGGCTCACCACCTGTCTCGTTGTTCCAAAAATATATTCGATGGAAGGTGAGTCAAACGGACTTAATTGTCTAGACCAGACCTCTGTCTACCACTGTATTGGGAATTACGTGAAGATATTAACCATTATACCACAAAAATAATAGATGTTAACATTGAATAAATGACATAAATGTAAGTTTAATACGACAAAATATAGTACGTGGCACTTTACCTGTAACAACTAAAATTAAATACCAACCTAATTTGGTCGCATTAGCACATGTCACACAACGCGTTACTTCAGTCACTCGTGTAGTAGTCAGCTGATCATTGTCCGCCATGTTGGGAGATTACTGGTATAAATAAGTTATACGGCCGAAATAGGCGGTATAAACATTTACTCTCGTATTGTGAACTTATACCTGGATAAATATTTGGTTAAACAGAAACATTGTTTACTCCAGTATAACAAACTATCTATTCTCAGATAAAACTTCATTCCAGTTTGGTCAAAGCGGATCTTTTTTTTTTCCACGATGGGAAATGCATTTACGCATCACGCCGTCACACGGGCGCCGTGTGACGGCGGTGTGGGACTCGCCGGCGCGCTGCCGGAATACCCACTAAAACCACATCGACTCCCGTCCTCAGCGCTTGTGAAGGACTCCGGGATCTCTTAAAGAACGCACCAGTGCCCCCCAGCGCGGCGCCCATAACGGGCCAGCTATCTTAGTCTGCCTCTGCGGCTCCTCCGACGAGCGGGATCTGCGCGTTCCCTGGCTCGCTCAGCATCTTCCTTTGCGGGCATTACTGTGTCGCAAAAGGAAAGAACACTGTGCCACGCTTCCCGGCTTCTCGTCATTGCCGCTACTACGGCCGCCGGGGAAAGATCTTGTCCTATGTTTTGGACGAGGATCCGTCGCTCCGACTCCCATGCAGGGCAGAATTCGAGCGTGTGCTGCGCGGAATCCTCGGTCTCCCCACAAATATGGCATTGCACCGACTCCTCCCTGCCTATCCTTTGCAAGTACTTCCCGAAGCAGCCATGTCCGGTGAGTATTTGTGTTAGATGGTATGTCACCCGTCCACTGTTCTTCAGCCAAGCCGTAAAGCTGGGCAGAATTGCTTTAACCGCGCGCTGACGAGTATTGCGGGGTTCCATTAACGTTTCACGCCAGCACCCCAGTGCCCGCCTTCTGGTTCTTCGTCGAAGCTTTTCGACCGTCTCTTCTGGATCATCGGTTTGGCAGAGGATGTGGATCTTATGAAAGATCTCTGCGTCCATATCCGCCAGGATGTCCAGAGGTGGGAACCTCACTAAGAGTGTGGCCGCCTCGTACAAAATCGTCGGCGATGCGACTCTAGGTCGAAGAGATCCTAAGTAGAATTAGCGCTCTACAAACAAAATTTCGTGGGATTTTCTAACATCCTTGCTTAACGTACTCCTTCGGCACTCGATAAACACGTTAAACATAATGAAAATAAAATATGTAAGTATTTTTGTATGATACTCAACACTTTCTAACATACAACTAAAGAAAAGTATAGATAGGTCACAAGTTTCAAGCGTACAAAGTCGTAAAACTAAGATGTAAGGGGTATAACTAGTAGGTAATAAATCAAGATGATTTATAGGTGGCAGAACCTATATACATAGCTAAAATGTGAATCTAAAACTATATAGGTTTAGTTATAAAATAACATTGCATCCAAAAACTAAATAATGACATATGTTACCTGGTCCAAAGAGAAGTAAATAATAATAATAATAACAATTTATTTGAATCGGACAAAAAAGTTATCCATATTGAATAGTTAGTAATCCGGTTAGTAACAATTTCAATTAAAACTATGTTAGTATTGTTAGTTTACATCTATTTGAACAAGTATCATTTGTGACCTAGTACAATCCCTATCCTGTGGTTCTGGACGGGGCAGTCACTTCTACCAGATATCGCCCTCAGAATGCTGTTGTTGCTACCTCTCAAACGCTGCATCAGTGAAGCTGTTTTTTTTGCGGATTATCGCTTGAAATGTATCCGTACGCGCCTCCACAAACATGCTGCGCTGCAACGCCAGGGCAGCCACAACAGCATCCTGAAAGCGTTGTTGTACTGGACGCGCAGGGCGTTGTAAACTCGACGCGTATATGCAACCCACAAGCCACTTGAGTAAAAAGATTGACAATATGCTTTAAATAGTGTTAATTTAACTGTATTTGAACATCTCGTGAACCTGCGAGCCAGCATATTGGCTCCGACCGCCAACGCCCTTCGCTCCCTTTCCATATCTTCGTCATCGCGAAGGTCTTCAGTTACAATGTGGCCAAAGACTACCCTTCCTCCCACAGAGGCGTACCACCATAGGCTTTACACTCTACACCAGGTAGCATATACCACCACTGATAACAATATACGACACGTGTTTCGCCTCAAAACACGGCATTATCAATTGTATAGACTACGACGAGACAATTGATCGCAGAAATATAAAATATAAATATCTTCACGCAATTCCCAATACAGGGGTAGACAGAGGTCAATGCTAGACAATTAAGTCCCTTTGACCCACCTTCCACCGAAGATATTTTCGGGACAACGTGACAGGTGGTGAGCCCGTCGCCGTCTTTTATGTCCAAGCCAACGTTGAAATTCGTACATAAGTTTTTGAAAAACTCATTGGTACTGCCACTTGGGGATCGAACTCGGGTCTCTTGACTCGAAATTCCGACCACCCAACAACTCGGCTATCGTAACTTTCATCGCAGAAAACTTTGTGCTATTCTCTCTGGCTACCCCGTCAGGGATTCTGTATGAATATATAATGAAGCAGTACGGTGCGTATTAAAATTTGCCACCCCCTTTCTTAAGTGTCGTAAGAGGCGATTACTGAAAAGTACCAGACCTTGAAAAGTACCTAAGTTAAATATTCAGTAAAAAGCAGCAAGCGTAACGTGCTTTTTAAAATAACATAAATACAATCAACCTTGCTTCCTAAGATATACTCTATCTTGCTATTGAAAAACACCTCATATTTTATAACGTCAGTATTTAAACATAAAAGCAAAACTATAAACGTAGGAAAATCAACCAATACTTTATTTTTTTTTAATAAAACAGTTAGTGTCGAGTATAAAAGCACTAGCGAAGCACTCAAATAATAAAAAACAATATGTTACTTCCTGTTATGCATTATTTCTATGACTTCCTTTTAAAAAGCTTTAAAAGCTACACTATAAACTGCACTGCAGGACATAGGTCTCTCCCTTAAGGAAGATTTGCCATTTGCCATTTAATTTGCCTTAGTCGCCTCTTACGACATCCACGGGAAGAAAGGGAGTGGCAACATTCTTACGCGGTTATTATTACCACACGGTTAGACCACACAGAATGTATACTACACAAAAATATATAACTATTCACATACAAAACAAAATGACAACCTCCGTGGACGAGTGGCGTAAACGCTGGTGTCGCCATCTCGAGGTCCCGGTTTCGATTTCCGGTCGGGTCAATGTAGAAAAACCACTTTTTCTATATTTTCACAGGTCTGGGTGTTTGTGGTGCCTTCGTTGTTTCCGGTTACATACCTCAAATGCACTTCGGAGCATACATCGGAGCACTGTGTGTCATGTTGTCCCGATCTATATATGTATTTAATTATTTTATTATTATTGTAGGCAGGCTCGTAGGTTTTTCAAAAATTTATGTACGAATTATATCGTTGGCTTGGACATAAAGACGGCGACGGGCTCACCACCTGTTACGTTGTCCCGAAAATATCTTCGGTGAAAGGTGGGCCGAGGGTACTTAATTGTCTAGACTAGACCTCTGTCTATCCCTTTATAGGGAATTGCGTGAAGATTTTTCTATTTTTCTTATTATTATTAAATAAAAAATAATATGTTTTATATTCAATAAATAGTTACGATAGCTGAGTGGTTAGGTGGTTGGAATTTCTAGTCAAGAGACCCGAGTTTGATCCCCAGGTGGCAGGCTCGTAACAACGGGTTTTCCAAAAAAAACTTATGTACGAATTATATCGTTGGCTTGGACTTAAAGATAGCGACGGGCTCACCACCTGTTACGTTGTCCCGAAAATATCTTCGGTGGAAGATGGGTCGAAAGTACTTGATTGTCTAGACTAGGCCTCTGTCTTCCCCCGTATGTTGAATTGCGTGAAGATATTTATTTATTATTTTATTTATATCAATGCCCTGTTATTTCTTAATATAATAAATATAATCTAAAAATAATAACGTAGTATAAAAAAAATTGCTTATGCTACATTTTTATTTACTACACTGTTCCTACGTTATTATTTACTTATTTACTACCCTGTTATTTTATTCATATATCTATTTCACATACACAGTTAAACCTACTCCACTAGCAACATTAAGAATTGTTTTTACATTACGTACAACATTAAAGTAAGTCAATACGAACTTGGACAGACAAACAATTGCCAGTTACGAACTAAAACTACATAGCGCTGACTAAAGTCCTTCGGTGTCGCAAGAGAAAGTTCTGTGGTAACTTTCAGTGGTTATCTCACCAACAGTTACAGGTAGCGGTCCAACTTCGCAGATGGCACCCCTAAGGCCTAATTTTACTTTGTTGTTTGTTGTTCTTACTGCGTAACTTCGACCAAAGAAAAGTCACATTAGTAAGTCCACATTAAATATCATTCACGTTCTACCGGCGTAATTTACTGAGTACGGTATGTTTGTTTATTTCGTGATGTAAATCCATTGTTGACATCAAAATTATTTTTTTTTATTTAATTAAAGTTTGCTTAAATATGTTTAAATCTATCTATTAAATAATTGTGACTTATAGATTTTTTTTCATTTATTTATTCGAATAAAGAAAAAATTACTTAATTTTTACCACCGATCATTTTTTATTCCATACAAAGTAACCGTTGAAAAATTTTTACCTTGATGGGCTTTATTCTTACAAAAATGGGTATTCGATCGTTACAGACGATCAAAAATTGTTATCAAAAAAAAAATTATAATATATATCAATGTTATATTTAATTGTATAAACATGTATCTATGTAAACATATTTGACCGTTTATACACTAAGATGGCGATATGCTCACCAGCAAATTGTATACAAATTAGACAATTTTAACAGAAATTCTCTAAAACGAATTCTTGAATTTTCATATTTGACTTAATTTAATTAAACTGAACAAACGCACAGTGCGGTTGGTGCATGTCTTCGTTTACAAATTAACGAATTGCGTACGATGTTTGTTCTCTACGTTGTTGCGGTTAACAAAACATACGACAACATGACTTATTCGAAATATTTTCCTTTGCCCCCGTATTGGGAAATGCTTGAAGATAATAAACTGTATATGTGGGGATGAGGTTTCTGGATCAGCTAATAATAGAAAATGATTCTTCAGAATACACTTATTTATTTTCCCTGTCACATTACGTTTTGCACATTACACGTCTAAACACAGTCGTCGTTCCGTTCTCGTCTTCCCTACTATGACTAAAGAGAATATGTCGTCAAAGACTATATACTGCATGTCCATCACCTATTACTCTATCCGTTTCGTGCTACATCCCTTTCAGTTATATTATTAAACGAAAGTATGCCCCCCCCCCC
Organism: Sericinus montela; assembly: GCA_029286605.1. NCBI lineage: Eukaryota > Metazoa > Arthropoda > Insecta > Lepidoptera > Papilionidae > Sericinus > Sericinus montela. Next base: position 403,591 of record JAGSMR010000035.1, on the reverse strand, counting down.
TTTTTATTTGTGGACTGAAAGTGTAATTAGTTACCGATAGATGGCGGGATAACCATCCAGAAAAATACTAGACCAAAAGTCTACAGAAAGGTGACGGGCATTAGAGTCTACGGTATTAGGTGCCTTGTCATCACTAATCTGTTTCGCAATATTGGCAAACCCTTCTTCCGAGGAAAGGCCTGTATAGACTAATGGCCGTTAGAAGAACTTCATGTGATCTGCGTCTGTAGATTTTTTAAATTTCTATTTAATTTAATAAGTCGATATCTTTTTATTGCCAGCTGCCTTAATGTATATAATAAAAAAATGTTTGCGCTTAAACATTTGGTTTACTTTAAAATTATTTTTTTTTTACTAAACTGCAGTAGTTTTACCCTGCCTTCGAAGCTAAGGAATGCGAGTTCAAGTCATGCTGGGGGCACACAAGTCTATGTAAATATATTGTACCTTTGGTTTTAACACTAAGACAGCGATTGGCTTACACAATTTTTGACATAGGGCACAGGACTACAGGGTTAGAAAGTTCCAGAAAAGCTTAGAAATGTATTTAGTTAAAAGAACTCTAAATACTAACCTAAGCAACTCTTAGACAAAGATAAAAGATCGCGTAAAATAGGAAGGAGCTTCTTTAGGAAAATAATATTTTTATCAATTCACGGCTAAACTACTAAACCGATTTTGACGAAATTTATTATAGTGGTAGTACGAGTATAAGGCCCATGAAAGGACGTAGTTATAATTTTTATATAGGAAAATATAATAATATTGTGCGCAAAAGGCTTCGACGCCGACGAAACTGCGTGCAACAGCCAGCAATCGACTACGGCTAATCGATTTCATAGTGAACCGTTTTACAGACGGAAGCAACTATGTAATCCAACTTTAAGCTTGAACCTCGACAAGTTATTTAATAACTGGCCACGGCTGCAATTCCGTGGACGCTCTGAAATCGATAAGTTTTAATCATATTAATTTTTTTTTTTAAAGAAAAGGGAGGCAAACGAGCAGGTGGCTCACGTGATGGTTAGTGATTGCCGCCGCCCATGTAAATAATTTTGTGTAATTTAATATTTTTTGTGTACGTACAGAGTTACATAGATAGGGATACCATCATATAATTTCATCAATTTTAACCCATAATAGTGTTAAAATAACATTTACAGAGCATTAAGATATAATTTTATTGATAATCAATTTTATTATTCAAGTATAATAGAGCTATTTGTAACAGTACGTGAAATGTTACTTATTTTAAATTGGCTATGTAAGGTATGTTGTTTTGATCAATTTTCAATATTCATGATAGAAGAATTAGCCAATTACTACAGTGCTTCGGCTTACAGCGCCTAGATGTTTTTGGTACCTTCGTTGTTCCTAATTAACACAACATAACACAAGTGCTTTAGCTGTTTACTTTGGGATGAGAGAAATGTATTTGATACATGGACAGCATCGATGTATTTACTATAATAATTCTTTATTTGTCGCAATAAATCGCATGCAAAGCATAGAAGCTTAAAGAAAAGAAAAATAACAAAATGGAGAGACAAAAAGGTCTGTGACTCAGCCGAATGGCGATACTGATCACCGCTGTTATTCTGTCACTGCCGAATTTATCACGTATCTATTTATTTTTGGCATGCGAAATCGTACAATATAATTTTATTATTACACCTTTATGATAATTAATTTCCACAAAATTACGTCTGAGTCTGGTATCTATCAAAAATACATACATACATACATACACATACATAACGGACTGTTAATTCCACTGCAGGACATAAGCCTCCCCCATAGCGAAGATTAGCCCATAATCGCCTCGCTTGGCAGACGGATTGGTGATCGCAGTACCAGACCACTCGCACCGCAGACACTGCTGCCCATCTTCGGTCTGATTATTTTGGTCTGACATTTATAGAGATAGTTTTCCGCCATCTATCGGTTGCCATTAGCATATTCTAGATCTTTCTCTTAGTCGCCTCTTAGGACACCTCTTAGGGCAACATTTTCACACGGTTATTGTTACCACACAATTAGACCACACAGTATGTATATCACACAAAAATACATAACTATTCAAAAGTAAATAATAAATATATTTAGCATGCAATGCACTTTTATTTTAATAAACTTTTTTATACTACGTATTATTTACTACATTGTTCCAACGGTATCATTTACTTATTTACTACCCTGCTATTTTATTCATATATCTATTTCACATACGCAGTAAAACCTACTACACTAGCAACATTAAGAATTGTTTTTACATTACGTACAACATTAAAGTAAGTCAACACGAACTTGGACAGACAAACAATTGCCAGTTACGAACTAAAACTACATAGCGCTGACTAAAGTCCTTCGGTGTCGCAAGAGAAAGTTCTGTGGTAACTTTCAGTGGTTATCTCACCAACAGTTACTGGTAGCGGTCCAACTTCGCAGATGGCACCCCTAAGGCCTAATTTTACTTTGTTGTTTGTTGTTCCTACTGCGTAACTTCGACCAAAGAAAATTCACATTAGTAAGTCCACATTAAATATCATTCACGTTCTACCGGCTAATATCTTACAGAGTACGGTATGTTTGTTTATTTCGCTATGTAAATCCGTTTTCGATGTCAAGGTTAAAACTTTTATATTCAATTAAGTTTGCTTAAATATATTTAAATCTTTATATTAAATAATGTAATAAATAAATAAGTCACGATAATCGAATGGTTGGTTAACCGGAATACGATTCAAGAAACCCGAGTTCGATCCTCAGGTGTCGAATTAATGGGTTTTTCAAAATTATATACGATATATATCTTCGGTTTGAACATAAGGACGGCGAGTGCTCACCACTATTCACATTACCCCAAATAATGCCTTCGGTGAAAGGTGGGTCGAAAGAACTTGATTGTATAGACTTTTGTCTACCCCAACATTGGAAATGGCGTGAAAATGTTATTTTTATTAACAAAAGACTTTCTTAGTGAAATACTGGAAATAGATGTATGGTCCAACATACTCGTATAGTCAACAAAAAACAGTATCATAATTTTTTATATCTTTACGCATTTTCCAACTGGTCATAGTGATTCTTTTTGATTCACATTTCACCGGAGCTGGAGATAGAATATTCGAATTCAAAATATTTTTTTTGCTAGGGAAGGGAGGCAAACGAACAGGTAGCTCACGTGATGGTAAGTGATTACCGCTGCTCATGAACATCCGCAATACCAGAGTCATAGCAGATGCGTTGCCGGCCTTTGAGAAAGGTATAGGCTCTTTTCTTGAAGGACCCTAAGTCGTATCGGTCCGGAAAAACTGCAAAAAAAATATCCTCCAAGTTTCGAGTCTCTATCTCTATTTTAACCCAAACCGCACGGTAGGTCTTGCGGATAACAAGAGGGTTTAGATATTGAACGATTATTTTTTATGCCGTCCAAAGCAACCGTTGAAAAATTTTTAACTTGATGTTACATATTTGTATAAAAATGTATCTATGTAAACATGTTTTACCGTTTGGACACAAAGGCGGCGATATGCTCACCAGCAAACAGTCTACAGTTGTATACAAATAAGACAATTTTAACAGAAATTCCCTGAAACGACTTCTTGAATTTCATATTTGACTTAATTTAATTAAATTGAACAAATGCTCAGTGCGGTCCGTGTATGTCTCCCTTTACAAATTAACAAAGTGCGTACGATGTTTGTTCTCTACGTTGTTGCGGTTAATAAAACATACGACAACTTGACTTATTCGAAATATTTTCCTTTGCCCCCGTATTGGGAAATGCTTGAAGATATTGAAATATATATGTGGGGATGGGGTTTCTGGATCAGCAAAATACACTTATTTATTTTCCCTGCCATATTACGTTTTGCACATTATAACATCGTGCGTGCGTCCATCCCTTTCACTCATATTTTAACAAATATTTCATTTCTATATAGCCATATAGAAGCCATTTATGAAGATGAATTCCACATAAGTATTGATCCGATATATGTATGTATATTTATGTATTTTTAGATGTAGTTTACTACAAATTATTTTTATCTGAAAGGCAAATTGATTTATTTATTTGTGTATATATATATATATATATATATATATATATATATATATATATATATATATATATATATATATATATATATATATATATATATATATATATATATATATATATATATATATATATATATATATATATATATATATATATATATATATATATACACACATTTACCGTAGAAGAGAGCTACAACAAACAAAATGATAAGGTGTAAAGACAAACACAGTAGTAAAGAAGCGAGCAACGAGGTCATTTTCCATCCTCGCTCATGGTATGGTTGGGAGTTTCTTATTGGGGCTTAACAGAGGTACATTTATGCGAAAAAAGAGAAAGGTGTAAAAACGAATGCAGGTGTGTATCAAAATACAGTCCTGACAAACCTGTTTCTCATGTCATGTTCAATAACAGGCACAGGGTATTCCAAAAATATTCGGCGCCAGCTCATAGAGCGAAGAGCACACAAGACTGGCTGGCGGCGCGTGAAATCGAGTTCATCGGGTACGAAGACTGGCCCTCCTCCAGTTCAGATTTGAATCCGTTAGATTACAAGATATGGCAACACTTGGAGAAAAAGGCGTGCTCAAAGCCTCATCCCAATTTGGAGTCACTCAAGACATCCTTGATTAAGGCAGCCGCCGATATTGACATGGACCTCGTTCGTGCTGCGATAGACGAGTGGCCGCACAGATTGAAGGCCTGTATTCAAAATCACGGAGGTCATTTTGAATAAACTTTAGTGTCATAAGGATCTATGTTTTGTTAAATTTATTTTGGTATATAAATAGTTACATAATGAATAATTTTGTTTTACTTATTTTAGGTTAAACATGTGACAGAATGTATGACCTGACTGTGTATGTAAACATGTCAGTGAAAATTGTTACTTTATATACTTACTTAGACTTATAAATTATATATTTTGTGTTTTTCAATATTGTTCACACCTACCATTTACTTTTCTCCATCAACCAGAGTTGACTGGTGGAGAATGCTTCAAGACATTAAGTCGCCTACGTTTTTGAAAACCCATTGTTACGTGCCTTGGTTATTGAACTCGGGTATCTTGACTCTAATTCCGATCACCCACCCACTAGGCTCTCGTGACTTCTACAGCCAATATTGACACTAATAAATTGAAATAGTTATAACAACCACTTATACAATTCGATTATTGATTTATAAACATCAATTTCAAAAAAATGTTTAACTACATTATATTCTTCATTTATATATCAAGAGAACAAGATTTATTTTTCATTCCTAGGTTTTTATTAATAGTGATTGAATGCCCAATTGATTGCCCTCTTATAACACCTATGCAAAGAAAAGGATTGGTATGTTTCCACGGCACTACATACAAACCTTTAAGTAAGAAAGACAATTTATTCATGAGGTTTTTTATTTATACAATCTAAATTCTTACTGTTAAAACTTTTTGTAATGTGGTCCGTCTAGACTCAACATCTGCGCCCCGAAAACGTGTTTTAAAGCTGTTAAATTAATGAGAACTAGACATGTATTTACAGTCTAATTATTTTGCAACATTATTACGTCGCTAGAGGCGATTGCAGTGTAGTCACGGCGAAAGAATATATCATCCCGCGGACTGAAAATGTACCTGTATGAAATGTACCTGCGGACTGAAAATGTAACTGAAAATGTAAATGTAGCTACCGATAGATGGCGAGATAACCATCCAGAAAAATACTTAATTAAAAGTCCTATTTTAAAGGTGACGGGCATTAGTGTCGACGGTGTAAGGTGTCTAGTAATGCGCCAATCCGCTTGCTAATATTGGCGATTGTAGCAAACCACTAGACCTCTGTCTATCTCTGTATTGGGAATGGCGTGAAGATATTTTTTATTTTTTTTATTATATATAAATATTATAAATATTATATGTTAGCGGTTTTGAACTCTCAGAACTTTTTAAACACAGCGATTGGCTTACACAATTTTTGACCTTTCGATTTAGTTCGAGAGTAAATCTTTCAAACAAGAGTAGAAAGTTCCCGAAAAGTTTAGAAATTTATTAAAAGGAGTCTAAATACTAATCCAAGCGACTCTTAGGCAAAGATAAAATATCGCGTAAGAAAGGGAGAGATTGGTTTAGGAAAATCAACATTTTATCCATTCACTGCTAAACCACTAAAGCGATTTTGATGAAAACTCCGTATAGACGTAGTATACTTTTTATAATTATAATGTGTGCAAAAGACTTCGACGCGGACGAAACTGCGTGCAACAGCCAGCAGTCGACAATGGAAAGACTATATAAAATCAATTTTATCGAGTAAAGTTTACAGTCGGAAGCAAATATGTAACACTACTTTGTGCTTGGACCTCGAGAAGTTATTTAATAACTGGACTCGGCTGCAATTCCGCGGACGCTCTCAAATCGTTAAATTTTAATGTTTTAATTTTGTGTAATTTTTTTTTTTTTTGTGAACGTACATACAGATATGTATATATATATATATATATATATATATATATATATATATATATATATATATATATATATATATATATATATATATATATATATATATATATATATATATATATATATATATATATATATATATATATATATATATATATGGATACCATCGCATAAATTGCTCTGAGCCCAAAGTGAGATGCTAAAACAGCTGTGCTATGTCACAAGCTATAAAGGTTCCAGAGACGTCCAGGTCCGACGAAATACAGAAAAAGTGTTTTTCCACATTAATCCGCATACTTGCATCTGTTCTCGTCCATATTTCAACTACTATAAACTGAAATATACCAGTTACAACTCTATACCATTGCAAAAAGTGCTTTGGCTTACTTTATGATCAGGGCAATGTGATCTTATCCATTTATGTATATATTCATTTATTTTGTATATATTATGTATATACATATTACATTTATAATATATACATTTATGTATATATTATTATGTCGCCGTAAAAATTTAAAGGATAGATTACGTGACAGGCGGTAAGCCCGTCAGCGTCTTTATATCCAAGCCAAAAATATCAACGCAAATAAAATTAATTAATATCATTACGCCATTCCCCATACAGAGGTAGACAGAGGTCTAGACAATTAAGTCCTTTCGACCCATCTTCCACTGATAACATTTTTGGGATAACCATGATGGGGATTTTGGAATCCTTTCATCGTCTTTATGTCCAAACCAACGGTATAAGTTGCACATAAGTTTTAGGAATACCCATTGATGCGAGGAGGAGCCTTGGTAATCAAAATCAGATCTCTTGGTTTCGAAATCTGATCCCAACCCCTGGCTGTCATGACTGATATAATATCGACGTGCAACTAACCGTTAGGAATGTTTGAAGTTGTCTGCTGGCCGAATAAGGAACTACAAAGTTTCTCCGCGTGCTATGGAAAGTGCTATGCTCAGGGTTTCTCTGCGTGATAGATTCCGTAACGAAGACATTCATAGCAGAACTAAGTAATGACAATGGGCAGGTTACGTAGCTATACCACATGATAACCGTAAAGGAAAAAAGGTTCTCGAGTGGCAGTGTGTGACGGACTAGATGACGACCTGAAAAATGTTGCGGGGAATCGATTTATGCAGGAAGATCGTTCTTTTTGGCTAATTTTATTTAAGAACTACTCGTATAAATAATAGTGGACTATTTATAGGCTGTAAAGAAGAAGTTTACATTGTATGTCCAAAAACATAAAACTTTTTTCGATTTTACGTAAAGTATTTTTCACAAAACTGAAGTAGACAGATGTCTATACAATTAAGTCCATTTAACCATCCTTTCATTGATGCCTATTTGGGAAAACGTAACCATCGGTGAGGCTATCACCATCTTAGCAATAAGGTTCACGCCATCCCAATACGGAGATGGTCAATAAGGTTCACGCCATCCCAATACGGAGATGGTCAATAAGGGTGATAGAGATCTGCAAAATTAAGTCCTTTCCACCCTCCTTTTAATGAATTTAATTTGGGAAAACGAAACCGGCGGGGAGTCTTTCACCGTCTTAGTGAAAATAAACTTAAATTTAAATTAACTTTTTGATCTCAAAATTCCAACAAACTATCCATCGGTGCGCCATGTACGTAACATCCACTGCATTATGGATCCCCTGCGGTACGATGAACTGAACGCGGTAACTTTTAATTGGCGTTGTTAAGAACTTTCGTGATTTCATAAAACACAACGTACAATGCCCTCTCCATATTTAAAACGGTTTGACGTATGATTTATTTATACGCCGCGAAACCGGGTTAATAGACAGCTGCAAGGTTCAATTTGCTTGAGCAGCAACTACCTGGCTACATAGCATAGTCAAGATACCCGAGTGATTCGTTGATAGAAATTCGAGTCAAGAGATCCGAGTTCGATCGCTAGTTTGTTAGGCTCGTACCAATGGATTTTTTAAAACTTATTTATTTATTCTTTAATGAACCTTACAAAACAGTAATAGAATATAAGGCAGAGCTAATGCTAAAAGCATTATTTCCCAGACAACCTTAAGGTAGTTGGAAAACATTGAAGGTGAAACTTATGTGCGAATTATATTGTTGGCTTGTACATAAAGACTGCGTCAGGGTCACCACCAGTCACGTTTGGTGTTAAAAATGTTATCGCTAGAAGGTGGATCAAAATGACTTAATTGTCTAGACTCCTGTCGACCCCATTGTTGGGAATGGCATGAGGATATTTTATGTTACATTTAATCATGCATGACTAAACTGTAAGTATAAAAGAAATAAGCCCAGTGGCCATACATATCAATAAAGCGCGCACGCGAACAAAGCCAATGTTCCGGAAGACCACTATTCACCGTAGGTGCAATCAAGAATGAATAAAAATCCGAAAACATTTTAGCATTCAATCATAATTCAGTGCTTCGATGTTCTTTCGGATTTCGTGTTGGTTTTATGTTACCTAATAAAGGTGTGCTAGTATAATGTTAATACTAAATAACATTATTAGTATTAAATAAAAAGAATAAACATCACTCTATTTTCAATACTGTGGAAGAAAGAAGTCTACCTCAGTATTGGGAATCACCGAAGACCGTTCTTAATGATAACGTGACCTTTGGTAGGTTGGTAGTACAGGTAACTTAGGATAAGATAGTCCTAATGGAAAACAAATGACGGCGGTATAACGATCTCAAAAACATCGGAACAAATTTAAACAGACCTGCGAGCGGTAGCACCGCCTAAGTTGCGATGTCTCTAGTAATAATGGCAATGCATACATACACACATATAATCACGCCTCTTTCCCGTAGGGGTAGACAGAGACCACTTCTTCCCACTTGGTACGATCCTTACATACTTATTTCGCTTCGTCCACTTTCATTATTCCCTTCATACATTCTCTTCGATTCAGGGTTCTCTTGACCTAGCCTTTTTTCAGGACTTGGTCTCGAAACATCCGCCTAGGTCTTCCCCTTCCTACACTTCCATTCACACTCGCCTTATATGCTTTTTTCGTCAATCGGTCTTCATTCATTCTCTCGACATGGCCAAACCATCTCAGCAATAATGGCAATGCTCCCTCACATAAGAGGTCTTGATACATAAAAAGAAGTTTTTTTCAAAAACTTATGTACGAATTATATCGTTGGTTTGGCAATTAAAACGGCGACATACCACCACCTGTCAAGTTGTTATATTCTCAGAAGAAACAACGCAAGAGAGCTTCTTCACGGAGGTTGGTTAAGTCTCGTAGCGGACTTAAGGTTTTTGGGAATTCCCACGTTGGGGGTGCCGCGTGACTCGAATGAAAATAACACGATATGTTAAAATAAAATAGAACATAATATAGAAAGTAAAATAATATAGAACAAAAATAACACGATATCGTACCGTATAAGTAACGTATTTATTAAATATATCATGAATATGATTTGACTCTAAATATTTTTTAGTTTCATCATCTGGACCACTAAATACCTACTACTAAGTATGGGGCCTCCCTAAGTTTGTTCCCGTTTTTCTACACTACAATGATAAAATAAAAATTATAAAATTAATAACCGCATTCGAATGGAACATTTCATTTCATTACTCATTAATTGAAATGAAATATTCGCGTAAAGAACTACTTTCTGATTTAATTGACAACAGAATTGTCCAGACCACTGACTGCCCCGGCCTTTAACTTACTTAACTTAATTACCTTATTGAGAAATAAGTTAAGATTTCGTTCAAGATTTAGCAAAAAATGTAACATCAAGTGAAGTATAAATAAATAATTAGGGCCAGTCAAAAATATCAACAGGCAATTACTTAATGCCCAATGAATGCCTCAGTATGTCTTTCAGATATTTTAAACTCACCCCTACCAGCGGAGCGTGTTCAGATTTGAGCTTGCACAGTTTAATCATCTTGTTAGAAGCTTTTTAATTGTATAAAGGACGAGAGTGAGTTCCATTAAGAGAAAATAGAAACAGCAATTATATTTTTAGCTTATACGCGAGTAATACTTCGATTTCACTGGCACAGCTTAAATTGTTAGTTATCACAATACGCTTCACGCACAATCCGTGATGGGGTAGCCAGAGAAAGCAGATCGCCTAGTGTCACGATCCTTACATACCTCTTTCGCTTCGTCCACTTTCATTATTCCCTTCATACATTCTCTTCGATTCAGGGTTCTCTTGACCTAGCCTTTTTCAGGACTTGGTCTCGAAACATCCGCCTAGGTCTTCCCTTCCTACACTTCCATTCACACTCGCCTTATATGCTTTTTCGTCAATCGGTCTTCATTCATTCTCTCGACATGGCCAAACCATCTCAGCAATAATGGCAATGCATACATACACACATATAATCACGCCTCTTTCCCGTAGGGGTAGACAGAGACCACTTCTTCCCACTTGGTACGATCCTTACATACTTATTTCGCTTCGTCCACTTTCATTATTCCCTTCATACATTCTCTTCGATTCAGGGTTCTCTTGACCTAGCCTTTTTCAGGACTTGGTCTCGAAACATCCGCCTAGGTCTTCCCTTCCTACACTTCCATTCACACTCGCCTTATATGCTTTTTCGTCAATCGGTCTTCATTCATTCTCTCGACATGGCCAAACCATCTCAGCAATAATGGCAATGCATACATACACACATATAATCACGCCTCTTTCCCGTAGGGGTAGACAGAGACCACTTCTTCCCACTTGGTACGATCCTTACATACTTATTTCGCTTCGTCCACTTTCATTATTCCCTTCATACATTCTCTTCGATTCAGGGTTCTCTTGACCTAGCCTTTTTTCAGGACTTGGTCTCGAAACATCCGCCTAGGTCTTCCCCTTCCTACACTTCCATTCACACTCGCCTTATATGCTTTTTTCGTCAATCGGTCTTCATTCATTCTCTCGACATGGCCAAACCATCTCAGCAATAATGGCAATGCTCCCTCACATAAGAGGTCTTGATACATAAAAAGAAGTTTTTTTCAAAAACTTATGTACGAATTATATCGTTGGTTTGGCAATTAAAACGGCGACAGACCACCACCTGTCAAGTTGTTATATTCTCAGAAGAAACAACGCAAGAGAGCTTCTTCACGGAGGTTGGTTAAGTCTCGTAGCGGACTTAAGGTTTTTGGGAATTCCCACGTTGGGGGTGCCGCGTGACTCGAATGAAAATAACACGATATGTTAAAATAAAATAGAACATAATATAGAAAGTTAAATAATATAGAACAAAAATAACACGATATCGTACCGTATAAGTAACGTATTTATTAAATATATCATGAATATGATTTGACTCTAAATATTTTTTAGTTTCATCATCTGGACCACTAAATACCTACTACTAAGTATGGGGCCTCCCTAAGTTTGTTCCCGTTTTTCTACACTACAATGATAAAATAAAAATTATAAAATTAATAACCGCATTCGAATGGAACATTTCATTTCATTACTCATTAATTGAAATGAAATATTCGCGTAAAGAACTACTTTCTGATTTAATTGACAACAGAATTGTCCAGACCACTGACTGCCCCGGCCTTTAACTTACTTAACTTAATTACCTTATTGAGAAATAAGTTAAGATTTCGTTCAAGATTTAGCAAAAAATGTAACATCAAGTGAAGTATAAATAAATAATTAGGGCCAGTCAAAAATATCAACAGGCAATTACTTAATGCCCAATGAATGCCTCAGTATGTCTTTCAGATATTTTAAACTCACCCCTACCAGCGGAGCGTGTTCAGATTTGAGCTTGCACAGTTTAATCATCTTGTTAGAAGCTTTTTAATTGTATAAAGGACGAGAGTGAGTTCCATTAAGAGAAAATAGAAACAGCAATTATATTTTTAGCTTATACGCGAGTAATACTTCGATTTCACTGGCACAGCTTAAATTGTTAGTTATCACAATACGCTTCACGCACAATCCGTGATGGGGTAGCCAGAGAAAGCAGATCGCCTAGTGTCACGATCCTTACATACCTCTTTCGCTTCTTTAAAATTCATCGCTTTATTTATACATGCACGTCTAGGTATCCGAGTACTCTTCGAGCCACCCCTCTTCGAGCAATTTGCTGACATGGTCGAAAGTTAGATTCGAAAGTTAGACTGTGTATATGTTGACCATACACCTTTTAATGTAAACTTTCGCGCTACATTTTTTCTTTTTTTCTTGCGCGTAATATAAAATGTAGAATGTATTATACATGCTCTCCGGTGAAAGAAAATATCGAAACCAGCTGATCTAAGAAAATAAAAAGTATTTTTGATAACCTCTAACTACGAGTTGGTTCACTTTTTTCTCTTTCTTTTTATTGGAAAATTGATTCTATTCGAAGTTTTTCAGCGTATTACTATATATTTGATAACCTCCATGGACGAGTGACGGACTCACCGGTCTTCATACTGTCGCCATCTCAGAAGTTCCGGGTTTAATTTCCGGACGGGTTAATGTAGAAAATTACTTTTTCGGAATAGCGTAAAGATATTTTTAGGCTATTTTTTAATGCGGGAAATCCCGGGCGATATAATACGTAGAAAAAGTGTCAATCAAAAATTCCTAATATTTAGCACGCTACACAGAATAATAAACTTTATTATATCACTCTATCAAACTTGAAACTATGTTTGTTGGGGGATGGAAGTGGAATGCAAACTTCGGCGGCACGGGACGAGAAAGTTTAGCGAGAACTTCCAGTGGTTATCACACCAACGGCTTCAGGTAATGCACCAACTTGTTGGAGAGGGCCATTGTGATGGCTAATAATAGTTTTACACTGTTTACCACGAATTGTGTTAAGTGATGTAAAATTGTTTTGAGTTTACGACTATTATGTTGAAAGGAAGATTCAATATTCATGTATTTATATTTTACAACACAGGGGTAGGAAGATGTTTATAAATTTAGTTCCTTGGACCCCACAGTCAACGTGAGAGACGGTGAGCTTGTCACTGCCTTTATGTGTAAGCCATTAAGTCCCTTCGACTGATCTTCCACTGATGATATTTTCGGGACAACGTGACAGGTGGTCGTCGCCACCTTTAT